>OY284490.1:30819059-31319886 GCA_958336395.1 Ctenicera cuprea | reverse complement strand
CGTGGTTCCAATGTTGCTGGTGTTGTAGTTTGATCCACTCAGTTATTACCCCACGCACTGTCGCCTTTGTGATACCTAGTACTGGTTCAGGACCAATAAAGGTTGCCTCAGATCCTTTCCTCTGCTTTTTCATTGCCTGCTATGCCGTTGTGACCTGGTACCCACACCAGTGTTACTTGGTTGTGTTTTGCCAGGGTTTTCAGGTTTTGCAGGCATTCCCAGATTAGCTTGGATCTTATCTGCTTTGATGCTAATGCCTTTAGGGCTGCCTGACTGTCAGTGAGTATTTGGATAGGTTTGCCTTTGGTTTGCCTTCTCAAATTCTCACAGACACAGGTTCCCAGAGCGAATATCTCCGCTTGGAATACCGTGGTGTTTTGCCCCAGTGAGACATGCATGTTGTGCCTTGGGGTTTCGCCGTGTATTCCAGCACCTGACCCTTTATCCATCTTGGACCCATCTGTGTACCAGATCAGCCCTCTTGTCGGATTCTGTTCTTCCCTACGACGCCATTCAGCCCAGTCCATTTGGATTTCAAATGGTTTGTCGTATGAAATTTTTGGAATCATAGTGTCGCTACCCATGTTTAAAAGAGGGTTTGCGATATCATTTGTGATTCTGGTGTGCCCAAGGTTATTCTGGGTTTTCCAGTTCATGTTACATGTCAGCCTGTATGCTGCCATCCTGGCCTCTCCCCTAATGAAAGTGTCGAGGGGGGGGGGTAGGTTTAGCATTATTTCCATGGCTGCCGTGGGTGAGCTTTTCATTGCTCCTGTTATGCATAGACATGCTAGCCTCTGAATTTTTGTGAGTTTTGCAATTGCCTGCTTCTGTTTGACCTTTGGCCACCAAACCAGGCAGCCGTAGGTTATCATGGGTCTTACCACTGCAATGTATAACCAGTGCACCATGTGTGGCTTTAATCCCCAGGTTTTTCCAACTGTTCTCCGGCACATCATTAATGCCGTTTTACATTTGTTGGTTATGTTGTCTAGATGTTGATTCCAGGTCAACTTGGTGTCTAGGAATGCACCCAAATATTTGACCTCTCCTCTCATCTGTACTACTTGGTTAAAGAGAGTTGGCAGCCGTAGCCCATCCAGCTTTCTTTTGTTAGTGAAGGGGACTAGTGTTGTTTTTGTAGGATTTACCCTTAGGTTTTCCTTTATGCACCACCCTTCAACAGTTTTTAGAGCTCTTTGCATGAGCTCTGATACTGTATTGGCATATTTCCCCACTATGAGTATGACGATATCATCCGCATACCTCTGTGTGTAGTAGCCAGATTTGTTCAGTGAGACTAGTAGTTCGTCTACGACCAAGTCCCAGAGCAGGGGAGATAGGACTCCGCCTTGAGGACATCCTCTGGCCACAGACACCTGTGCTGTCTCACCTGCCAATGTCGTCTGAATCTGTCTGCCTTGTAACATGGCTTTCATCCACCTGCATAGGGTGTCTTCAACTCCACGGTTACTAGCAGCTGGTATCATTGATTCAAATGAGGTGTTATCAGATGTACTTGTAAGTTGTAATTGAGTTACTGTCTGTTATTCACATATTCAGGTTAGGAAAACTGCAGAGAATCTGGTATAATAACAACGCCATGTTGACGTATTGAGGGGTTTTTAAAATGACTGTTCTGAAGAAAAGCATTGATTAAGTAATCTAAGTTAATGTAGTACGAGGAACGGACAACAATGACATTATAATGCGAAACTCGACCGATATAGTTCGGAGAAATTCCGTTTTAACCTAGCAAGATCGAAATAATTCTCTAATTTTATACCTCTGTTTATTTGGTGTTATTATGAGATGTCAATGCTATCTTTAGTTGTTTAATTTAAAACAGCGACATCAGGGCTATCAATGAAGTCTTATGAAACTGAGGACGAGACGTCGCGTCGACTCGGCCAGTCAGATCCCGATGACGCGGTTCCATTTCGGAAGCTAAATGCTAAAGCTGTATTTAGTTTAAATTCAAATGGTCTGTATATTATTCGTTTATTCAAGATCTATATGCATATACAATAGCTTAGCAAAGATTTGGTTGAAAATATTATTAAGAATTAAAGATCTCTGCAGGCTACAATAGGGTTTCTTAACATGAAATCATCGCTAAGAATCACCATTCTTCATAATGAGTAATGTCTCTGATGATTCTTTAAAATATACTATAATATTTTTTCTAATATTATAAATGAGGTTTGATATATAATCAACGACTATCAACAATAACAACGCGATATCTAAATAGTAGTAGCTAGCAGTAGTTAACATAGACCAACACATCTTTGCAATGGGTTGGCAAAAAGGAGAAACTGCTACTGATCTTCCAGACCTTATTTTAAGGTTTTTCCTACCGCAGAAGAATGTGCTGCAATTAAAACATTTTTGCAAAGAAGTAGTCTTTTTGATTAATTTTGATTCATTTCTATCTTAACTGCATCTGTTGAAGACGTTTTTTAAACATTCATGGAAAAATTATGCTTTCCATCATCCAAGTATTAATGTGTTTGGTTATATTTTAACCCCCCCCCCCCGAAAAGCTCCTGACTAGAGAGAAGAGTTTAAAAGATTGAAAAACAAAAATAATTATTTACTTTATTTAAAACAACCTCGCGAGGATTTTAGTGGTGCCTAAAAATATAGGAAAAATGTAACGCTGCTATATTTAGCGCGTCTGGAAATACGCCCCAAAAAACGAAAAAAAACCACACGACCCCGCACTCAATAGCTAAACATGACTGACTGGCGTTTAGATGGAGAGTGCAGTAGTACGGGTGGTTATGGACCAGCTACCTTACTGTCCATTTCGGCATTTACCGCTTCCTATAGCTAGAACGGCTGGTCGCCTTAGTTACCGGCACGAACATCTTTTTCTCACTGCACAATTTATTTTCGACTGTATATTTTGGACTACTTGAAACAATTATTGTATGATGCATACAATGAAACTCAAACTTGGTATTACAAACAGGTTGGTATAACAGAGAATAAGGCTTTTGTTATTAAGCAGCAAAACAATACGAAGATAGAATTAGCCCCGATATTATCCAATTTCAATGTGCAATTACCGACAATAAGGAGTAGTTTTAAATTTAATTATTGGTATTTAGACAATCCATAAATAGATTTGAGCGTAACTACTAACATTTTTCATACTCACATGTTAATAAATCAATTTTGAAATTTGTATGGAACGGTTAGTCTGATTTTTATGAAATTCTAAAATGGTATAAATTAAAAACATATCTCTAATACTTAACTGAATATTATTAGATTGTTCTTTCGAAGGATGATAGAAAACTACAAAAATAGTTTTTAAGCTATATAAACTGTCGTGAGAGTAGGTACCTAAAATATTGAAACAGTTTGAAACACATTTATTGAAATACTACCAACATTTTCTTTTCCTTTTTCTTCTTTTTGTAGTGGACGAAACCGCCTGTTCTTTCTGGAAACCTCGCGCTGGCTGTTCTTGAGATGTTAACTGCCAGCTGTCGCGCCATCTTTTTGGTGGTCTCCTTGGAAGTCTTCTGCCATGTGGTTTACCGTTGCCGGCTGCTTTAGCTATTCTAGTGTCTGCCATTTTAGTTACGTGCTCGTTCTACTCTCGTCTTCGTTGTCTCGCCAATCGTACTGTATCTTCTACCTCGCATTTCTCCCTTATATGTGTATTCCGTTGTCTGTCCCACATTCTATATACAGCCATTGTTCTTGGCGCCTTCATTTCTGTTGTTTTCATTTGCCTTTTTTTTTGTCGCGCTGTCGGCTCTCGTTTCAGCCCCCCGTACGTCAAAATTGGCCGTACACATGTGTTGTAAATTCTGGATTTGCAATCGATAGTTAGGTGTTTGTTTTTCTAAATGATCTGTCTTTTGTTTCTATCAATATTGTATGTATTTCGTCCACCTGTTCTGTTCCGTGGATTTTTGTTGTGTTTGTTTACCCAATGCTTCATACGCTGCTTCGTAAACGCAATCTCCTACTTGTTCATATGACAGTTTTGCATCTCCTTGTAAATTGTTTATCTTCTTGGGAAGCCGCAATTTGTAGATGAATTGTACTGATCTGTCTTTCAAACTGTCTTCATTATATCTGACAAAGTTTGCCTTCTCTCCTCTCTCTTTCCTTTCTGTTCTCGTTTTATTTTGCCTTTTGTATTCAAACAGTATTTTTCCTTTTAACATGCAGTAGTCCGATCCACATAATTCAAATGTCTCTGTACTAAACTTCTTTGATGAGAGCAAAAGTGGTTATTGATAAAAACTGGAAAGAAAGCGAAGGTTTGGTAAAAAAGATTTAATAACAAAGCGAAACGATTTAGAAATTAAAAAGGCAAAGTATTAAAATTTGATAAATGACAAAATACAGCTAAAGAACATAAACGAAATAAATAAACTACTAACCACTACAATAAAAGACTTCATTATAGAAGTTAGAAAACAATTGCCAAAACCAAAAACAAATTAGTAGAAAAAGCAGGCCAATAAACAAACAAGAGAAAAGAGGATCAACCGAATACACCAAAATCAAAAAATTAATAAAAAGGAGGATACGAGAATACAGGACAAAGAAAAGCGAAAAAATGATTAATAAAGTAATAGAAAAAAATAAAAATATGAAATACTTGAAATCCAAATTAGGGCGCAAGCAGATATACTCTCTCCTCATAAATGAAAGGGATGAAGTGAAGAAGACCGAAAACAGTTACTGAGGATAGTAGAAAAATATTACATCAACACCAGCCTACGCAAATGACATTCCCCAAAATCGAAAAATAATAAACGTGGGTTCAGAAGAACTACCCAATATAAATGATGAAAAGGTAATATATGCGCTAAAGGCTATGAAATCAGATAAAGCACTAAGCGAAAATGAAATAACAACAGATATGATGATATGATGATGATGATATGATGTCTATAAAAAATATTCATACTCTCAGAGTAAGTCAGCTTGCAATTTAGAGAACTATGTTAGGATTATCTTTACGGGACCGAAAAACCAACGAATATAACAGAGAAAAGGCTAAAGTAAAGACATACCAAGAACAGCAGCATCTTTAATATGACAATATGCGGGGCATATAGCAAGAGGGGAAGAAAACAGATGGAACAGAAAAATCCTACAGTGGCGACCATATGCGTTCAAACGACCAAGAGGTAGACCACCCATGAGGTGGGTGGACGATATAAAACTAACGGCTGGGCTAAACTGGATACAAGTAGCATCGAATAGAGAACGATGGAATATTATTGAAGATGCGTACATCTAAATATGGACTTAAAACGCTTTCGAAGAAGAAGAAGATGGAGAAGTCCAATACACATTCAACTTTAAAATGCCTTAGTATGAATTAACCTATTCTTGACTCCAGGTTCTGCTTGATTGTATCCATGTGTACTGATGAATATTTTCGTGATGCAAAGAGCCATTCAGTAGTTTTAAAGAGAATATTTCACATACATATATACAAGTCTTTGTCCATTCCATTGTCTTCCACTTAGGTCGCTCATTACAACTAGTTCTTTCTTCGGTTTGACCTCAGCTACAACCTTCGTCAGTTTCTTCTCAATTCATCTTGTACTTGTTTACAGGCGTCATCTGTCCGTGCATATTACGTACTATTATAACTGCTTGCTTTTTCCACCTTCATTTGAATATTTCTTTTGTTTGCTTCCTTCCAACTCTTCTAAATTTTACAAACTGTTATGTATAACTATCGACAAACCTTTTCATGTCTATTGACACACTTGTAGAAATGTATAAATTCGCCGATTCTTTCGTTACGCATACACCAATTTTCATTTTCTCAAGTTCTTGGAAGACCTCCCTGTACTTCGTATTTATATCTTGTATATTCTATGTTGCCAGATTCATAATCATTTTTCATTGTTTTTGTCGATGTCTATTTAATTCATCCAAATTCCGAGGCATATGATTGAGATTTTAAGCGTTTATTTGGTTTTCCGAATGTCAAGGTGCTGGCCAGGCGATATAACCCTCCTCCTTTCTCAACCGGACTACCTCTATTTGGTGCGCGGAGATAGATAATTTGCATAGACAGACGTAGGGTACCTACAGTTTAAGGTGAGCTCCGAACCACAGGAAGTGCATGCACTTCTTCTCCAGAGAAGTTTTCTTGGGGAAAAATCCACCTCGCTAGTTTCCCGCTGCCTTGTGAGGGAGAACGACCGTCAGCCAAAATTAAAAGTTAATCGGTAAGTATTATACTTAGCTGCAAAGGAAATTAAAAGGTCTATCCAAATATGCAAAAATATACAGTGTTCCATTAAAAATAAAACAATTGCTATCACTTCCGGTCAAACCGGAAGTCCAAATTAACAGCGTTCTATGTCGTAATATGCATTTTTATGTGTATATTACCCAGAAAAAATTTAAAATTAATAATTTTACAATTGAGTAAATGGCCGGTTGTTACCTGTTCTCGCGGTCACCCGGTATGTAAACTACTATTAAATTGTATTAGCGCCAAAACTGTAGGCGCAAAAATAACTTCGCGCCGAAACGACCTCGCGTCGAGATGGTCTCTTTCAAAAGCGGCGGCGCCGTAGTGTCCTGGACGGTATTAAATTGATTCAGTCGAAGAAGGTGTATTCGAACTACTGAAATATATCCTGCACCACGTTGTTACAAGGGGTGATATGTCACAGTCTTCTATAAACATTATTATCAGATACTCGTATAAACAATTGTGGGATTTCTCCTGAGTTATTTGTTATGTGATTTTGAAATTAGATGGGGAAGTTATTTTATTATAATCGTATGAACATAGGAATGTAATGGAACAGATTGTTGTGTTTAAATGTTTGACGTTATGTCTGAAAACACAAAATTAAAGCATGCATGTTGTCCGTTGTATTTCTAAAACTTCGAACAGTTTTGTAATACACTCTCTAGATTTATGCTTAACTTATTTAATAAATATTAAATTCCATAGGTGATTATTTTGTTACCATGTGCTAAATAAAAGCATAAGTATTAACCTTTCTTTTAAATCGAAGAAACTGTGAAGAACAGAACACTTAAAACTGTAATTTCGTAACTATACCACGTCGACCTACTTTTCATTACGCAAATATTTAATTATTTCGAGCATGTTTGAAGTAAATGCAAATAAGTTGAAGATCTGAAAAGTGCACAGTCGTTCGTGAAGGTTTCTCTTACGATCTGACTGACAGTTGATGATCAACGTAATTAAATAAATATATATTATGACATTGGGCAGACGTGAATTTACGCAAGGACATAAGCGTTTGAACTTTGCCAAAAATTCGATTTGCTTAGATCGAAGAATTGTTGTAAAAGGGAAGGCACAGTATTAAATAGAAATAACGTCAATCAAGGTGATGTAACGTTATATTTTTGACGTCACTACTTTTTCATTTAAGTCATGCTTGGATTCCGGTAAAATTTGATCGACCGCCAAGACTAAAAAATAATCACCAAACAAATACCTACCTTGATGCTCTAGAAATGTTCTTTTTCTTTTTTGTTGCATTAATTGTTAAATAATTACGTGATTAAAATAAAATCATTTAATTATTTTACGATTTGATTCAGTAAAACCCAAATGTTCTGATTAAAGCTATTAATACGGTTTATTAATATAATGTTTAAGCAAAATACTGTTATTGGAATTGTGTAAAATGTTTGTAGCATAGTTGTAGTTTAATGCATAATAATGCCTTAATACAATCAAAGTACTTTTGTCTATTTTACATAGTTAAATTCCGTATGGGTGCAATATACTCTTCCTTTGAGAAAATTGTTATTTTGCAACTGTTTTGAGTTATTATATAGCGTGTGATTTCCGTTGGAACTTATTATTAGTCTGAAATGGATTTAATCAAATTCACATTTCTAACGTGTCTACTAACATTAGTTAGTAGAAATTAAATGTACTGCTCATGCAAATGAGTTCAACTGAATTTCCCCCTTTTTTCTGACAGAATACGAATTTTAGATCCAATTTACGTCTGCATAAAAACAATGAGTATTTAAACCTTTTTACACATAATTTGATTAACAAATTTCAAGTTTTTTAATCAAATAACTACTGTCTGGTAAATTAGTGTAACTTAAAAACGTAATACTAAAATATCGTAAAATTAATTAGAAAAGGTGCAGAAGCTTAAAGACCCGGGCGTGTTGACATATGACCCCTTTCTAAAGTAATTTAATTTGATGTCAGAAATAGCTCTTCTTTAGTGCATGTCCTTGTAATGTCAAGAAACGATCTAAGAAAATTCTCTTAAGATGTGGTGGTAGCTCTGAATTATATGTCTTGAATTATGGAGTTGTTTCTTTCTTAATATTTATACCATTCTCTACATTTAAAAGTAATCATGAAGCTCACTTATTTTACGTTAAACCTGTACATTTAATACGAATCGTTCCAAAATGTCGTTAAGTTTACTCATCTAAATTCCGAAAAATTTTTGAATCACCAATAGAGACAATTTTAAAAGTCGACTCATCAAACAATTTTAAAAAGTAATTTTCAAAATTTAAACAAATGTTTAGAATTAAATACAATTCTCATCTGTAAAACCAAACTTACACATTTAATTGAAGTGAGCTATGGTTTTTTGTTAAAAGTTTGTCGATGATTATTTAATGCAAATATGCAAAAAGTCACATCGACATCGTACAACTTTCACTGTGAATCGATCAAATGCATGCGAATTTTTTTTAAACGCTCTATTCTTAAGGTTTTTGTTGATCATCTAGTATTTTGCCATTGCAATTAATTGAATCATTTATAAGCTATTTTAGACTTTTATGTTGTTGATACATTTGAGTTTCTTGATCCACATATACTACTCACGATGTGTTTAAAGTGCATGGTCAGTTGAAAAATACAGCCAGACTTTCTCGGTTTGGTCCGTATTGTTCCGTGTGAACCCAAAGGGCGTCAAACTTGGATTACGTTGAGATGTCGATTGTGAACTTACACAAATTAGCGTTTTGAACAACATTACATCTTGCACCGTGCGTCGAAGTAAACAAGGGACGTTCTAAACCGATAAAAAGTCTGGGTCTAACTCTCAAATAACGATACGACCTCAACCGAAAGTCAGTAATACGTAATACTATACAGATTTTCACCGTCTCACTGAAAAGATAGGCAACTAATGAGTGCGACAAGAAAAGAAATGAGTGCGACAGAAGGAAGGAAAGGATATAATGGACCATTTTAATGACAAATCACAGACAATTTTAAAAGTGTATGCGGGTACGTGAATCCCCACCTGACTACCATTTATCTCTGATAGTGTTTCAGTATTGTATTCTTATGTTTGCTAAAAAAAACTTTATCAATCAAATGCTCGCCCCTTCGCCAAAAATTAAAAATTTTATTCTTTTTCTGCATTCTGCATATGCAAAGGAGGAAAGTTTGAGATCTCTACAATGAATAAATTTTTCTGATCAGTTTTATTATTATTTACTGGTGGTATCATTATGGTAGTAATGCTATGTACAAAAGTAAACGAAGCACTTCGCCTAGACTTTTCCATTATTATAAATTTCTCTATCAACGTTTTACGCGATAACAGTAATTATAATAATGCGCTTCTCGCCCGCACTGGAGGAATGGAGCGCCTGACTATTGAGTATTGACGCCTGCTTTTAGGTAGGACATAGCTCCAAGTAGAAGGGCTTCTGCGTGTCGTAGTGTATATTTTTGGAGGAGAAAACATCGATCTTTTTGAAAAGATCATTTGAGATTGAATTAAGCCAGTGACGATACAGCAAATTCATCAACCAAAAACTGGGCGGGAGGAAGAAAATTGAACCTCAGTTGTGAATCTTATTTTACTATCACTCAGGAGTACTTTAGCTTAAACAGAAATGTTTTATAGTCCCCGGTTTATTAAATAAGGCACGTCAATTTTCGATTTTCAAAAATTCATGGAAAGCGCCACAGAAATTAGAAATTTATATTTAATTAAGTGTAAAAATAAAACCATATATTTAGCAACAAGATCTGAATAAGAAACAAAATTAGATCTTCATTACTATAGATAGAGTATTCTCTTATTATTGTAAATCCATAGTATAATGTAAAAAATAACATTTTTATGCTTACTGGTATTACAATAATGAAAATTACTGTAGCTGTAAAGCTTAAAGCTTTATAACATTATACTTAGGCGCGCCATAAATAATTAATTGTTGTTTTTTATTCAAACCCTGTGACTGAGTATGTGGTTTCACTTTTAACATCTAATTATAAAGCACCCTGTATAATTATACTATTCTAATATTTGTGATAAATGGGAACAACTGAGACATACTAGGTTATCGTTTATCTTCTTCTAGATAATTTTGAAGTGTTTTATCTGTTGTCTGTATCTAGATTAACTTGAAGAGTTTTATTTTTATCTAGATAAGTTTTATGTTATCTGTGCACAACACAGGTGGGGTGTAATTAATTGCAAACGTAAGAAAGCCAAACTTCGGTGCACAGCACTATGTGTGTGAGGCGGTCTGGCGGAAAATGTTAAAATCACTTGCAAAACTTAGAAGTGGATTGCTTTAATTGTTGAATAAGTTTTATTGTTAAATGTATATAAATTAAATTGTATTTTCATCAAGCATGATTGTCCCTACGTGTTATTATATCTCTTTCAAAGTGTTTCGCCCCTGAAATCACATATCTGGATTCTGGATTCTGGATTTGGAATTTGGGAGTGTGAGTTACCTCACGCGCACTTAGGCCACAATAGGTGGGCCCATTGTACTACCTCCCCAGCAGCTCTCCACATTGGACGTCACCCAAGCCATCCAACCTTTTGGATGTACTTGAGGACATCCGCAATTGGAGTGTTGCTGATTTCGGCCATGTTAGGCCAGAAGTCCCCCAGCATGGATCCTCTGGTTGTTGCGAGAGCTGGGCAGTGACATAGGACATGTTCTGCCGACTCGTCGTCCTCGTTGCATGCACGACAGTTTGGGCTGTCCGCCAGTCCCATCCTGTGCATGTGTTGCTTTAGGGTGCAGTGTCCAGATAAGATACTCACAACTAGTCGTAAGTTCTTTCGGGACAGTTGCACACAGTATTTGGCTGTTTTTGGCGAGGGTGCCGTAATAGCAGCCCTTGCTTGACGACAGCTTTGAGTGTTAACCCATCTTTGTGTGAAGCTTTTTAAGGTTTCTTGGTATAGCATAAAGCTTAATGTCTTCAGGGATATGGGAATTACGGGTTCTGGCCCCCAGAGAGGTTGTCCGGAGGCCAGTCTTGCAATCTCATCAGCCTTTTCGTTGCCGTAGGTTCCGTCATGTCCTTTCACCCATACAAGGGAAACGGCATTATCTTTTGAGATATCGTCGAGAGCTTCACGACACCGCAGTACCACTCCTGAGGTGATTTTGCAACTGCCTAGGGCTAGTAAAGCGGCTCTGCTATCGCTGTAGATACCAATACGTTGGTTCTTGATTTGTCGTTCAAGAATTGCATTTGCATGGTGCATTATTCCCACTACCTCCGCTTGGAAGACAGTGGCAATTTGGCCTAGTGGTATACTCTGGCGTAGGTTTAGGTCATCGGAGAAAATTCCGGCACCCGTTCCATGCTTTGTTTTAGATCCATCGGTGAAGATGGATATGTCCATATGCTGGGTTGGTCCAGCATTCGCGTAGACACTAAAGTGTCTATTAAAGGCATATTGTAAAGGAAGGTAGTCCACCATAGCATCCAGAAGAGGAATCTTGACGATTGTCTCATCCATAATGCGGGTGTGTCTGCCTCCCTTGCCAGCTGTTTGCCACAGCCCCTTGTGGCGCAGCCTTAAAGCAGTTCTCACAGCTACTTCCTCCACAAAGAGATCAAGTGGAGGAAGGCATAAGATCACCTCTAAGGCGGCCGTGGGGGTTGAGCGTATAGCACCTGTAGAACTGAGACAAGCGAGACGTTGCACGTGTCCCAATTTGGTTGCTGCCGTAGCCTGTCTGACCCTGGGCCACCAGACAAGTGCTCCGTAGCATAGCATGGGCCTAATCACGGCAGTATACAGCCACAAGGTAATTCTAGGGGAAAGTCCCCAAGATTTACCCAGAGCGCGGCGACACTGCCAGAAAGCCATGCATGTTTTGTTTGTTTTAGCTTTCAGGTGTTTCTCCCAGTTCAGCTGTTTGTCAAAAATAACTCCCAGGTATTTGACATTATCTGAGAATCTGAGATAAGTATTGAATAGGAGAGGTGTACGTAAGGGTCCAACCTTCTTTTTCTTTGTGAAGAGTACCATCTCTGTCTTCAAGGGGTTGACAGATAGGGACTGTTCATTACACCACTTTTCTGTTATTCGAAGAGCCGTCTGCATTAAGGTGCAGAGCATGCCCTCAAACTTCCCCGTGATGGGGATGGTGATATCATCCGCATATCGAATGGTATAGAATCCAGCATCATTGAGTGCGCTTAGAAGGCTGTCTACCACTGTATTCCATAACAGTGGAGACAGAACTCCGCCCTGTGGGCAGCCTTTCATCACGACACCTCTAACTGAGCTGTCTCCTAAGTTAAATTGCACTGCTCTCATTGCAAGCATGTGCTTTATCCACTCACAAAGAGTAGGTGCAGCACCAAGTCTGCGTATGGCAGAGTTTATACTTTTAAAGGTGGCCTTGCCAAAGGCTCCTTCAATATCAATGAAAATTCCCAGGGTAGACATCTTGTTGTCTAATGATCTCTCGATCCGATTCGCTACGGCATGTAGCGCCGATTCGGTAGGTCTCCCTGGGATATAAGCGTGTTGGTTCAGGTGCAGTGGGTGTGAAACAAGCACCTTCTCCCTTATTTCCCTGTCACAAAGTCTCTCAAGAGTCTTTAATAAGAAAGATGTAAGACTAATGGGACGGTAAGATTTGGCCAGGGTGTAGTCAACACGCCCTGGTTTGGGTATAAAAACTACCTTCACTTCTCTCCAGCTCTCCGGTATATATCGAAAGGCGATACATGCCCGGTGGATGCGCACCAGGTGGGCAATTATCAGGTCCAGACCCCATTGTAATAGGGCTGGGAAGATACCGTCCACTCCTGGCGACTTGAAGGGGAGAAAGGAGTTTATAGCCCAGGTTACTTTGTCGCCCCTTACGACCCGGTCCGCCACTTCCCAATCCTCCTCAATGGGAGGTGGGGTGTCGGGCCTTGGCCATACACAGTCAGGGGTAACAATGCAGCCTGGGAAATGTGTTTGAATTAGCACTTGTGCTGTCTCTTCGGGTTTGGTTGTCAGAGAACCATCCCCTTGCCTGAGACAGCCAGGTTATTGATTGGGGTCTTTGGAAAGGATCCTTTTTAGTCTTGCCGCTGAGGTAGTAGTCTCTATAGGACCACAAAAAGTTTTCCAAGAGTCCCTCTGCCTCCGGCGGATTTCCTTTTTATATATTCGTTTTTGGTCTTTGTAGGCCTCCCAGTCACTAGTAGTTCTAGTTCTTTTTGCTTTATTGAAGAGTTAACCCAGCACTGTCGAGTTTCTTGCAGAATATCCACGCTGGTCTGCAGGTCCTCTACCCGAGCAATCGTATCCGGGAAAATCGACTCCGCCAAGTGGGCTTCCAGATCTATTTTATAAGATAGTCTGTCGGTCTGCCTAGGGTTCCGATATTGTTTTGGTATGGCCGTAGTTCCAGATAATCTGAAACAGAGCCATCTGTGGTCTGACATGGATACAATAGGTGATACATGCCAGCCCACAATATTATTGGAAATACCTAACGATGCCAGGGTGACATCAATCACCGTCTGGCTGCGCGTTGTGACAAAGGTAGGTTCAGTATTTCTAGGTTTGTACTTACTAGGTACTCAAGTAAAGATTTACCTCTGGTGTTGATGGTACTGCTGCCCCACGAAACGTGGTGAGCGTTCGCATCACAACCAATAATTAGGTGTTTATTTTCCCTCTCACAGTAATCCACCAGTTCGATCAACTCCGCGCTGGACGGAGGGTCGATTGAGTCACCGGGAAGGTATACCGATGCTAATATAACATCTTCTTTTCCTTCGTTAATGTTGCAACTCACCTGTACCGCCGTAATATCGCGCGTACAGAGGTGTGGCAAAGCGAAGGCTTGTAAGTGCTTGGGACAGTAGATGCACGTCCTTGGTTTCTTTTGGGTGTTATCTGTAGAGACAGCGCCATTATTATTATTTAATCCACAGATCTTAGATTTTACAATCCAAGGCTCTTGTATTAATGCAACAGTGTCCTGCTGACTGTCGAGATGTCTGCGTAGAGTGACAGCAGCCACTCGACAGTGTTGCAGGTTAATTTGTATAATCTTTAGTCCAGGCTGAGTGGACATGGGGTCAACAAAAAGAATTAGTCGGCCCCGGTGTCTGACCCGGACTCCAACAGTATCTCCATCAGCATCCTCTCCTCATCACAGATTGTATCCATTGGGGTGGGGAGTTGTAGGGATTCCTCTTCGGATAGCTGCTCCGGTAGCGGCACTCCGGGTGGTGGTGGAGGGGTGTCCGCAGACGCACCCTGATCTGTAACTGAATAGGGTTGAGGGGTGTCCGTAGACGCACCCTGCCCTATAGGCTGATTTTCAGAGGCTGGAGGTGCATCTCCAGGCTTCTGAGTTTTTATGCTTAGGGTGGTAAACTGATGGTGCAGTTTACCTCCTTTGCTTTTGACGGCCGTCTCGGCCTCTCTGCTTAGGCCAAAAATTAGGAGCCTACCAAGTGGCTCCTTCTTTTCGGCCGTGTGGAAGAGGGGCCAGTCCCCAACGCCCATCCCGGGGTTCTGCACTGCCAGTCCACGACAGACAGTTTCCGTAGGTTCGGGTTTCCCCGGGACCCACAGAGCTGCCTTCGCCAGCCTGGGCAGCCGATCCACCTGAACAACGCTGAGGCAAGCACCCTCCCACAGGGCAGGCAGGTTCGCGACCGCGTCTGTCAGCCACTTCAGGGTCTGGTCGTCCTCACAGGTGATTCGAAGAATCTCCCCGGAGTACTGCCAGCCCCTAAAAGTGGGTGGAATTTGGCCTTCAACTAGGGCGAACATGTAGTTGTCCAGAGCCACTAGCAATTGGGCTTTTATTAGGTCCGCTTGGACCTGGGTGATTTTGCCGAGGGGGGTCCTAAGATCCACGATGGCCACGCGGTGGTGCCTGGTAAGGGCCTCTTTGTAGCCACCTGTCCTCTCGGTGACCTTATGGTCAGGTTTGACCTTCTTCCTTGGATTGGAGGTGGAGGGCGTGCTTCCATCCGATCTAATCCTTTTGCTAGTGGAAGGTGTAGGACCACCGGAACCGGCCGCCTGGGGGCTTGCTCTGTGAGCCAGTCCCTTGGTAGCGGTTGAGGAGACCCCACTTCCCCTCCCACTTCTACTGTTTGTTTTGCCTGAGCCTACCGCCCTAGGGTTAGCTGCAGGAGCCAGCCCTTGGGTGGAGGTAGAGGCAGTGGCGTCGGAGTTCTCTGCTGCTAAGCGAGCCTTCCTCCTTCGTTTCTGTTCGGAGCCAGAAATCCTCTTCCTCTTTGGAAGAGTCTGTTGCTCCTTCTTTTGTTTTTGTTGTTGTTGCTGCTGCTGCTGCTGTTGTTGCTGCTGCTGCTGCTGCTGGCTTGTTACAGGGGTATCCGAGGACGCACCCTGTACGATTTCTTTGTTTGTTTTGTTTTCCATGCTGAAACATATATATTCATCTCCCTAGCTCCTCACCCAACACGGAGCCCAACAAGGGGACGTCGAACTTCGACGCCAAGGCTACTAGGGAGACATAGTTCCCAGAGATGAGTTGCACACGAGTAGGCACCACCAGAGAAACCCTAGGAAATCAGAAAATCACACATCAAATGTGAAAATTAAGATAATACGAAATTTTATTAAATACATAAATTTTAGTCGCCATTTTGAATTTTACACGAATTAAAACTGAATGCTATGCTAATTTCGTGTTTACCACCTGAAGATAGAGATATATGTAGAAACTGAAAATCAAGCAAATCCGCAAATACCTTTTCATTTAAATTTAAACATAATAATTAATTCAACTAATGAACTTGAATACTCTTATTTATATAAAACCTATACAATCAGACATTGCAATACCACACGATTCTTGTCATCATAAAACACATACATTAGGAGCATACAGGTCCATGATATATAGCGCTTTAACGGTCCCTTTAGATGAAATTAATTATAATAGAGAAATTTCAATTATTAAACAAATTGCATATAGTAATGGTTATAATACTAAGCTTATTGATTGATACATTAATTAAAGGACATTAATTGGACATTTTGGAATAAGAAGTCAAGTCATCTGCATACGTAGATTACCAAGATCAAGTCACCAAGTTCTATTGTTGCTATAACAACACTGTTTAGTTTTTAATATAACCTTTGCTAATGGCAGAGCTTATAAGCAAAATTACTTTGTCTCCCGCCGAGAGGCAAAATGATTTTGCTCCCGCTTTTAAACGCGAATGCTGTTTACGTTTGTTTATTTTCCTTGGATACGTCTTGTATACCATGAATACGTCTTGGTAACCGTGGACAACAGGTGCCTTACTTGCAATAGTGGAATTTTACACAACTGTCAAATTAAAATAAATTAATTTAGATTAATTTTAAAATTAATGGCTTTTGATAAAGTTTTCAAGGTGGACAAAATAATCATATGTGAGACTCGGGAAGAAAGTGTCGTTTTTTCCTTGTGTGCTTTATTTCGCTTGCCTTCGGCTTGTGAAATAAATAACTGTTAATCGTTACTACTACAGCGGCATAGCTTGTAATATTCAAAAGATTGTTAACTTCTGAAAAAGTTCATCATATAATTCTAATCTTAGAACTTCTCATTACAGGTTTATTTATTTTGATCTCCATGTAAAAAAAATCCCGCGGGCGCCCATGAATGCAATTAGGCGTTTACAAAAATAATGTATGTGCTGATAACATTTGTCCCGGTATATTCTGTTTAGTAGAATACGTTATAATTTTCTTTGTACAGTTTTTTAACATTTGCTGCTACTTTTGTGTATTATTTTTATTTTTTAAGCTACTATACACAGAAATATACTTTAATGTGTTAAAGGTAACCGTACTAATTTAGACATAAATGTATATTTAGAATAATTTTATTCTGGGTTTGTAGATAACAATCAACTTATTTATACATAATGCATGTTCAGCTGCCACCAATTGTAGTGTTTCTTCTACTATTAACATGTTTGGATTTAAATTACATTTTTACTTATATTACGTTATAATTGTTACATAAAGAATGAAGTTGAGTTCGTTTAAATTTTCTAGAAATTGCCATTTACAAAGGTATCTGTCAATAATTTGGTATATACAGTCTGCGTGCAGGACCTTTTACTGCAGCGCTACCCACTCATCCACCTACCCGGTATGCGGGTGAGCCCACACGCATTACCCAGGTCATATTACAGTAGCCGAGCTGTTTGCCAGCCCACCCTGAATTTAGAGTAAATTGATAACAACGGGGTTTGCTGAAATTTTACTTTCCATGTTTAATGGAAAGCGTAATTTATTAATGAATAAAAATGAAATGAAATGAGATGGAAGTAATCACACGAAAATGCTCTTTAATAGTATAGAAATTATAACAGATTTTCACGAAATTAAAGTTTTCTTTAAAGAAATTACAAACTCTCGTATATCATTTAAATAGTGGAAATCCGTAGATCTATGAAACTCAACTGTGTTGTATAAAACAACATTCTCAGATGAACTCCAGTAGTCCCGGAACCAAGTTTACTACGACACCTCATCTGCATGCAAATTAGATACTGTTTGGTTACGGTAAAACAGAATAACTTTCCTCTCCTTGATATCCTATTACGCGAGGGCAACCTGAACGAAGAGAACGACAACGTTACGTAGCACATTACGGTCTACATCTCGAGTTTAGTGAGATATACATCTCTGAAACGTCTGCCAGCATATATTTTCATAAACCCTTTCTACCCTAAACGCTTTTTGCTTGATTTTAACGTGGATAAAAGTTACTCAATTCTTTAATCTGCTTTTGACTTCACAATGCATTGTGTTTCAGTAAGCAGCAGTAATATCAATCTTCTGTTGGTATATTAGTTTAAGTAATTATAATTAACGTTCATTAATATTTTTACTGCTGTTTTTATTTGTGTTAATTTAATGAATATGTTCAATTTAATGATTTGATTAAAACACGTGTTTTGGACCTCTGCCAACAAAAAAATATTACAAATGGCTGCCTGTGGGTGCGTTCGTTCGCTCTTACCTCACAGCAAATCTAAGGCTTGTTTTTCAAACTCTCTAGCTTCAAAATTATAGCTTGTTCAATTTTTTAAAACTCTCGACGTGAACGTTTTATTATTCAAAAACGCGTTGACAGATCGGGGTGAAATTTGGTATTGTAATAGCCCTAGGGCTAGGGTTCCCAAAGTGTTTATAATCATGTGACCCCAAAGTTCGACAGAACCATGGAGCTCTGTTTATTTGTAAAATTTTTAAAGTTAATTTCAAATAATGATTAGTTTTCAACTAGCAACTGAAAAAAACATTGCTAATTGTCTGTGAGACAGAGTGACTATTTCTACCTATATTAAAATCAAACTGAATATTGAAAACTATTACTGAAGGTAAATGTAGATTACTATAGCCTGTTCGTTTAGCTTTAAACAAACTATCGTGCTTTCTAGATTGTATTTTGTGTGTGATGTATCACACTCAACAAGTGTGAGAGGTAATGCCAATCGTTGTTATAATTTTGTTGCGTATAAATAAATAAAAGTGTATTTCCCAAGACTTAAAAATTTTCTCGCGCCTCTATAACGTGTTTCTGCTTGCACAGATTTTGCGACTATTTACAATTTTGTATTTGTCAGCCATGGATTTTAAAATTTTGTAAACAGATTAGGTAGAGTAAAATATTAATTTTTTGCATTCAAATCCCAAATTTTTGATTGTATGTCCTTTCTAAATGTAGGTTTAATCTAAAACTTTCGACGTCGGTTTCCTCCTTTTATTGTTTTGCGGTTCTTAATTTACAAAATTACATTTTACAGTTTTTTTACAAAAAATAACGAATAAAACCAAAGCTCCTAATTTACATAAAAACACCGAAACATTTTCGGCCGCCATACTTAACATTTTAGATTTCATGAGGCTTTTAGTCCTATAATACAGTTCTTTGTAACATTTAAAAACTGATTCTTTGGTTTTAAAATCTACCATTTTGTTTTTCGGCAAAGTGTTTTTACAATCAAAGATACAAGATTTAATATTCTCGTAATTTACAATAATTTCTTTTTAACTTTACTATTGTCAAAATAACATAGCAACAACAGAAAAAAGTTCTACAAACTTTGAAAAATTAAATCAAAGTCTTCTGAAAATTTTATTTACAGCTTAAAATGTCAAATAATCGTTAGTTTATTTTAAGCTAAATGAACAGAGTATATATCATTCATAATGTTCTACACCAATAAGAATGCGTGATTTTTCATATCAACTAGTATTACCACAATTATTCCACTCACATTGTAACAACCAATGGCAGCCTTTATTTGCAGTCTCTTGGCCAATCACACCTACACTGATCGCGATAATACTTTTTTTATCGCTGTTGTCACCATAACAATTACATCAACATTTTTTTTATTTTTGCCATTAATAAATAAATAACGCGTTTGTACGTCTGTAAGTCACAAATAATTATAACAACAAAGTATTTTAATATTTAGTTCGTGGAATGTTCTACAAAATTCTACTCTTATATTAAAAATTGTTTATAATTCTGTTTTTCATTGACCTACAAAATTGTGATGATGCGATTTGTCCTAGCAACAACATAATTTCGTTGTCAATGAAGCGATAATATTATCGATAATTATTAATACGCTTGTGGTATTGCTGTTGATTATTTTATTCATGCACATTACAACCAATCATAATGCAGCATTAACCTACTTAAATGAAAATTAGACTGATAAAATCGATAATTTTTCGAATATGTTATTTACCATGACAGCGCCTAGTTACGCTCTAGTTACTTCATGGTTACGCTAATAAACAACGACAAACAAAGTCCGCCATTGGTTTAAATTTGTATTTCATAAAATAATCTTGTCTAATACCACCTAAGCTTTTGAATTTATGTCGGTTACTTAATCACCTCAAACTTCCTGCAGATCGACTTAAATCGCACAAATTTTTGCAAGTATTGCGTGTCAAATTTCCACTATTTTTGTCTATCTGCTACAAATTATGGGTAATTATCCGATAAATTCTAAGCTTATGTGGACTTACTACAGAATATTCAGTATTCACGTTACAAAGCCTCAGTATGACTCAATGTGCTGCTTAGAAACACCACTGGACCTTCGGTCTCGTGATGTGTCTACGCAACACCTCGAAAAGTATTTTCGTTTGTTTTCGATGGTCTTGTGATATTGCAAGCGGTTATTTAGTTATAGTTGAATATCATGTTACTTATGAATGACTGGTTCGAGCTAATTCGTGTAGGGTCGATATCTCTCGTTCTTGTGATGAAACCCGGAAACCCTTTTTAAGATTTGCATAATTACATTACATCAAACTTTTTGTGGACTCTGCAGATTTCTATGTGGACCGCTAAGAAATCTATGAACTCCACCTAGAAAATCACTTCTCTAGGGAACACATATGTAAATATGGACATTTTCAAAAAGGTATTACTCAAAAACTGTCCACACATTTGTTTTTAATTATGTAGGCTCATAGAGCTAGAGGTAAGCTGGTAAGCATTTGGTTGATGTCCCAAATTCACTAGTTTTTGTATGTGGCGTTCTATGAAATTTTGAAAATCATGTCATTTTAATAAATAAATACGGGGGACGATATACCATTTCTGTTTTAGCTACGGTGCTCATAAGTGACAGTAGAACGAGATTATCTAAAGTTTTAGATAATTTTTAATTTAGAAAGGCTAGCCCTCCTCTCTCCCGACCCTTTTGGCTGAGAAATTTAGTCTATGGTCTCCGATGCTATTTAATCCCAAACAATCTTTTTCAAAATTTTATAAAATCTATATTTATATCCACAACAATGTCGAGGAAAAGGTTAGTTACAGTACGGTATGCAGTTAACTGTGCCCGCAGCTTTGATGTTCTCGATTATGGAATAAAATCCCGGGATTGCGAAATCTCGGCTAGTTTTTAGTTCCGAAAATCCCGGGATTGGGGCTCTTCTGAGATTTTCCTGACCAAAAATTAGCCGGGTTTTTTACTACAGGGAACGGAGCTGAAGTCTGAGTTTTTAATGACAATTTCAGCGGACAATCGTGGAGTCGAAAAGATCGCTTTCTTTTGCTGGAGGATTTTGTACCAGTATCAGATCACGACTTGGTGTCGCCACTTCAGATAAACTAGTATTTCTGCGTCATTATTTTTAAAATTAAAAAAAGTAAAATGTTTATATATTTTTTTATTATTTTATTACAATTTATTTTTAGTAAAGCGTAAAGTTAATGCATAAAATTGAGGTTTTTATTGTAGTAGGTTAGTCCCGGGATCAATCCCTGGATTGTGGGATTATTCATTTTCGATCCCGAAATCCCGGGACTGACATTTCCTCTCGGGATTCCCTATTCCCGATGTACTGTTCGCTCTTTGGTTCGTTGCCGCTGTAAAGGTAGTATCAGCGCGATCCACAGTCACTGTCCGCGTTGAAAATGTTGATACAAAAATACTTTTTACAGTATCAGGGGAAGTATTTTACTCAATATTTTAAAATTTTGCATAGTTTATTTGCAGACACACTTTAGGAAATCAATCAATCCATGGTTGCATGACGGAGAACTGCGGTTGCCGGGCAGACGGTATTTCGAGCACTGTCCGCTCTGGTCCCCACTCGGATGAGTGAGCAATATAGGGGTATATCTGCAACTAGCCGTGCTTCGGAGGGCACGTTAAGCTGTCGGCCCCGGTTGCCATACTAACATCTTTGACAATACGGTGGTGAGGTGTTACGACATCCCGAAGTTGGAGTAGTTGCATTAAAATTTTGTATCTGAGCATTACTCATTTTGCTTAGCATTTATACTAATTTTTATCTCGTTTGGGAAGAGGGGTCACAATATTTTCTTCTAAATATTTTAGATCTTTACAAATTTTGAATTTTGAATTTGGAAAATCTTATTAACTACAAAAATGCACAAGAAATGTATTCTTGTGGAAAATCCCTGGATTTTTGTGAAAAATCAAATTGCCATAAAGGTCTAAAGATGCGAAAACAGTTTGTACAAACTTTACAGTTTACGGTCGTCTGAAGAGGCAACAGTCCGAACTGTTGAATTTTGTTCCACTTACGGAAACTGTAACTCCGTAACGAATCGTTTCTTGACCCACATTTACCGAAACTGTTTTTATTATTTTGATGTGTAGATCTTACCCTCAAAATTTGTGGAAACTATTTGGGCATCTTGAGAAAACACTATGGTAACTTGATTGTTCATTAAAATTTAATTACAAAAAATTAGTCAAATTGATTCATCTTCAGGAGCTTAAATTCCGTAAGGAATCGTTTCTGAATGCATGTTGTAGGCAAGTCAAATTAAACGCATTTTATGAAAATTAAAAAATAATTCTAAAAGTTTTGTAATTTGCAGAGACGTTGGTACGGGCTTACTGTTGCACGTGTAAAACGTCCTGAAATATTGAAGTGAGGAAAAGCCGGCATCTTGGGAAAAATGTGTACTTTTACGTTTTTTGCATATATCTTGCAAATTATCGAATTTATCAACAAAATAGTCATATTAAAAATGAAAGATTATTAAATTTTTCACAAATGAGTAATAATTCAATTTTTTTCGTTCGTTTGATAGTTCCTCAGTAAATGGGCGGCGAAGGTTATGAAGTTTGGTTAGTTCCTTCAATTTTTTAGAACTTTTTACACGTTCAACAGTAAGCCCATACTAACGTCTCGTCTCTGCCAAATTTTAAAACTTTCAGAATTTTTATTGCTAATTTGACTGGCCTATTGGTGTACTTAATGTATTCTGTTTGGAAGTAGCAAAAAAAACTTGTTCTTAAACAAAAAGGCTACTTAGTGGAATTAAGTCCAGTCCTTACGTTAATCGTTTGGGTAACTTGCAGTGAGAAGCGATAAAAGTGTCAATTATAATTTTTGCTGTAAATATAACTTTATGGTGCAAATGATGATACAATCGTGTCTAGCAATTTGCATTAAATATTAAGTTTTTATTCTTACTGAAAAAAAAAGAAATACGACATAGTCCAATAGATTTACCCAATTCGAAAGATGAGTTGTTAAACGTGAGTGAAGTATAATGAGGCGAATCTTACGTCCATTCAGAAATACCAACTCTGAGAAACAACTCTCTCGATTTCTTTTATGCGTTTATTAAGTACTTTCTAAAAACTAATAGTGACACTTTTTCATTAACGTCACTTCTAAAAGTATTCACGTTAGTTAACGATACATTGTACAACATATTCTCATTTTGTAACTACACCTAGAGTGATATAGTAACTTTAAAATGTTTTCTAGGGAAAATAAAATTATTTGTTGTCATGTTAAGCGTATTCGATTTATAAGTTAAATTTTAAAACGTCTAACATTTACATTTGTAAAACAAGCCTCAAACAAGCTTCAATGATTAATCAAGTTTGTCAATTTATTAGATCTACGTTAAAAAGCGAACGTATACACAGTATTGAACTATTTTTAGCGGTAGTATAAAAGTAAGTTCTCAAAAATTCAAATAAAAATAGAAGTTAAAAATAACCCCAACACTGGAAGCTATTTAAGAAGCACACATTCATGTGCGTATACACATTCTAATAATAATTTCGTTGGCACTCTTTATACTGTTAAAACAGTATTGAAAAATATTATTTTGTACTATGTTCGGAAGAAGATCCGCTTGGAAATCAGATGTTAATGAACGCTCTTGATCTTTGAATTAATTATTCGCAATCTTACATTTTATGCATATAAGGTGACGTATTATATCTGCTTTTTGTTTCTAATTTTTCCATTATTCAGCGAATGTTTTTAGACTCGATAAAACAGTTTAATGATGTCATTTGACGCATCCAAACGGTGCATAGCAGCAGAAGGAAAGTAGGTTAGTTTAAATTTTTAATGAACATCCCATATTAAAGCTCATCTAGCGCTTGTGAGTGACCACGAACCCTTTCTTCGTTGTAATTAACGTAATTTTGTAAATTACAGGTATATGTGGGTCATAAACAGCAAAGAGAATATTGTTGTGTAAATTGGGCTATAAATTGTAACACGATTACTATAATGCCGTTAGAGTTATTTAAAAAGGTTTAAATTATCGACAGTAAGTAAAAGCACAAAAGATTGATGTCTAAATGCAGGTTAAGTAATATTTATTTTAATAAGGAAATGTTTAGTTATAAAACTCTGTTCTTGATACATACATGTTCAGCTGTAACTATACATATAGCGCAATATGTCTGTGTTATGAAAGAAACGCTGCAGAATTAATAAAGCAAGTTAATGTATTACTACAGAAATAAAATCTAATATTCTAGTACTTATAAAGAGACGAAATTAACTATTAGATTTTGATATCAAATACCTTAAAAGCATTACCATCGGTTATTAACAGTTAGCAACAATGTGGTATTCATGAGTAGAATAAAAAAAATTAACAACTTGACGCAAAAAAATACTATTGTTATGTCCAAAAGTTGTATCCACAACATTATAGCCCCACAGAAAAACTTAATGTGATGTGCAGTCAAAACGAGCTAAGCTGTAACTACCACCTGACTGATGACCGTACGGCCTGCCGGTTGTCGCATTATTGTGTTTCTATAGAAAAGAATTGATGTTGATTTTTGGGACACAAAACCAAAAGCTGAGGGACAAATCCGTCCCCTAAACATTTGATGAGAGGTCGAAAATTAACCCCCATAAACATGCCCACACCTAAACCTTATGTTGTGAATCTTACTCCACTTCCCATCATAAGCAATTCAGCGTATACGGTAATTTTCAACGTTTACCATTTATTAAATAAAAAGCCATGAATTTTCGATTTTCAACAATTCATAGAAAGTGTCACAAAGAAATTAGCGCACAGGGACGCGTACCACATTGTTGTAGCTCATCTTTAGCTCTACGAACCTACAAAATTTAAAGACAATCCTGTTGCCAATTTTTGAGCAATATTGTTATTAAAATTTTTAAATTTTGCAAAAATATTTTTTTTTCTATAGCAACTGTTAAAACGTGCTATTATTAACTAAAATTAGAGGGAAAAGTAGCACTTTACCATCAAGGGTAGATAAAGTAGTACTTTAACAGCAAGGATAGATAAAGTATTTTATTTTTTTTTCTACATTAAATTTTCTAAATTAAACTCTATAGCAACCAAAAAGTTATTAAAGCCACCTACTCATTTTTTCGTGAAACTGTTTTTTTCCTGACACTTTAAAATTAAATTTATCATTGATTTTTCTTCATTTTTTGGTCTTCTTTAACAATTGCTATAGAAAAAAATGTTGTATTCCACACGACGATAAAATTTCATTATCTTCTCGATGCTTATTAGCGTCTCGGCTGACGCCTCGACGCTAAAATCGCTCTCGAAGATAAAGTGCAATTTTATCCTCTTGTACAATAAATAACTAAGTTTCAGTTTTATACCTTTTTGTACATAGTGACATTGTGTTGCCCTAGAGATATTACAATACCAAATTTGATCTCTATTTACTAACTCGTTTTTGAGTAATAAGGCGTTAAAGTTAAATTTTCAAAAAAACGTAGTTGCGGCTATTTTAAAGCTAGAAAGATCGCAAAAAGATTATTGGATTTGCCCTGACGTTTTCTGTCAGATTCCGCGTCATACATTTTCAATCATTTGGCTTCCTAGAAATATGCTACCAAAAAAACACGTCCAACTTCCGTTTCCGACGACCAAAATCGGACGATCCGCTCGGGAGTTATGATGTACCACCCACCCACAGACAGACATTTTTTTAAAAACCCCTTTTTGGGTTTTTGGAGGTTCAGAACATGGTTTTCCGTCAAAATCATGATTTCGAACATTTTCAAGAAAACAGTACTTCCCTATGCTGAAAGTATAGGAAAGTAAAAATTAACAACTCGATGCAGACTTTCTTCGTTAAAATATATCAACTTTAAATTAGTGATTTATATACCCTGTCATACTAAAAATGTATAAAAATTAAGAAATTAAACACGATAAATATTAAAAGAAGAAATTTTTCAGTTCAGATTTGTACTGACGTATTGCTATTGTAAAAATATTCGATTCTGAGTTTTTGACGGCAATAAATGTTTTGGGCCGCGAAGAATAAAGGAAAAACGGTAATTAAAAAATATCCGTTTGTGTGCGTGTCAGTATGTCTACTATAACGCACAATCCGAGGGACTACAGGACCGATCTTAATGAAATTTGGATTTCCGTGGTACAACGACCAAAAAGTTTTTTGGCAATCTGTAACCGATCCGAAATAGGTTTTATAACGCTTATTTACTCAAAATTCAGTTGTTAAGTTGGCGTAAAATTATCTTTTTGGGGTACACAATGTTGCCGCAAACAATTATTATGAAGTAACTCATTTTTCAAATTTTGTAAATTTACAAGACAATATTGCCCAAAAACTTTTTTATTTCGTAAGCTCATACAGTTAAGAATGAGCTACAATTTTATTAGTGTCCCAATGTGATAATTTCTCTGTGACGCCTTCTATGAATAATTGAAATTTGGAAATTAATGTCCTTTTATTTAATAAAGGGGGTACGATAAAACATTCCCCCTTAAATTAAATTGCTCACCACTGATAGTAGAATAAGCTTCTTAACTTAGTTTTCAGATGCAGTAAAATTTAGGGGGTAATTCATCCCTCTTCCCAATTCTTGCTGGCAATTTTGATTCTTGTATCTTGTTTCTTTATTTCCAAGCAAGTTTTTCTAAAAAGAAAAATTAAAAAACGAGTTTTTTCTCAAAAAAAAATTTCGGTATTTAATACCCCTATTGAAGTACAGGGCGTTTATAAATTACTGACGAAAAATTTCTGTGCTAATTCTACACAAACAATAAGAACAAAGTACCTACTTATAATCAGTTAGTTACGAAAATGCTTTCTACGGGAGCTACAATCCGCAGGAGAGGATATTAAATAGTTAGTGTTTATTTAATAATAGCTGAGGAACCCATTAAGATAAATTTATGAAACTTCGTGTTGGTTAAGTTTTATTAAGTGCTGTTGTCCTACACTATTAGACTACAATTATTTTATTCATAGGCGTACAAAACTGTCAAACTGAGGGAATGCTGGCTTTTTATTTCTTAGTTTTGTAACCTCTATTGCACAGTACAATAAAATTCCATGTTACGGTTCTATGCGTTATTTCTAATCTGGATGCATATTGTTCCCATACGGGAACCGTGTAGGAACCTTGGCAAACAACTACTCAGCAGTAGGCGCCGTCATGTGACTAATAAAAACTTTTCTTTCTAGTGTGCCTTCATAATAGGTTATGTTGTAGGCAGTGATTGTTTATAATATGTGTTTTTGTCAATATAAGGTAAATTTTCTCAAATAAAAATGATTTATAAGTTGCCACAGTAGATTCATAGAGTATGTTGAGTTATTGAAATTTGTTGCTAATTATTTATGTTTCCTGATGGAAGTTCAGATTTTGAATTCTCCGATGATATTTTGGAGCCATCGCCGAGGGAATACTTGGACAAATTCCAGCCTAGTGATGATTTTTCTTTTGATGATCCTGATGATATCATTTCTTAACTAACATTTATGGAGGCATAAAGTAAGCCATTATAATTCTTTTTATCTGTTTTTAAAAATAAAAATCAATTCATGCAATATATGGTTATGTTTTAGCTTTTTCAATAGTCTACGAAAAAAATATATTCTTAGTAATCTATTATTTGTAAACCATTTGAGAGAAAAATAGTCATAAACAATTTTGTACAGAACGGTCAACGCGATTTTGAATACCATCTCTGACTTAATTTGTTTACAGTGGCGGTTTCAGTGTTTGATAATGGTGGGGAGGGGGAGCTTCTCATGCCTACAGCCCTCCCAACCCCCCTTAAATCCACCTGTGTTAGTCTATGTTGTTTTCAAATTTAGGGCACAAATAAAATTTTTTAGTACATCGTATTTGTTACTTACTATTGAATTATTGAAGAAGCTACAGATTAAAAAACCAACCCCCTTCAGTTTCTTACGCACGTGGTTAAAATAATATAATTATAAGCCAATAATGTAGGATAACACCACTTTTTTGATCCACAGTGTATATGTATACTAATATGATATAATTTTTTTTAAACAAAAAATTAATTGTGGTTAAAGTATGAAGCCCAGGCAAAGTGCTTACCTTTTAAATGTGTGATTTGGTCTTGCATTTTGATTTGGTTACTTTTATTATTCTGATATTAAAATTTTATTTTCAGATTCAAAATCTTGGAACTACAATAACCTTCAAACTTTAAAATTGAAGTTTTGTTTGGCGATTAAAATTTTAATGATTCGAAAAAAATTTGGTGTTACATTTTTTCAGAATGTAAAATTGCAACCACGAATTTGTAAAAATTGTTATCAGCTAGTTTTTAATATTCAATCAAACCTATTCAAAATACATTTTGTTTATATTAAACAATATATACAAAATGTGTAATAATGAAATATGTTCAGATTTTTTACAAGAACAATTTTTATAATAATAATATTACCCCCTAACTAAGACAATGAAAGATGGAAGTAACAAAGTATTGTCCTGGTTTTATAAATAATTCTGCAGGTAATCTAAGTGAAATTTTGGTTTTATTAAAAACATAGGTCCAAGTAATGTAAATATTGTATTGTATTAACTATATCATCCTTCTGACCAGGAACAACAATCAGAGCAAGCTTGTTTGCTTTCTAGCATATTCCTGAATTCAAAAGCGCGAAATAAAATGATGGTTTAAAAAAAACAAATTAAGCAATTAATCAAAAACAGTATAAAATGTATACTGCATAAAATGCGATCAAAGCCACACCATAAAATGTGTTTTAGAATCTCTTTTTGGATGTGCTTTAAAAGTTAATAAATATAATAGCTTTTGCTTAGTCATTATAAAAATTATAACAAAATGTCATCTCATTTTCTTAAGCTGTTATTTGAGGTTATGGAACCATGTCATAATTTTAACAGTATAATAGCGGAAACAGTTCTCACACGAATCTATTTCATTTTTTTGAATTATACCTTTTTGGCCTGGATGAAATTTATCGATTGTTAGTAAGATATAACAATAACTGATTTTCAAACAGGAAACGAATAAACTCAATCTAGTTGTCTTACAATTACTTGCAGTTGTACTCAAGTTGTCTGAATAATTTAATATACAGTGTGTGGCATTTAAAATGAAACCATATTTTCTTTATTTTCAGGAGCAGCGATTTTTTGCACAATCGTAGAACTTTATGAAGTGCATCTTTTAAAGCACTCAACTTAAATGTAAGTTCTAAACCCAGCCTACTGTGACCTCGCGAATAGGGCCAATTCTCGATATTTTGTTTTGCGTGGGCGACGTCAAAACATTAGAAAAAATGTTCAGAATTTAACTCTAGCCCCATGTACCGAGTTTCAAAACAAAATTTTGCATTTAGAATTTTTTAAGTAATTTTCACGCACAATCCGAGTGTTGATTTTCAGTTTTGACTGGAGTGCTATGGAAACAAAAGAACTTGTCAAAAATAAATGAAACAACTATAATTAAAACAATAATTGAATGCACTCACTTTTAATTAAACCGGCAGCGTTTAATGTATCGGAGAAAATAAACGATTAGCCTATTATTATATTACATTCTTTAACGATAGATATTTTCTTAAATGTTTACATTTTTTTGAATAAATAATATATTATTGTTTTTTTTATTTGTTTTTTACAAGTTCTTTTGTTTTCATGGCGATCTAGTCAAAACTGAAAATCAAATCTCGGACTGAATGAAAACTATTAAAAAATTAAAAATGGAGGCAAAATTGTATTCTGAACAACTATTTTTCGATATCGCCAACGCGAAGCAAAATATCGAGAATTGTCCCTATTCGGGAGGTCGCAGTAGGCTGGTTTTAGAACCTACATTTAAGTTAGGTACCTCAAAAATGCGTCGTATGAAGTTCTACAGCGGTGCAAAAACTCAAATCTCTATTCCTTTAAATAACGAAAATATGAGGTAGTCTTCATCTTAAATACGACACACTGTATAAATTGATTTATAATGTTTGGAAGTTATTTGTCATTTATTTAATACACTCGTAGACATATAATTTGCAGCACTACCATTTGTCAAAACTTATTAATGATTTACTTTGCAAATCTATTTTAAGAATGGGTATACCTGTTTGAAAAAACATGTTAACACATCATTTTAAAAGTGTTACTTTGCTGTAGAAAATTAAAAAAAATAGTAATTATCCGGAAATAGACTGAAAATAATTAGCATGTATGATTTTTATTATACGCCCCGATAAACTAAAATGGTGTGAACGTTTTCTTCTCGATGAGAAGGAAGTTTGAAAGTAACGTTTAATTCTTTCACTAGAAATCAAAAGTACCAAGCACTGATCAGCTTGGTTGCGTTAGAATGGATAATCTAGACCCCGTTTCTAATTAATTGTAATCAAACGCTTTTATCCGCTTTACATTTTTACTAAACGGGAGGTAATTTAAAAGCTAATAAAAAGAAACGCTTTTTAAACATTGCAATATCAATATGAAATACTATATCGTTTGGTAATTAAAAATATCGTCGTTTTTTGATGTTTGCGAATAGTTTCAGTTAGAAATATCTTATTGGCTCATAAAAATAACTTGTATTGGCAAATTATACAACGTATAAATACGATAGTTGAATAAATTGTGTCGATATTTAGGGCAAAAAACAAAAGTATTATAAAAATAAATGAGATATCAAGTGGCTGCAAAAGCAAACGAATTTCGTTATTATTATTTCTAAAGACTGGATAGACGAATATTATATTCCGCATATGGATTGAATTACTTAATGCATTCAATCAACTTGTTTAATTTCTGCATGACCTTTTTTTTGGCCTCCTAGACAGTGGAATATGACTATTTGAATGTATAGTCAATGACATCGTTACCCCAGTAGCACAAAATATTATTTAAATATTTCAAAACTACATTGTAGAAATGTTAAATGTAACACTTGTTTATATTACGTTAATATTCAAAAGAAACATTTCTAAAACATTAATTTTAAAGATGTTTACAATATTTGACCTAAATGTTGGCTAAATATTTAAAAAATATATATATATGATGTTTGTTAAAAATATTTGTCTAATGGTTTCTGAAAATATTATTTTAATATTTCAAAACTACATTGTGGAAATATTGTATGTAACATTTTTTTATATTACGTTAATATTAAAAGAAATCATTTCTATAATATTTATTTAAAGATGTATACAATATTTGTTCAAAATATTTTCTTAATATTTTTTTTAAATATTTATATGATATTTGTTAATGGTGTTTGAAAATATTATTTTAATATTTCAAAACTACATTGTGGAAATATTGTATGTAACATTTTTTTTATATTACGTTAATATTAAAATAAAACATTTCTATAATATTTATTCAATACGTACATACAATATTTGTTCAAAATATTTTCTTAATATTTTTTTTTAATATTTATATGATATTTGTTAATGGTGTTTGAAAATATTATTTTAATATTTCAAAACTACATTGTGGAAATATTGTATGTAACATTTTTTTATATTACGTTAATATTAAAAGAAAACATTTCTATAATATTTATTTAAAGATGTATACAATATTTTTTCTCAATATTGTTTTTATATTTTTTTAAAATATATATATGATATTTCTCAAAAATATTTATTTAATGGTTTTAAAATATTATTTAAATATTTGAAAATTACATTAGAGAAATATTGTATGTAACAATTTTTATATATTACGGTAATATTAAAAAAAGACATTTCTATAATATTTATTCAAAGATGTATACAATATTTGTTCAAAATGTTGTCTTAATATTTTTTTAAATAAATATATGATATTTGTCAAAAATAGTTGTTTAATGAATTTTGAAAATATTATTAAATATTGTAAAACTACATTGTGGACATATTGTGTGTAACATGTTACGGTAATATAAAAATAATATTTATATAATATTACATAAATATTTGTTTTGTGTTAACGTAACATGCTACATACAATATTTTCACAATGTAGTTTTAAAATATTTAAATAATGTTATCTAAATTCATTAAACCAATAATTTTAACAGTTTTTCAAAATATTTATACACTATTTGTCCAAAATATAGTTCAATCCGATGTAGAAGTACACACAATGTTAAAAAACAAAAACGTCCTTCCAGGTTGTTTATTATACATACATTTTTTACATTATATATAGATTTACAATTAATTGTCATATATCTCCCCGTGCCTCTGTCCATAACGGTGGTGTCTCTGAAAGTTAAAATATAACATATAGTTAACTGTGTACGCGAGTATTAACTATTAATTAGTTTATTTTCGGGCATGGTTTCACAAAGTTACGTGACACATTCTTCCATTCCGACATTCATAGTAAAAAAAATGAACTTGGGTCAGGAATGTACATGTAAGTGAAGAAATTCTGTATAATGTACGAATAAATGAGACCAACCTTTTTGGAAGTGGTCAGGAATGCCTACACTAACTTTTTCATTTTCGTATCGGATGTGCTTACAAAACGTCTGCGTGTAACAGCTAAAAGTACAAGCTGTTTTAGTTAACAGATTAAGAAAATCTAACAAAATACTTACAAACAATCGCTTTAAAAATGTGCAAATGGCAAAATGGCAATTTCCCGTATTGCAAATTCTGGAATATCACAAAGCCATTTCGTTGGCCAATAACTTGGTCATTTGTAGGAATATGTGCGCTTTTACGGCCTGCAAAATGGAGAATCTCGACCTATAAACATAAATATCAATAAATACACCAAAACTACTAAAAAATGTAAACTTAACTTACCTTATTTAAAGATGTAACGTTAACGAGACAACAAATTATCACTTATGGGAAGGAACTCTGCTCGCTAGTTACCTATTTGCAGCAATGGCTCACTTGTAAGTTATTCACAAAATTCACAGAAACATAGCCCCGTAGATTAACTCACCACCCGGAAAGGTAGGTAGTAGGCAGTAAACAGGTACTTTGCTACCAAAACTGAAATTTCCTAGAATTATTTCCAAAGCCTTTTTTCTGCTCAGGTAGGCGGCACGTTGCCAGGGATACTGCTAGGCGATTGTATTTGAATCATACTTTATCTTAAATATTTGAAGATGGCCATTAGCAGGAAAGTAAATACACCAGGATTACTCGGAAATATACATCAAACCGACATCGATGCTTTGAAAAGTAGCCGACAAATATCTCTTTTATAACTACCTTTCGTATTACCAGTACAAAAACAGATTTTTTATAAAATTACTACCACCCAGTAGTATTCCTGAAATAAATTTCCCCAAAATGACAAAACTATGAAATTAATACGGCAGAATAAACTTAAATTTTTAGAGTCTAGTTTAAATAATCAAAGGAAAACATCTACGAAAAATTTCAGCAAAACAGTTCAAGGCAAAAAATCCAGAGGAAAAATTAGCCATGGGAAAAAAATCCAAAATGTAAAATATATTTGTATTATTTTTATTTTTAAATCAAGATTCTAAAACCAGTAAACCTAGTATATACACTGCACGAAAGTAGGATGCACGAAATTGTAGATTAAAATGAGGAACTGACCCTTTTGTCTTTTAATTCATCAGTAAATATCCTCATTCCAAAATTTAAAATGTTACCTGCAAATATTGGTTAAATTTTATGTATTAATATTTAAATAACATTTTGTGAATCTCAACAGCGTAATATTATCTGAAAATGTCAAAGTTATTTTTTTAAATATTATCTGCAAATATCGGTTAAATATTATGCAACAATATCAAAATAACATTTTGCAAATCTGAACTGAGTAATATTATGTGAACATGTAAAAGTTATGTTTTTTCAATATTACTTGTACATATTGGTCAAATATAATGTAATAATATTTAAATAACATTTTGTAAATCTCAACAACGTAATATTATCTGAAAATGCCGACCATATGTTTTTTCAATATTACCTGCAAATATTGGTTAAATATTATTTAATAATATTTAAATAACATTTTGTAAATCTTGACAGCGTAATATTATCTGAAAATGTCAAAGTTTTGTTTTTTCAATATTACCTGCAAATATTGATTAAATATTATGTAATAATATATAAATAACATTTTGTAAATCTCAACAGCCTAATAATATCTGAAAATGTCAACCATATGTTTTTTTAATATTACCTGCAAATATTGGTTAAATATTATGTAATAATATTTAAATAACATTTTGTAAATCTCAACAGCGTAATGTTATCTGAAAATGTCAACTATATGTTTTTTCAATATTACCTGCAAATATTGGTTAAATATTATCTAATAATATTTAAATAACATTTTGTAAATCTTGACAGCGTAATATTATCTGAAAATGTCAAAGATATGTTTTTTCAATATTACCTGCAAATATTGGTTAAATATTATGTAATAATATTTAAATAACATTTTGTAAATCTGAACTAAGTAACATTATCCAAAACTGTCAAAGTTATGTTTTTTCAATATTACCTGCAAATGTTGGTTAAATATTATGTAATAATATTTAAATAACATTTTGTAAATCTGAACTAAGTAATATTATCCAAAACTGTCAAAGTTATGTTTTTTCAATATTAACTGCAAATGTTGGTTAAATATTATGTAATAATATTTAAATAACATTTTGTAAATCTTCACAGCGTAATATTATCTGAAAATGTCAAAGATATGTTTTCTCAATATTAACTGCAAATGTTGGTTAAATATTATGTAATAATATTTAAATAACATTTTGTAAATCTGAACTGAGTAATATTATCCAAAAATGTCTAAGTGATATTGCTTCAATATTACCTTTTAATATTAATTTCATATTGGTTATTAATATTTAAACAATATTTGGTATATCTTATCGTAGTAATATTTTGAAAAAAGATGTAAGTAATATTGTTCTGATATTTGAAACTAATATTTGTCATGCATCAGCGCGTAATATTTAGGTAATATTTTCTACAACTTTGGTTGATAATATTGTGGAAAAATATTCTATTAAGGATAACTTAATATTACTTACAAATATTTGCTATACATCAAGTTTAAATATTAGTTTGATATATGTTATATTAGAATAATATTTGAAGTTCACAAATATTATAATGATATTTGATTCATATAATAGCAATATTTTGTGCTACTTGGGTAAGGTTGTATTTCGAACAATGTTAGATAGACTTCGAAAGTTTTGAATTATTTATTGCGTAACTTGGTTGTGTATCATTTAGTAACTGGTATAATGTGATCGAGAGTTGAAATGCCTTTATAGATATCAGTACAAGAAAAAATACAATACCAACTAGCTATTCTCACATGAAACGGTCAAGAATAATGTTACATAAACGTAATCATCTTCCTTCTATTTCGTGCATTTATAGTTAACTTTAAACTGTGTTAGTGAAATTTAAGGAAAATATAGTTCGAAGTGCTCTTTGTTAAATTATCTACAATAATAGTATGATGTGAATTATAAAATGCAGAAATTTTTTTTATATTATTCAGTGCTTTCATTTCAAAACTAGCCAGCCTCAGTAACTATAGATTTTAAGTAAATTTGATTTAAACAAAAAACACGTCGATTTAGATATGGAAGGAGAAGTTTAAAACCAATATTGATTAAACTGTAGGTTTCACCCCCTCACGCCCAGCAACCCCTACTTTGAAATTTCAAACAGCACCCCCTACCTTGTGATACACCATTTTAAAGGTGGAAAAAATCCTCATCTACCCATGTTAAAATAATTGGATTCAGTCGATGCGTTTACCAGATAGAGTTAAACATATTTTATTTCCATAGCACCCCCTACCTTGTAATACATCATTTTTAAGGTGGGAAAAATTTTTTTCTACCCACCTAAAAAATGTTGCTGAAAATGAATTATTTGTGCTTCATCTTCAAAAATTTTACCCTAACTTAAAACGGATCGACTGAATCCAAATATTTCAAGGTGGGTAGATGAGAATTTTTCCCACCTTGAAAATGGTGTATCACAAGATAGGGGGTGCTATGGAGTGTTTTTGGAAATAAAATATTGTTAACTCTATCTGGTAAACGGGTCGACTAAATCCAATTTTTTTAACTGGGTAGATGAGGATTTTTTCCACCTTCATAATGATGTATCACAAGGTGGGGGGTTAAATTTGAAATTTCAAGGTAGGGGTGGCTGGGCGTGAAGGGGTAAAATCTAAAGTTTAATCAATATTGGTTTTAAACTTCCCCCTCCATATCTAAATCGACGTTTATTTGCTTATACCAAATTTACTCAAAATCGATAGTTATTGAGGCTGGCTAGTTTTGAAATGAAAGCACTGTGTATTGATTTTGGCAATATTTTTGTGTTAATATAAATCGTCTATTTATTTTAGATTATGATCTTGTCAGATATGAACATATGATAAATACATTGTCCGAACAAAGTTAAGACACACCTTTTTACTTCACAGCCAACCCTAATTAGAATATTTTTTTCTCCACTACGTTTCTTGGGATTTTTGGCCTATAGTAATGTAACGTGTAAACAAAAAAAATATTATTAAAAAAAAACATAATATTAGAGACCACTGTAATTAGTGACGAATGTCGTAGATGCATTTATACGTCTCATTTTCTTACTTAATTCATAGATCTCTTGCACCTTAATGGTGACGAGGTAGTGGTTGAGTTTTTACTCTCCTATCAGTACTATGCTTCCATGGACATTTTCGAACTCGAGATTTTGATAGAAATACATGTTTTGAACCTCCAGTTTGGTTTTTGAAAAATGTCTGTGTAGTTGGGTAGTTCTATCTTATCTCTGAAACAGTTTTAATGGCAGATCTTCTGGAGTAAGTTTTAAATAATTTAAATCCACTAAACAAATCAGCAGGAAGTGGAAACACGCACAGTGGTTAAGTAAGCACTGCTAACGAATATATTTAAGTCCCCATAAATTATACGCTTCAGTCGCCATCTTGAAATTTGGTAGCCAAATTTCGGTTTTTTGGTTGCAAAATATCCAAAAGACAAAGAATCATCTTGAAAAACAAACATTTTGTACAAAACATGTTTTTGTGGGATGAAACATGAACCATATTCTACATTGTTAAGAAAAGGAACCAAGCCTTTTATAGTAAATGGTTTGGATTTACCAAACAATACTCACTACGTTTTTGATGGAGGAAACCTTCTGCATTATTATACGCGTTTGTTCATGCAACAGTGTTATGTTAGGATCCTTGCTGTTTTTAGTTTCTCTCTACTAAACGTACAGAGTTTTTCAGCCACTACCCTTCTCCTTAACGACGTTCGCTTTCAGCACCTCTGCATCATAAATTGGACACAGGTAAGAATGGCCGTGATTCTGGTCTGGAACACTGAGCCCAGCCGCCCAGGTTTATGCTAAAGGCATTGCTTGGTTTTGTTTCTAAACTACCAGCTCTGTACCACTGTCCGTACTGCATCTGTTTGTATACCAAATGACGTCTTCATTTAGTATAGTGATAACTTCCTCCTCCTTTCACTGGTCCCGTTATAGACTAATTATTAATATAACAGTTACCGGAAGCCGAATAAGGTTTTCCCTTTATCTGACTGCATCTGTAAGATGTAGTTTTCGCGTAATTTTTGAAAATTTTGGTGTGATCACCTTGACAGCGACAGTACCTCACGTCCCACTTATTTCCAGTCGGTACGCCCCTACTAGTTTCGCCTGCGTTTCCACCCGTAGATGGAGGAGATGTAGATCTAGGACTTCTAAAGCGGCTGTTGGGACAGAACATTGCCCCCGTTATTCTTCTGCAAGTCCGTATTTGTAATTTTCCTAACCTGTTTTTTATTGAGTTGCGTATAATTTTTTAGGGTTATTTGGTCGTACTTCTCCTTTCATAAATAGAAGTATTTTTAGATTATGTATTTTAATGAGTAATATTTACTTCTTTGTGTAAACTTAACAAATTAAAGCCATTAAACATAGTATCAAATCGCCACAAACCATGAATAATGAAACAAACTGCAAAAACAACTTAGTTTATTATTACTAAGTCTCATTAAATTTCATTTTTCAGTAAACAAGTAAACCAAGAGTTTAAACAAAGAAAACTTTTTGTCGAAACGGCATTAAGGGGCTAATAAAGTGGGTAAAACTTTTTTATTATTAATTTTAGAAAAACAAGTCATTCTTTATAACAAGGTTGGCTTGTTACATAAATGACTAAAACACAATAATTTTAAATTTACTTCATACAGGATGGTTCTTATTTTCTTTGAAGCTTGCGCGGTTTCTAGAATTGTCAATATTACAGTTTGTTTTAGGCTTAGATGCTCGAGTATTTGCCAGAGTACCTGATTACAATCCTCGTATCATACGTGAAGCAATTGAAAATGAGAAACAACCTAACAACATAAACAGAAAGGATGCTTTTATACTCAGTAAAGCTTGGACTCCAGTAGTTCATCCTCTAAGGACTCCTAAGCATTATCCTCCACCCAACGGTGACAGCCAACCAGAACTCCGCCGTTGTGCCCGACTGGCTCAAAGCGGTTTAAATATTTCCGCCATCCCGGATTTGAATTTAGTGCTCGAATCGCTCTGAAGATGCAAGCAGCAATGTCTTGCAAAACGTAAGTTTGTGTGGGTTCACAAACAGCTAACAGACATAAACCAATTAAGTATTCTTGTCCTGGCAAACAGAAACATTAAGATCAAAGACTTGTCCGCCCCAAGGTTCTATCAATCTAAGCACGGCCCTGTTTAGGCACGCAGGGTCCACGAACAACTATCGCTGAAACTTTTAGAGAAAATGCTTGTAAAGGCAGACAAGCTACGGGTCGGTCGTTACTTAATTATGCTGTATGTAATCTCCAAATGACGACTCTGTCTAAGCCGAAAGTAAATTGTAATATGGACAGGATAGTTCTTATTACACATTTTTAAAATTGAATTTTAGTAAAGTGTTATTCTGAATAGATTTACATTGAAAATGTATTTGAAATAGATGCTCGGAGTGTTATTTTAGAGTCAGATTTCTAATTAAGTGAAGATATTTTTTTGGAATTAATATCATACAAGAAAAGAGCTTATATTTATTCGAAAGTAATATAAATGACGATTCTCACCAAATTTGTAAACCCGGGTGTAACATAATATTCTAAGCATCTGTTTAAAATAAATTTTTTTTGTCTCTAAAAAATAATTCTTTTATTGGATACACTGTATAAAAGGTATACTGGTTCAGTAGCAATTTTTTAAACAAACTCCGAATTGTTTTATAGCCAAGACGAGATAAAACAAGGCGAAACGAGCCAAAGCTTTGATCTCGTCTGGTATTGAGCGTCTCGACGAGACGTGATGTACAATTTTGTCTCGAAATGAAGACGAAGCAGATTTTTAGTCTCGTTTTGCCTCGTCTTATCTCGTGGAAATACTACAACAAAGATGTTGCTTATTAATTGTGCGTCATTACTTTACACTAACATGTTAATATTAACTACTGTATTATTATAATATAATACTATTATAGTTACACAACTCCGATACTGTTTTGGTTTTCGCATAGATGGTTAAACGTCAAATTTGGTATGCATTGATAAACATTTTTGAATCGCAGACGGTTTTGATTGGAGCTGAGAAATGCGTTGCGAGAAATTTTGTAATAAAAATTAAAAAATACTCTGTCACATATTATGTGTAATATGCAAATCTCGAAAATACTTGCTCCTCTTGTCTATTAATAGCGAGAGCGACAAGCAATACAATTGTGCTACTAAAAGTTAATTTTATGACACGTACGTCATTCCTTGTTTTTAAATTAATAAACTTTTCTGCATATTGCTGGTTTGTGTACAGGATAATTTATTGTAATGAGGCACAGAAGCACATACTCGTATCTTCGTTACCATGCAAGAAATTCGTGATTAGATTACATGCTGCTAAAAGAAGCATTCAATGGGAAACTTGAGAATGGTTATTTGCAGTTAGAAGGTGATCACAACATTAAAAGTTTTTTTTATTTATTCCATACGCGTGAAATTATGTTAATTTGATACCAATAAAAATTCTATATCATGAAAATTGCTTTAAACTTTTAACAATAATAATGCTGAAAGTGAATAAACATGCAGCTAAGTATCTGTATATTCACAGGACGTAGTAAGAGATAATTATAGAAAAATTTGAAGCCTCAGAATTATTATCAGTAAATGAATTCTATCAATTTTTGAAAATTACTCCTCTTATATTTATTATACAGGGTAGGGTGATTCATAACATCTGGAACATAATTTATACTTTTAGGATGGATTCACAATCTAAAAAAAAAGTTCCTATAAATACGGATCCGGAAACGTTTCGTTCCGTAGTTACAGCCTCTTGAAGATGAACCAGTCTAATCATTTTTTAGTTGATAATTTTCGCAGCATTTGCATTAAAATTTTGAAATTTTATATGTGAGCACTACTAACTTAGCTTACTATTTTAACTACTACTTGCAGAACCCGTGAGCTACGCCCCCGTAACTACATAGCCGGCGCTCGTTGCTTCATATGAATGAGAACTGCTCCCGGCAAGAAAATCTCGTGAGAAAATCGAAACAAATCTCAGAAAAAATCAAAAAAGACCAGAAAAACGTTTAAGGAAGAAAAACTCCCGTAAAATCCCCCGAAAATTCCTATCATAACCCTAGAAACAATTCTTCAAAAAAGGCGGGAAAAAGGTTAGTTAAACCATTACAATTAGCACTTCCCCTCATTTCCCAACACCAGTTTTCAAACTGTTTTTGGGACTTATCAACACGCACTAAAAAAAGAAGATATTTGCATATATTTCCCAAATGAAGTTATTCATTTAAATCGATTAGCTAGAAAAAAACTCATATCTTTTTCAGAGAAAGCTCTTTTTTAAAGTCATCCACCAGCAAGAAAATACACTTGCTTTTGATTAAAGCATTTTTTTGTGATTGTTTTCTCCGGAAAATTGTAACCCGGATTTATTTGTTCAGGGTAAGGTTTTTACTGGAGCATGTTTTTACCGAAGCCTTTTTTCAGACGATGTTTTTCAGCCGGTGTGTTTCCCAGCAAATTAATTCACTGACTTTTTACGGGAATCACTTTGAACCGTAAATAGCCTCCATAAGCAAAAGCTGTTTCTTTGGTCGCATGTTATTAGAGTGACCGGATTTCAGAGAACATAATAATCTTGAGAGGATTTAGCATTTTTATGTGAAAATATTGTGTGATGTAATAAATCTTTGATAATAAGGTTGATGTTCTTGTTATTAGTAAAACATTAGTATTACATTAAAGAGACCGCGCGCGGCTCCGTATCTTGACCACCAACCTTTTGAAAGCTGTTGAAATTATGTGCTGTTTGTGCTTAAACCTTTTAAATAAACAGCAGAAAGCTGCATGCTTCATTCTCTGTGTTTGTGTTCTAAATGACAGCAGCAGAGTCGTGGTCGAGAAGCACTGCTTCGTTTTCCGCGAATGTCCCAGCGATAAGGTATTAACAGATTATGTTACAGTATCGCAACTGAATACTGCACACTATGGAATCCTGTTTCTATGCTATAACGTAGCGGGCTATTGCGCAAGCGAATTTGTGTTTTCTGAAATTAACGCCTAAATATGTGGGTTTTGGTGGCGGGGTCTCCCACTACTAAAAGCTAAATCAGAAGGAAGGGCCCCGGGTTTAATATATAGATATGTTTTAATAGCCGCACCAGAGATGTCTCAGAATCATATTAGGGAGGTGGGTTTTAGATCTTTACAATTTTTTAAGTTTAGGTTATAAAAATATTATTCACTATACATCAATACACAAAAAGGTACTCCTTTTGCAAATCACTAAATCTAACAATGTTAGAGATAATTCACTTTTTTGTCTAAAATAGAGTTGCTACTCAATGTAAGTGTTTTTTTAAGATGCTCAAAATAGTTTTCCCATACTTTGAAAGAAAATTCAAGCAAGTAAATTCGCATTAAAACAATGAAAAATGATCATGTATAAACATGGGTCCGGAAATTCTTCGTTGCGGAGTTACAGCCTACGGAACTAGTAACAATGTTGTCTGTTACAGAGACTGTAACTCCGTATGAAATCCTTTCCGCGCTTATATTTATAGAACCTTTTTATTGCTTTTATGTACAGAAACTTGCGTTCAAAGTTTGTAAATACTATTTTAGCATCTTAAGAAAACACTTAAACCTTCTGGCAACTTGATTTTACAGGCATTGATATAATTCAAGAACTGTTGGATTCAGCGACTTTCGGCAAAGTATTTGTATTTATGTGTGAAGAATAAGATTTTAGAAAACTGTGAAGATCTAAAATATTTAGAAGAAAATATTACGTAACCCTTTCATCAGAAACACCTCTGGTGCAGTTATTCAAACAAAAATTACTATTGATACTGTGCTAAGGGGAAAATGCTCACATATATGGACCAGAAAATGATTAAACTTGTTCATCTTCAGGAGACTGGCAACTTCATAATACGAAGAGTTTCCTGGCCAACTTTTTCTATTATTTTCAGATTCTAAATCTGTCCTAAAAGTGCGTCCCACTTATGAACCACCCTATGTCATCAAACAAAGAAAACGTTAAGAAACTAGATAATCGCACAACTCAGACGATTTACGAACATACACGGAAGTCGGCAAATTCGAATGACTTGACACTTTGTCATCGTATTTACGTTAAACGCATGGACACCTTCTAATGCTAGTTAGCTATCCTATCCGCTTTCTATTAAAAACGGAATTCGGTGCTTTTTACTTTGTAACATGTAATAAAATATAAGATCTATTAAAATTTAAAAACCCGTATATTTAAAGTTAATAAAAATTTGTCGAGTAAAAGTGTCAACTGTGGTGTATACAGTGTGAAAATCGATTATAAGCCACGATGCCGCATAATTATCTTGTAAGAACATATTTCGTTAAGCTATTTGTTTGCAGGGCAGTTTACTGCTAAAACATCATACTACAACGCACAACATAGGTTTTAGATAACAATTCCAATGTATACATAAATACATACTTAGAAAACCTCTAAATCACTTTGATTCTTCTGTACGAACGCGTATTTATGCCTTCAAAAAATATGGCTTACACATATAAACATATCTGTACGGAAATTAATTGTTTCGTATAGAGAAAGCTCAAATAATGCATGTAACAAAACTATAAATGTAAACTGTAAGTAGTTTGCATACCACTTAAGTTTGTAAATCAAGCAGTGTTTGCTATGTATGCGCTCAATCATTACATTTGTATCATTTAATCAACTTGTTATTAACGCTACTCTATGCTGTTTACATAGTAGTACATGCAAGTTTTAGCTATATATAAATAAAACTAATACCGATTTTTACCTTCCTCGCTATAGCTACAGGAACGCATTGTTTTCATTGCTTTCGGATGTGTTGTTATACCACGGAAATCGGATCAAAATCAAAATTATTACCGAACAGTTTTGAATATAATGAAAGAGTCAAGATGTGCCTTCAGAGCATTTTCTTCTAATGCCTATTAAAACTATTAAAAACTGGAGCAGTTAGAAGAATGCAGCTATAATTTTACTTTCACTTTCATATAATTTTAAAGATCAAATTGAAACAATGAACGTCGGCTTATTGATCTCATTTGATCAGTAGTCACTTTATTGCCGTTTATTGTATTAGAACATTTTTTGGTATTAAACAATCGTACGATGTCGTACATTAATCGACAATTTGTAAGCTTTAAGTGTTGCTATCTGCCATTGAGTATTTCAATTTACAAGCTTCAACATCTAGGAACAGAAAATAAATTTTAAATGTGGTTTTATTACGCGCAAGATTTGAATTATTGCTACACAAGTGCATCGAATAAATAGCAGGTTGACTATGTAACATGAACAGGGAAGAACATTGCTGATAACCGCAAATGTCATACGGTTCGAGACCAGTTAGTGTCGCATAGCGGTCCACAGTTTGATATTTCCGCGTTTATGTGGTTGCTGAAAGAGACCGTGGAACTTGCCGTTTTTGTTGTGGTGCTTCACACGCAATTAATGGTTAACTAATTTACTTACGAGTGATATAAACAGACCCGTGAAGCTTTAATTATATGTTTTAGGAAAAGGAGTATTGTGTTTGTAAATAAATTAAATTTAGAGGTTGAGATGAGCATGTTGTAGAAACCAGAGAATATTTTTAAAATGTGGTTTAATCTTCATTTTAAAAAATTGACAAGAACGTTAAAATAATACCAAGTCAGGATGACACAGCGAACAACTTCTAGGCATTGATTGTTTTGTATTAATTACATAAATACTAATTACAATGACTTGTTACGTGATGATCTTGGTAATATATTAAAACAGCAGATTTGGAATGATTGCGCAAAACTGACTAAAAAACAACGCTTAAGAGAAAATGTTGCGGATTGTTCATTGTTACAGAAAATATTAACAAAATTATAACAAGATGCATACGCAAATCTTTGGTTTGCAGTAGTTTGTAATAAAAACAACTTTTACTAAAATACGCGATGTAAGCTTGAAATTTAAAAGTTGTTGAATCACTCTGTATGATTCGATTTTTTTACTTACAGTTAACTAATATGGAAAGTTTTTTGATTATAATTTGTGTTTTAAATATTTTAATGCTTGCGTTTAATAATAAAAATAATAGAACTGTGTAACACCTACTTTTTAAAGATAATGAACGGATAGAAATATTTACAAGGATACAGCCTACTGAACGTCTAAATTCTATTATTGACTATGTCATTTTTAAACAATATTCAAAAATGACGTAAGAGCTTGTCGTGGAGCAGAATGTGGAACAGATCATATTATAATTAGAGCAAAATTAGAATTTAAATACCAACATCACAAAGAAACAACGAGAATAAAGCGCAAAGAAAAGGACGAAAACACAAACACAGTACCTAAAGTTAAACGTTTACAGGAAGATTCTATAAGCTTCTTGTATAAGTTGAGACTAGCAACAATTATAAAAAAAGATCTAAAAGGAACTGCTTAAGAAATCTACGAACAACTAAAAATGAATATCTATCAAACGGCAATGGAGGCATTAGGATACGAAGAATAACAAAATCAAAGAAATCAGTACTCTGATGGAACGAGGAGAAAAAGAGAGAGAAAAAAGACAAATATACCAAAAGCGGCTAATGACAGGGAATCCAGAAGATAGAAAGCAGTACTCCAGAGTAAATAGAGAGGTAAAGAAAATAGTTGCAAAAACAAACAACAACACGTGGCAGAAGAAATGTACAGAAATAGAAACGCATATTGGTGGAACAAGATCTAACTAAGCTTGTAAAACAGGATTCCAATTAATACAAATGCCAGAATGGGAAACATACTACAAAAATTACTAACAGAGGATACAGAGCAGTACTCAAAAATATGTGGAATGGAAAGAGAAATGCAGATTTATGGGAGTAGCAATAAATGAAAAATTTCTGTATACGAAGGAGAACCAAAGACATACGGTTTTGAAGTTTGAAATTAAAAGAAAATGGAAACAAATAAAAGCTGTGGAAATAGACTACTTAAGAAGAAGCTGTGGGATATCAAAGATAGAACACATCAGAAATGAAGACACAAGGGAATGAATGAATGCAGAAATAACAATGATCGATAGAATACAAAACAGACAACTCCTATGGCATGGCAAAAAAAGCCAGACGAAAGATAGCCAAAGAGAGTGCACGATTGGGTTTCGACAGAAAGATGAAAAAAGGCCAGCCAAAACATGGATATCAGAAATTGAGGAAGCCGTGGAATAAAAAGGTTTGGAAGAATGGAACTGGCAAACTGGCAAGACAGAAATTACTACACTTAGGATGCAAAAGACGACCACGAAAGCTATAAACAACTCGCTATATACTCATATTAGAAAAAGTAATAATAATCAATGGCTACAGTAAGGGTGTGTTCTGAATAGAATAGAACACAGAGTATAGGATAAGAAAAGGTACAAAGGAATAAGCAAGGCGATATAGTCTAGTGATGAAATATCTCGAGTGGTTACAGAAAATTAGTTCGAATTATTTTACGATTTTCAAATATTTTGCTTTGTCTGCTTCGGAAACAATCGCTGAACCAATAGCCATCAACAATAGCCAGCTGCAAATGCCCAGTCCGAATGCATAATACTACGAGTCGAAGTATTATGATGCGAATGCATCAGAAATCACGGAATCTGAGCAAACACGGGGGACAACGTGATATGAATTTAGAAGATTTTATTTAAACATTCAGATAACTTTTTGTCCCTGGTCTCATTAAGAAAAATAATTAATTTGTAAAACAAAATAATGTATACACTTTCGCGGTTTATTAAAATATTACACAAAAACAGGCCAGAATTAGCGATGAAATGCGATAAAATTAATAATACTAGTCGTAGCCAAAGGTTTACGCTGCTAGCGGCCCTAGGAAAGACGATGAAAACGAGAATTCATTCGTAAGAGCAACCGGAGAGCGGTTTTACTACTTTTTACGGCATATGTACAGTAAAGTGCAGAATTAATGTTGCAAATAGTAGTAGTGCACACACTTTTTAAGCAGACGTAAGTAACGACAAACGTTATGACAAATCATTTGTTGTCTTTTTACTCTTGCTCTTATTTTGTAACAACATATGTCCATAGTCATCTTTGAAAAGTGCGTTGGCTGGCTATATAATATCCGAATGAATCGTGCGATTATTAATTTTATTCGAGTATGCCCATCACTAGATATAACCTTGCAAACGAGAAAAAAAGTGGAAAGAAAACAAGTACCTGAGAGCGACCCCTGTTTTTCAACCGTCACATCGTGGATTATGAGAGAAAAAGAAGTAAAGAATGAATAAAACAAGGAAGAAGAACAGTATCGAACGGTATTCCCTGGGACACTAGAATTGTAGGGATGATGAGAAACGTAAATTAGATATACTAGAAGCTTTTGTACCGTTAATGAATGAGCAAATTGATCTTTTAAATTCACCTGTATTGGACATTTTGGAATAAGAAATCAAGTCATCTGCAGACGATTACCGAGATCAAGTCACCAAGTTCTACTAATGCTATAACAACACTAACGGTTTACTTTTTAATATAACCTGTAACAATGGCATGTAAACATGTTGAAATACGTATAAGGTTAAAATAAATAAATATTGTTGAAGTAATAAAGGGTTTCGTTGTACCTATAATCAACGAAGTAAAGCTAGAGCTTATAAATAACAAGCAAATATTTAAAACTATGATTGAAAGCGTGGCCCTATATGGATCAGAATTTTGGCAGCTCTCTGAACAAAATAAAGTCAGTTGGAAGTGATGAGGATTCATTATTGTGGTAGAGCTGCAGGAATATTCCGAAGAAAGGTTGAAAAATACAGGAATAAGAGAATTTATTCAAGTAGAAAGGAGTATCGCAGAATAAATACAAAAGCGACAACTCCTATGGTATGCACACGTCAAAAGAATGAACAATGATAAGAAAAACGATGGAATCACAAGCACATGAAAGGAGAAAGAAGGAAAGGTCTAGAAGAAGTTGCATTCAGGTAATGAAAAGCTTAATACAGGAATGATATATTCCGCAAGAAACATGGAGGAATGGAAAACAATGGAAAGTAATATTGGGCCCCGGAAAACCCCGATAGAAATCAAGAAACGGAAAAAAAAAGTATAGTGTTCTTTTAAATTTTTTCGGTTATATTAGTATATAGGTGGCCTATTTCTGCTGCTAATGCTTATTACCGATGTCAATGGGTAGACCACTACATCCGGAAATTTTGCCAAATCTCTGTTTTCACCTTTGCCACTTGGGAGTCACAGTTTTACATTTTTTCTTTTATTTCCTTTCCTTACTATACGAAGTATAGCTATAGCAAGGTATTTTTATTCTGAAAAATGACACCATGACAAAATATCAATCCAATGCATTTCACCAACCTTATAGGGCATCGAACCGCGATACCCTCAGCCAAAAAGAAGAATCACCTACTATGGTATAACACCATTTAGCCGAGTAAATTAAGCTGCTGTGGCATGTAGATGAATAAATATGAAAATATCTAATACGAATTGTTGTCGAAATTCCATCCACTAATAATACAAACATTGCGCAATTCCAAGCAAACATTTTTGTGTTCATAAAAATATATATTTTTAACAGTTGATCTCGTTTTATAAGTGCAACAATTAACAACATTCAATGACCTTGCTAATTTGTTTTAAAGGAGAGGCTGTAAATACACGCATTTATTTTTACATTATTTGTGTAATTGATGCATAAATAGAAATTATTATTAAATGTGAGGGTTATTGCAGCTAATATTAGACACGAAATTCCAGTCTCATGAAATCAGAATGGTTATGTTCGAGTAGAGTGTAACCAACATATGTTTGTATTTACTTTTGTAGTTCCCAATTAATTTTTATTAATCTGTATGCTGTTTTATCCTGCTAGAAATACGTATAAAAAACGTATTGGAGTAAATCTTGTTTTTCTAGCATAAATCTTAATTTTTACATTTTGCTGCATACGTATTTTAAATTTTCTATGATAACGTTCGTATTAAATGTTATTCTAGTGTAAATAAGGTGTACCTACCATACTAAATGATTGTGTTATATTTGGAGATTCTACTAGGCGTGACATTACCGCACGCACCGCTATAAATGTTTGACAGTTTGTTGTCGGTTAGTATCCAGCATACGCCTAGAATCAAGGAACCGTACAAATAGCTAAAGGCCTAACTGTTCCAGACAAAAAACTGTACTTTAAAATGAACTGTATAGAACTCTCACGAATTAACAGCTTTGTATTGCCAGGTAAGTTCATGAGATCGTCCAGTGTTGTTAATGGATGCTTGCTCGATAATAAAAGTAAATGTATATCAGAGACTAGAACATTCGAGTTCTAATTATGTGCGCTCATAAAGCAACTAAATAAAACCAGTTAAAGTATCAACTACTCTGAACTCTTTGTGTTACATTATTGAAATTAAATAAAGTTTAATTTAGTTCCAAATTTATTAAGTCAATTTATCATTGCTATAATAGTGTTTCGTCGTTAATCAATAGCCGAAGAAATAAATTGACCACAAAAGTTTGCTTCTAACTTTCAGAATGTTCAATTAAAATGTTTTTTAACTAATGAGCCATGGGATTAAAATGCTATTTTTAAATTACATAGAACATAAGTGAAAATAAAATTAATTTTTAAAAAGTAAAAGTGTAATAGAATCGCTAAAGTTGTTCAAACAACCATTTTCAAGATTCATTTAATATATTCATAGCTTATCATAAAACAAAATGCTCTGTTAATGTTATGTATTATAATACAATAGAAAATTACGTTTAGATTTTATCGTTAGTATTTCGCACGTAACACGTTAAATTGGACTAGAATTAAATGAATAAATACATGCCATTTTAAATTTTAAATGGAACATACAGTTTGTAGCATTGCTTAATTTATTCTTATTAAATATTACTTGTTACCATGTGATTAGCGACTTTTGAAGATATTTGCCAGATTTTTATTTTGGCGAATAAAAGCGTTTACAACTGATTTTAAATAATTTATTTGATCGATCGATCGTATGTATAGCTTCTGTCAATTGACTACTTTCAATACAATAAAGGATATCCACATTAATCAAATTATCAATTATTAACAACAACATAAAAATTCAAAATACATAAGCATATGTAGGTAGACGTATAAGAAATTACACAACGCTAATATAATAACAATCTTTTGATCATACAATCAATTATTTAAAACAAGTAGTCGGTCAATCCATCAAACGTAATTATTTTAAAACACAATTAATAAAATAATAAATCTTTTAAGTTGTTTAATGAATAATGACTAGCTAAACAACATGCGCTACCAGCTATAAATTATTTGTTAAATATTTATAAAAAAAAGATTTAACATTGCTGCTGTTTGTTTCAAGTTCATTTCCTATGAAAATACAAATCAGGCCCAACTACTGAAACAACATTTTTAACTGATTTAATAAAGCAATATTCAATAAGTTATGATGTTAAACCCTTGGAAAAATTGATAATAGTTTTAATTTAAGTAGCATAGGGTAACACAACGCATTTAAAATTTAAGTCATTTTTTGTGTTGCTGCCTACCTTACCAACGTTGTTATTGTAGTGTATTTTTAAATGTTTAGATAACCACCCACCCATTTCAATTTGAATATTCATCAGTTAAATAGACTATTAACGCCTCCATATTCCTGTTTTATTATCTGGTAATATATTTTTTAGTTGATGTTCGTCTAATTTTAATTACTTCCAGTTCCAATTAAAATTTGGACCGATGTTTTTAAGGAGATTGTAATTGTTCTAAGGTAAGTGGTTCTTTTAGTTTGTGTGGCGATAGTTCAATGTGTTACAAAGATTTTTCATATATTAACAATTAATTACCTTTAAAATATTACATTTATTTTCTAAGTTTGCAGAATTTTTGCACTGTTTCGCTTAATTTTAAACGCGCCTTATAGGTTTTTTTGCTGATATGAAATTACAGAGCGATTTGAAAAATCCATCGTATTCTATCATTTTCATTAGATTTTCCAAGAATTTTCATATTCACTACTATGTCATTGGATGTTCGTGCTCTTATTCTCGCAACAATTTGTTTTAAATTCTGGTATAGGAATGTATTGTAATTGTGAAAAAAAAGTGGTTTTAAAAATGACGATGTGCATGTTGTGTGTCCGTAACGCCAAATCTGTCCGCCTTTTTTTGTGACGTCTTCTATGAATTTTACAAAATCGGAAGAAAATGCCTCTTTATTTAATAAACAGGGGATGATAAAATATTTTTGTTTAAAATAAATTTCTCAATGATAGAATAAGTTTCACAACTTAATTTTTAGCAATATTTAGAGGGGGGGGGGGGCATAATTTCTCTCCCGTCCAATTTTCGGCTGATTAATTTGCTGTATCTGACTTTCTTTAAGGAATCTTCCTCCAAAAAATCAAAACGTCAAGTTTTTCAAATTTTCGGATTTTACTTAGTCAGGTATACTCACCCAAGAGACTAATGCCTCAGACAGTACCCTGTTTACCAGCGCAGTCACTTTAGAGTGTGACCTTAACTGCCGTTGTGGGGCACAATGTTGCAAATATACTCTTGCAAATACGGTGGTAAGTAGTAACATTTGTAATATGGGAATGTCCAGGTCCAGACGAAGTGCTTGACCCATTTATACATTAAATACGGATCCGTTCCGCTTGTCTCGAACTTTTAGTGGTAAGGGGCTCCCACTACTAGAGCCCACATATTTCCACTTCCATTATATAGAGCGCATTTTCCGTTCTACTGCAGACTGCTACAGTTTTCAATGCAGAAGGGTAATTTCAGGTTCACAGTAGATGTTCGGGTGATTGTGGGCCTGTCCGCTTGTAACTCGCATTTATTTATAAATCAGATTCGGCGACCGGTGGGGGCATCTGCGGTCCTGGCTATACCGTCTATACCTCGGAGTGGCAGATGCGAATGGCGTCTGGATTACTTACTTCACTTGCGTTAACTTTTATTAAGTTGTGCAGTCTATAGTCTAATATTTAATAATAAGAACAATGATATTACATTACTTATTTTATTAAAAAAATTGCTGTTACCTTGGGACTCTTTCCCTTTCGGACCCCAATGCAACTGCAATACAAATTTACGTTGACTTTTATTAAGTTCCGCTAGGTTGAACGCTAATACTAATTAATAGATATCGTTATGAATCGAGCGAGTTTAATTATTTGATATTTGCCGGCTAGGATGCACGTTTAACTAATATAAAAGCAAACCGAACGTTTTTTGGATAAATATGTAGGTGGGTTAAATCAGTTAATCTGTTCTCCGATGATAAACGGCTTAGCTTTCACTGCCAGGCTCTATTTTTGTATCAGCTTTATTTTGCCAGATTTGCCAAAAAAATTGAGTTGGTTTGAATCCGTTTTTTTTGTAAAATTTTTAATACGTAATAGTCAAGTTACAAAATAGACGGCGTAATATGTGAAAAGATCTTTCGTTTTTTTTGTAGCAGATGCAGGTATTGTAGATAATGTATGCAGTATTGATGTAATATTTGGTATCAATAATGTAAATCGAACAATTTCCGGTGGGACGTTGACACCCTAAACCTCCTCGTGGGTGCGCCACTGAAACAACTAACCCACTTCATTGACTATAATGGGCTCTTGCATAAATAGTGTAATACAATTTTCTTGCTCTTATTTTTTTGACAATTGTGTATATCATAGTCCTATCTTCTTATACAGGATTTGTTCCATACAGATAAAAGAAAAACGGCGCAATATATAAGAACATGTCTAACATCTCGACACATCGTATTTATTATTTTTTTAGAGAAGTATACACAAAACCGTGGGGCGTAGTCCGTGGGCTCCGCTAGCTTTTATTAATACTAAATATGGAAACTGTCTATGGCGCTGTAAGATACATTGTGGCCTTAACTCAAATTTATGTCGATTAATATGTTGGATAATCAAAAATTCAAATTATATTTAACAGCAGAGAAGGACGCAGCGCTATTCGTACAGAAATGAGGATGAAGATTGGCTATAATATAGGCAATAAAATAAAACATACAAATGCGTAGCATGCGCGACGTTAGTGGCGGGGGAGGGGGCGCTAGCACCCCCATTTGTAATTTGCGCTCCCGCAAGTTTGTATAAAAACAGTATAGTACATAATTGTATATGAAATGCTTATATATTGTCTAGTGCCCCCCCCCCCCCCCCCCCCCCAGTTTTCTTATCCTAACGACGCCCCCTGATGCGTATTGGTTAATAAACACATTTATAAAAATTGTATTTAAAACTTTAGGAGACGTATTAATATACAGGGTGCCCATTTTTCGACGCTCACCTTTGAGATCTAGTTTATTTGAAGAGTTACGAGGACAAAGAAATTTAATGCTTATTAATAATCTGAATAGAAAGTGTCCAATTAGAGAGCTACTAGGGAGGTAGCACAATGGACCCACCTATTGTGGCTTAAATGCACGTGAAGTAACTCACCCTCCCAATTCCTAATCCAGAATCCAGAACCCCACGTCAGCGGAATAAATAAATACTTCAGTTTCGGTTTTAATCCTGAACGTGTATGTAAATATAAATTTTTAAATATAATTAATGTTTAATATTAAAATATCTATATTAAATTCGCAACTGTCTTACCATAACAACATGATTAAATCTTGCATTTCCGAAAGATTTATCAATATAACGCACCCGCGGACCCTTACATGTCGGTTCGGTTTATTGATTCTTTTTAATAAATGTTTACATTGTTGTCACTTCTGTTGGTATAATTTGGTTATTTATGGGTACTTTCATTCTAGCTGGTCTGAAATGTGTTTTTTTACGCTGACAACACTCAAATGTATAGCAGAGGAACTCCACCATTCATAGGCTATATACTGGAATCTAGATTAGGTTGCGCTTACTATTCACGGATTTTAGTTCCGGGAGCAACTCTTATTCAGACCGACTCAGCGGAGGTAACTTTCATAGCGGCAAGCGCTGGGTATAAACTATGAAGGTACCAAAAAACATCGGGAGCGTAGCCCGCGGGTTCTGCTAGTATATACTATTAAATACGAAGTTAGCTAAATCACTAAGTGACGGTCAGAACAGAAAATTGCGCAAGGAAATGTAAAATTGTAAAATAGGCCCCTGTAAAGCTAGGATAATTTATTTTAAGAAAGCTCGTGTTCGGCTTCATACTATAAATTTACTGCAAAAATATAAACATTGAAAACATTTAATTTATTTCATAATACAGAGTATGCACTCAAGTTTGTTAAATTCCTGGTTTGAGGAAAATTATACAAAAAAAAACATAACTAACTTCTGCTTCTTGTTCGGGATCGCTTTGAAAATGTGTTTTTTCGATGAATTATAGTTATTTACACGTGCGAATTTTATTCAAAATTTTAATATTACCGGCCACGTTGTTTCAAAATATTTCGAGCATTACATACCAAACACATGCAGAGAAGCTCTTTTGAAACCGCTGCTTTTTGTTCCCAAAAGTACAAACCATTTATTTCCACTCAAACTCTGAGAATCGACGTTTCAGGATTAATACAAGGATTTTCCATGCCGGAAGTATGAGAAGCATATGCCTATATAAATTTAAACAAAACAGGTAGGTTTCATAAGCAAATACATATAGATATGTAGTTCACAGATAGTTATACCGCTAAACTAGTAATACTTATTAAATTGTTGGATTACACATTTAATAAAGTTCCACAATGCCCTTATATGGTATTTTGTAAGTTACCAACTCCTTACATTGCAAGGTAAATATTTACAAGGAAAAGTAAAAGTAGGTGCCTGGTAATGCTTATAAGTAATGAGGACATAATTATTAATACCAATAACGCTTAACTATCTATTACAATTTATTTAAACTGTATTGCAAACAAACATTCCATTTGTGTATTCTAGATCGCTGTTAGAAAACGAGTAGAAAAACCTTTTTCAGCTCGAACCGATTAGGTAGTGGTAAACGTAATTATGCAATTTTCCGAATAAAATAACTGGCGACGTAGGTCATAAATCTTAGCACGATATATATCATTTTAATAATTACTCACTTTACACCATTAAAAGAAATATTCAATTTAGACAAAAGGTGTGGTGTGTTAATAGAATTATAATCGTTTTGAAGGTACCTACCTATTCATTTTTAACTGATTTATGGCGCTGGAATTGCAAATTATTATGTCTTACTTGTTTCTATTACAGATGCTTTTTAAGCTAGCCATGCATTATGTTTGTCTATCACAAACACAGTTCATTTATAGCAAGTGTTAATTATTATCGCTCGGCGTGTTTGCACATATTTCTTATTGCAGTATTAGGTATCTGCACTACTTTCAGGAAGTCGTTAAAGAGTTTATGATTGTACAAGATTTGCACTGAAAGTGAGAATAAGCGACAACATTATGTCAGTATTGACTTCGTTACCAATATCTTATCCATAGAATCGAATTTAACATACGAACAAGGCGACTTTATGTAAAAACATTTATTATTGTAATGCAAGAAAATAGCAACTAATAGTATGAGTGACTTGACGGTTTTCGGTGAGTGCGTGGCACGTGTCTTTGCGTTCGGACCGACCCCGGTGTACCCAACCCTATGCGATTATTTTATCCAATAAGTTTAAACAAATCTGGTGGTTTATGGCTAAAACTGATACATTTATGAAAACTCAGCCTGCTTCCCCAATAAAAATCTTTGCAAATTTCTTTCTACAGCATGAAAATAAATTGCTTTATCTCATGAATTTCAGATTTTACGGCACGTAGAGTGCGAAGTTTAGTAGGTTTGGACTGGCTTTTAGTTATTAAGCAATTCGCAGTGCAAAGGCGAATCGGTGTTGTCAAAATTAGTTTTTATCACTATTATATCATTTTTGCTACTATTACAGAATATAGCATATTGTTATGCGTTATCTACTACTTTATATTATTTACTGAATTCTTCTCCCCCCCCCCCATAAAAAGCCCCTAACGATTTGCCTTACAATTTTGGTAGTAAATTTAAAGCACTGTCAAAATAGCGTCTGTCTATTTAGTAAATTAGCGTAAGTGTATTAATAAGGAATAATACTGAGCTTAGGGTATTATCGGTACTATCCAAACCTCATTTGTTCATTGATTGTTGATAGAAATTGTTTTGCAATTGGAGGTTACATGTACGCCTCTAATTCTGAGTTTGAAAGCTTTGCAAGTAATCATTTTCGAATTCTAATTGGTCATAATGTGTATAAATTAAATAATAAAAGGTAACTTTACACGTGCAATGGAAAAAAAGCTGTAGAGCAACCGCAACGGTACCTCCTTCCTCGCATTTATTAAAGTTTGTTTAAATTTGTAAAGTAATGTAACTTTTTACATTTTTGACAATTTTGTGAATGACTGTTTTAGAAAAATTGCAAGATTTCGCTTTCTTTTAAAATATCTTAAAAACTTTGAATTTTGTGAAATTTTTTGAAAGTTTGAAAACAAAATTTTATGAAATTTCCGAAATTGTTAAACTGGACAATTATGGAAATTTTGAAAATATACAAAACCAATTTTTAATATTACGCGGTGGTGTTCAAAAGTTAAAACTGTAATTTAAAGTTTTTTTTTATTAGAACTTAGAGTTTGAATTTTTCTATTTGAAAAATTATGGGTAGGTAGTGCCTACCTTGCCTAATGGGGCGGACCAATTGCCAGTCTCACCACATACAATTGAAAATGATATAAAGAATTGAAAATTTTGATGGGATTACGTATTCTATTCAAAAAACTTCTAAGAGTATATAATTTATATGGCTTTACTCGTTTTTTAAGTTAACGGAGGTTAGATTTGAAATCGTTAAGGCAGATTAGCTAAAAAAAGATAGTGCATTACGCAACTGCACTAGTTAGTTGTTTTATTTTTCGAAATTATGAATAATAAAAACATGCTACACCTCTGATTTGAGTTATGTTAATAAATACTAGTGATGGGCATAATCGAACGATTTTCATAATCTAATGATTGCCATTCGAACACATTTAGTTATCGAATGATTCAGTCGGATAAAATCATTTGGATGTTTCTATGTGGTAAAAAGTAGTAAAAACGCTCTCCGCTTGCTTCTTGAATGCTCCTATTAAGAAATTTTCATTCTCATCGTCATTTCTCGGGCCGCTCTGCAAAACAGAGAAAACTTTCAGCTTTGAGTAGTATTTTTAATAATTTCATCATATTCCATCGCTAATTCCGACCTGTTTTTTGAGTAATACTTCTATAAACCGTAAAATTGGACACAATTGTTCTGTTTTATATATCAACTATTTTTTTTAAATAAGACCAGGGACAAAAACAATATCCGATCATTAATTATTAATAAGATAAATAATCGATTATTAGTTTTTTGCAAAGTGTACCACTTGTTTGTATCAATGGTAATACAGTATTATTCAAAATATTAGTAAATTTCTATATATATTCCATTTATACTTTTTAAAGCAATATTAAAATTTTCAAATATGACCCTGTGTTGAAATAACCACGAAAAACCAAACAGTGCAGAGGAACCTGCTGTGTTTGTTATTCCTAACAAATAGTTCAAGTCAAAACATTTCTATTTCTTGCTTGTGCGAGAAAGACGCGCGGCGGCGTCTCTATGCAACCTTCTTCTCTGTTGCCATACCCTATTCAGGGCGTTGGCGAACTTTTCTATGTCTGTGTTTGGGGCGCGGAGATAGATATTTTGCACAGACAAACATAAGGGACCTACAGTTTAACGTAGGCTCCGAACCACAGGAAGCGCATGCTCTTCTTTTTGAGAGAGGTTTTTCTGGGAGTATAATCCACCTCGCTGGTTTCCCGTTGCCTTGCGAGAGAGAACGACCGGGCCGGGAGTCAAACCCGGATCCGCTGCATTGGTAGCCCGTGCGCTTACCACCGAGCTACGGCCGCTCTCGTGCTATGCAATCGCATATGTGTATTCGCATCATAATACCACGACTGGTGGTATCATTGTATCTAGTATCTGAATTGGGCATTGGTAGTTGCCTACTGTAAGGGGGTTTGCTTCAACGCCCACTTCCGAAACGGACAAACCCAAAAATTGTAAATCGTCCGAATTATGGTTTACTGCAACTTCTCGATATTCCAATAATCCAATGCAATGGTTCGATTATTTTTATTCGAAATGTCCCATCGCTAATAAATACTTATTAATGTATTCAAGAAAACAAAAACTTCAATAAATTTGTTTGTCTTGAAATTTGTTATATTTCAAAACTGCTTATTCTGTATAATCATGGAAAATCGCTGAAGTAATTCTTCCATTTAAAATATCCATACACAATTCCAAGAATCTGTTAATGACTATGATACTAATCATACATGCGGACATAAACTGCTATCAGCCTCCATATATTGTAATCAGTCTCAATAATCACAGACACAGCTTAATTACCAGAAAGGCTCTTTTACTGCGATAACAATAGCCGGCACTGATAAAGCGCCACTTCGTCGCTTTTAATTTCTGCTGCGTATTGAAGAAAGCATATAAGTAACTATAAACAATTGTTTTGAAAACGTGGGAAGTTGGCGTTGGTTAAGGATTGTTGCAGAATTTGTATAGTTCCTGTTATAATATTAGTTTTCTGACTAATAAATAACACGAAAGCGTAAAATGGACTACTACGTAAATCTATTTTTGTTAAAATTCCAACAACACTCAACACTAGCAGATTTGAAGTTGACCATTGGGATCTAAAGTGAGCACTTTAAAAGGAAAAAAAATTGCGATAATTTTTAATTAATATTATGTACAGATGTTGCGCTTGTATATCGATGGTATTCTAAATTAAGTAAAGTAATAAAGCATCATTGATTGCCCTTGTTAGAAAGTGAAAAAATAACGCAAATTTGCAATATAATTATTATAAAGCTGTCAACAATTTATTTTTCGTACTACCTACTAGCTAAGTAAGAAACTAATATACAGGGTGTCCCATAATAATTCATACAGTGAATTCCTGGCTATTCATTCGATTTTTACCAAATCTACAAAAGTTGGAAGGTCTTTGCAGTTCATTTTACGAGAAGACTAGATTTTCTGCAGATTAAACACTTTACAGGCAAATATTTTAAATGACGTTTTAGTTTTGATTCACTTCACTTGCCAGTGGTGTCGATTTCCAGGTTACTAAGTCTGCAAGTTATTAAAACCTAAATTTACTAATTCTTCAATAACTAATTGCCGTAAACGCAAAATATTTATAATAAATTTGGTAATCAGCTTACTTTTGCTTGGGTTTTTGGAAAACCACTATTGATACTAAAAACTATTGTTTTATGCACACTATTTTTTTGAATGTTTAAAAGTTGTAGCAGGGATAAATAAAAATACCAATGCTTTTCGTTGAAGTATTTTTTCTCAGTTATAAACAGGCACCAAGTTGTTTTTTTTAGTTGAAAATAGTAACACCTTCCTTTGTATCAGTTAAAACTGAATGTGATTGGCAGACATTCTAATAATTGTGGATTTTGATTGGCTTCTTATAGTTAAGAGTGGAATAATCACAAGTAATATAACTAGTGATCCCGTGTTTTTTTTTTGATAAACTTGGGTTAATTGTAACGAGTGCTACTTAAGGCATTAATTCCCAAAGCACGACGGACGAGTGAAATGCTCCAAAATTAACTAGCACGAGCACTCTAAAATTTTAACTAACAGAGAAAACACGCAGCCACGTGTTATATTTGTAATAACTATTACATGAAACACAATTAATTATGACGTAATTCAAATTAACGGATCGCATCGGAAACGATAGTCGTTTCTCGCATGCTATATCGCAACTACGATCTTACAACTGCTAACAAACGCAGTCATAGCAACGAGTAGTTTGATCGTAAGTTTAATGTGTTTTTTTTTCACTTATTGATATCCATTAATGATTTTACCACCCATTAATTAATTAATTGGTTGTTGAAACGGAAATCGACGACTCTGATTGCCTAAATAAAATGTGTGTAATTTAGTGAGTTGATAACACCCAGGTGCTGTAATCTCAGTATATAATGAATACGATAAGCAGAAGTTGTAAAAACTGTGAAGTCTGATTGAACGCTTATAGGAAGAAGAGAATAATCATCAATATTTTCAAGTAGGTAATGTCAACGGCGCGGCGGCGGCGGCTGGTACAGGGGCACGGCCGTCCCAGCTATTTGTTACGTTTCCGTATTTTTCTTTCTATTATTACTGTTTAAAATTTTTACATAATTGAAAATCAAAGTAAACATATATTTTGTAAGATCATTAGTAGCACGATTTAGTAAAAATTAGCCAAAACAAAACAAATGTTTTTGGAACATCAATCAAAATATGACACTTTACCGATACAATAACTAACTGCTAGAGCATGGGTGATTAACATCTTATTTCAAACGGCAAATAGGGGCACTAAATATATTTGTCTTGTATTATCGCAAGTTTCGTCGCTGACCGTTATCACCTTATCGCAGCAATTTGTCATACTGAAGACATAACAAACACTACGGGATGTGAAAATCACGTGTAATGGGATTTAGAAAAGTTTTGAATACGAACAAGTATAATTTCGAAGGAGAACAGTTCACTGTTCCCTCTTCCGGAGGCTGTAATTTCCTAAACATTTTGAAGCGCCACCTTTATTAAGAGTTTTCGTTTTACTTTTTTAAATCAAGAATTCACTGTAGAAATTTAACCATATTAAAAACTAAATTCAAACTATTACATAAAAAAACTGAAAATAAAAAATTGAAAGACATCCAGATTGTTATACAAAGATGAATTTTAAAACAGGCGATAGCGCGATGCCCAACATTTCTTCTCATTTTATAATTTATTTTTATTAAATAGATTAAATATTTCAGAATTCAAAACCAGGTAGAAATACATTCGCTAACTAATGATATACATACATATACACTTAAACCACAGTTGTTGATATACGCTATTAACAATACAATTTGTTATTCATAATTGATATGTATTAATATGTCCGTATAATTTGTCCGTGATAGTAACCAATTATTTGATTCAATTATTCATTATTATAAATTGAACGAAATTAAAATTGTCAGAACCTTGAAATTGTAGATATATATGAAACAAGTTTTTCCTTCATTGTGTTATTATAAGTTGAAGATGTAGCGACTGTCATATAAAAATATAATAATGCTTCCGACGTCCATGTCCATATGCGTCAATCGAACAAATCACATTTGGTCAATTAATTAAAAGCTAAAAAGCTTCATTCCTAAAGCTGTAAGTAAGTAAACATTTGGGAATAGAATAGAAATTACCAGTGTCGTGTTTTCTAGTGTAGTATTTTGTCAGTATAATTCCTTTAAATATATAGTTGGCCCATATATGCACATGTTTTACCTTAGGAGCTTGTTTAGATACGTATTATTCATCTGGCGAGCCGGTTTATTATCTCGGACCATTTAATAACGAATTTGATAAGCGTAGAATATGCATCGTCAAGGGTTTTAAAAGTAATACACGAAACAATTTTACGAAACTTTACAAACATATTATGGAGTGCTAGCTCAACAATACAGTAACACTGAACGAAACGATGTATCTCAAATATTGCAGTTGTAGTTACAATGCAAAATCGTACAATATGTTTCACGTATAATTTAATGGATTTGAGTACGGCCATTATTTTTGTTTACGTGTTTATTTAGATGTTGAACTTGTTTGCTGTTCTGAAACTAAAAGTCTGGTTTGTGGAAATTACTGAAGCTTACTGAGGTTGAATTTATGTAATGCAAGGAGATTTGGCATGGAAATAGTGCAAAATTAAAAAAAAATAAAGAAAATAGAAAAACAAAAATTTCAAATGATAATAAAAGATGGGAGATTGTGAAATTATTGACTCAGGGAAGATTAAAAAAATAATTAAGAACAAAGAAAATCTTAAATTATTAATTACTAGCACTTTTTAAAGGACCTACTAATAGATTTACCACATAAATTAAATGTGTTCATTATCAGTTATTTATCACGAATTTAAGTTATAGAAATTTGTAAAATATCATTTTAATTGCTTCATAAATATAATAAAATAATAACAAGTTAATTGTTATTGTTACATAAGGTTATACTCTTCCGCTTACTCTTTGTTATACCGTCAATAGTCAGTGTAAATAATAAATTAATTATCGGCAAATAACGTGCAAGTTACATGATATCATTATGCGCTTATAATAGAAGTACGCGGAAATTGTGATTGTACTAATAATGTCATTACATACCTGTCTGTATTTGTAATACGGATGTTATTATACAATGCACAGGTATGTGTAAATAAACCTGATTTCACTAGCAAAATGATAAGTGTTTAACAATGAAATTTATAATTTCATTTGGCAGCAGAAAACTACATTAAATGTAACGAGCTATTGGTATCCATGATGAAGTGTCAACAGCTAATCCGTTAAACACATCGAAAACGCCTGTGTTTTTGTAAACAACTACAATATATTTTCGGCAGTTTTAAAATTCTGCGTTCAATGTCTGTTTAACCTTCGCATCTTATAATATGTCTATAAACAACCCCGGTCTTATAAATAGTATTTTCATAAAAAGGCTGCCGGCTAGACTAGCTAATAATAGTCAAGAATGGAATTTTAGTTTAGGGTGCACTAAAACTGAACTGTTACTTTTAGACTGACAAGTGGATGAGGGAGCAACCATAAACAAAAAACATCTGCAGTCCTGAAAACTGAGCAACAATACTTCCTTGAGTTTCCTGCTGAAATTTTCAAATCTTTGAGCAGTAAAGCACGTCCTTTTGGTTTTTACAACAGACTCTAGCATTTGCCCTTGTGATTTTGCAATTAAGGGAAGTGAATTCATTTTAAGGCTATCGCTTGTTGTAGCGTTACCTTTTTTACTGACGTACATTTGGACAAATCGACATTAAATTTTTACATATCCTCCCTCGCATGGCATACATGTAAATGCTTATTAAATAAAGCACCTTTTTTGTGCTCCACCAACGTGTATTTTTCGTTCGGATGTGAGGGGCTGATTTTTCATGAAATTATTTTAATATTTTGAAAGTATAAAACAGTCAGAATTGATGTGACAAACGTGCCGAATTGTGAAAATCACAAAGAGGAATACGACAAGTGCAGACTGCGTAAATACAAGAGGCTGTTGAAATGCAACCAGGTGCAGATAGCGCAGCTGAGCGACAGGTGGCGTGGAACAGTAAGCAGACCGCACACTTCATTAGCACTGCTGTACTGATCGTTATAACTCGATTAAGTGTTTTATACACTCTTATACATAAACTTCAATAATTATTCGATTTCACGTGCTCGTATTCCTGAAATTCTGCAGTATTGTGGAATCAACTTTTCACTCTTACGTACTTATTATTTCACACACCCACAAAGTGAAACACAATAAGTATTTAATCGAATTATCACATTAATATGAAGTAATTGGGACTAGTATTATTAAAAGTTTGGACAATTGCTCTGTTAAATTATAAACAAAATTAATAATAGTTTCTTACATAACAGAATACATTTCTTTCTATTTCTACATGATTAAAGACCGCACCTTTAGTCGCAGAAGAGCAAAACATTTCGTTAAAATTCAATAAGTAAACAAAAACCATGGGCGTACTTAAATCCATTAAGTTATACATAAAACATATTGGACAAGAGAACTAATTTTTCGGATGAGAATCTAGAAAAAGTTGTTGCTGTGTACTGCAATTCTTAAGTATTTTATTCAACGCTGGTTTTCCGTCCCTTATAGTTCAAACTTTTTTTTCGTAGGACTTTCTCGTTGTATTAATGAATTTACACGTTCTATTTTCAATAACTCGTGGTTGCTATTTTACATTTCCATAAAAAAAATATTTTTGCAGTTTCATATAATTGTTTCGTGAAGTACTTTTAAACCTCATGACCATTCATATTCTACGATTATGAACCCTGTTTTATTTTATTTTACTGTTACACAAGCATCAACTCCAGTTGACCAAATAAATTTTAAAACTATCTACACAAGCTAGCATAACGTTAAACATATGGATGTTTTAGCATTCTAAGCTCGTAGATAATTCGCTTAATATTTAGGTGTTTTCAACAAAAATATAGGCTGATTCTATAATGCATTTTAAGGCTCTGATATTGATATTTTCCTAGGTAAATGTGAAACATCTCGTCCTAGTTGTTGCAAGTGGTGAAATATTTCGAATGGGAATAATCGATTCGTTCGATTTCGAGAGGTCAAAATCATTCGAATCATTTTACGATTTCAAAAACGATGAACCGATAGACAGGGCCGGATTTACATTTTATGTGGCCCTAGGCAATAAATAAGTACAGGGTCCTGCTTTTCAACTTACCTACTATGTGCATTGGGGTATCTGGAGGGATGGGGGCAGGAAGACATGTCCTACCCTAATATTTTAGCGGCATCTTGGATTAATACCGACTTCGTGTCATACGGCCTAGCGCATCACACGTTTTCCTACAAATTCCGTGTATTGCAGAGGCAGCACTAACCAGGGATCGGGTGACATCAAAATCCAATGTCATATTTGAGATTAAGTAAGTAATTGATTGGGGTAAATCTAGAAAAAAAGGAAATATTACATTGCATTTCACTTCGAATTCCAGTTGTTATGAACAAAGAAATGACTTTCTGCGTGAGTCAAGTACACTTTTGTTTATTTTACAGGAGAATATATAACTACAGTGGAACTTCCCTAACTCGAACTTCTGTAACTCGAATTATTCTCCAAGTCGAATTTTTGTGATGAACACTGATGTTTCGTTGTCTTTTTAATGTATTTTAACTCCATAAGTCGCATTTCTATAACTCGAATATTTCTATAAGTCGAACTGATATTTCACTCGTAACTCGAATTTTTTCCGTTAAGTCCCTAGTTACAAGTATTCGCTAAACATATAATTCGAGTATTTAGGGCAAGTCCCTAGTTACGCACAGTGACGAGTATTTCTGTGGTATTTCTTAGACATGTTCAGTGGCAACCAGAGTTTTCTCGCGTGCGGTCAATATTTTATCGAAGATTACGGGAAAGATAAGTATCAGTGGTAAAATTTGCTAGTGCATTGTGAAAGTGCATTCATATCTAAAATGACAAAGCGAAATTTAAAGTGCTTATCACTTGAGCAAAAATGTTTGTTAATTGCCGAGGTAGAAAAAAACGGAAAAAAGAAAAAAGATATTGCTCCACAATTTGGTATTCCCCCTAACACTTTATCGACTATTTTAAAAAACAAGGATGAACTTTTAGAAAAAATCAAAGGCTATTGTGTTAGCAGTAAACGCAAGAGACTTACAACCTGTGTCTATGATGATATTGAGGAAGCTATGATCAAATGGACAACCAGGGCACGTAATAAGAATCTACCCCTGTCGGGAACCATAATTGGAGAAAAAGCTAAAGAATTCGCAGATTCTTTGGGACATGAAGATTTTTCAGCTAGTGTAGGATGGTTAGATAAATTTAAAAAACGGCATAACATTGTCCAAAAGGCGATATGTAGTGAAAGTGCTGCAGCGGATTTGCAAACTCGTGACCATTGGCTTCAAAATGTTTTGGCCAATTTAATAGGTCAGTACGATAAACATGACATTTTTAATGCCGATGAGACGGGGTTCTTTTTCACATGTTTACCAAATAAAACACTTGCATTTAAAAATGAAAAATGTTATTGTGGAAAAAGTAGCAAAGAGAGAATAACTGTTACGCTTGGAAGCAATATGACTGGGTCCGAAAAGCTAAAATTGCTCGTTATTGGTAAATCAAAAAATCCATGCTGTTTCAAGGGTATCAAATCACTTGATGTGGATTACGAAAATAACAAAAAGGCATGGATGATAAGTGACATTTATGAGAAGTGGCTTTTAAAGCTAGATAAAAAGTTTCGTTCTCAGAAAAGGAACATTTTACTGTTTGTTGATAACTGTCCTGTACACCCAACGGATTTAGGGGATAAACTAAAAAACCTCAAACTTGCATACTTTCCTCCCAATATGACCTTCTTATTACAGCCAATGGACCAGGGCATAATCAAAAATCTAAAACAACATTATAGAAAACGGATTGTAAAGAAAGTTTTGGTCAAGATGGAGGAGGATGCCCCTACAACTGTGACGTTACTTGACGCAATTAGGGCTCAGCTCAGTTAAACATGGGATGTGAATGTAAAAGAACAAACAATTTCCAATTGTTTCCGGAAATCAGGGTTCGTTAAAGATGAATTGCTGCAAGATATTGATTATTGGGATGAAGAAGATTTTCTTCCACTGTCCGAATTAAACGTTCTATGGGCTTCATATAGAACCGCAGCAAGTATGGATGATGTAACATTTGAAGAGTACGTCAGTGTTGATGATGGTACATGTACAATGGAATATCCTACTGATGAAGATATTTTAGCAAGCATCTTAGACAGTCATATTCCCAATGCAAAAGGTATGTAATTCAGACACATTAACTGTAGTTTAAAAAGTCAAATTTTACGATAAATTAAAAAATTAAAGAATATATTTTTTGTACAATCAGACGAAGACGAGGACGAGGACAAGGACGAAGGCGAATCTAATGTCATGCCAACATTTGAACAAATTTATTCTTCGATTGAAAAGCTAAGAACTTTTATGGAGTCTCGAGATAATGTACCTCATAATATTTATAAGTCTTTAAATTTGGTGGAAGATTTTGTAGAGAAGGAGACGTGGTTATGTAAATCACAAAAAAAAACTACCGAATACTACTTTTAAATAAACTAATAATTTTTTTCGTATGTTTTTTGGTGTATTTTCTGTAACTCCCTTACTCGAATTTTTTTTCTTGCCCCTTGAGATTCGAGTTAGGGAAGTTCCACTGTACTTCCTAAATTTATTGTATTTTTCGTTATGAAATCATTTATAGTAAGTTTCATAATTAAAATTCAGTATTGGACTATGGTAAAAGTGTTGCCAGATGTATTATGACGCGTAATCATCTTAACTTAAGCTGCAGGTAAAAGTAAAGAGCCAACGCTGTGTAAAATTCTTCTATAAGAATAACATAGCCCTATACCGCCTGCACTGAATTTTAAGTTTGAAACGTAATATAGTTTCTGTTTTGTTTTGATATATTTTCTTTGCAAACGCCCCAATTTGGCAATTAAAATTATGTTAGTCTATTGCTAATCGCCATATTTACTTAAAGCTATTGTTTGTGTACCAGTAGTTATTAAATTGTTTGATTTTTCAAAATTATTTGGGACTGGTGCAAGGGATTATATTCCAAATGAAATGTTAGACTAAGGAGAAAACTTTTATTTGGTTTCAGCATGCTAAAAGTAATTTAATTATACATAGACGTTAAAGTTTCTATACAAATATGTGGAAATATCAGAACTTACAAAAGCTGTGGGAATGGCACTATTGTTTAGTAACTGCTATGGTCTAAAAATGAATAAATATGAAACCAAAATATACGCTGTTTTGATTGAATACCTTAAGGGATTTCTTCTATTTCGTTGCGAGTTCCGTCTTACTCGATAATTCATGAAAAAAACTTTCCCTGCAAAAGTTCAGGAGGAAACGCAACATTTCTGCGAATAGTGGTGTGTCAGCAATCAAACGCGACTGGATTACATAAACCACGGCTGTCTGAGATAACAATTCAATTTTTAATGCATTCCTTCCAGCTCAAATCAGTAGATGGCGTCAGATACACTGTATGATGTTTTAGGGGAATCATAATATTTTGTGACGCGGCAGGCCGTATAGCAACGCGTCGTCGATATTAATCTAGGAGAGCGTAAGAAGAACATATATAAAAAGCCTTATTTTTAAAGGAACCCAAACTGCAAAAGCTCTCACCTCACCATGATAGGAGCTACCGGTAGAAGGGTATATCAAAAATAAGCTTTTCAAAAAACCCGATACCGGAAACGGAAGTTGGACATGTTTTTTTGGTAGCATTTTAACCGGGAAAAAATTAATTAATTTTAATCTGAAAGCGGACTATAATAGAAGACTTAGTGGCAAATCCAACGTTTTTTACTGAATTTTCTAGCTTTAAAATGGCGGTTGCTAAGATTTTTTGAAAATTTTGAACTTAGCGCCCTATTACTCAAAAACAAGTTGACAGATCAAGTTAAAATTTTTTGTGGTAATAGCCCTATAGACACACAATGTTGCTGCGCACAAAAAGTTTTGGAAAGTTAAGAGCTATGAAGAAAAAAATATTTTCAAAATTTTGCTAATTTTCAAAAATTAGTGCTGAAAAACTGGCTACGCGGGTTTTTTTAGTATTGTAAATTTCTGTCACGTCTTATACAGTGCTTCGCATTTATGATAAAGCCTGATGTTTTCGTTATTTTTAGGAGTAGAAATTTGAATTTTTGCACAGTCGTAGAATTTCATGAGCTGCAGTTTTTGAGGTATTGTACTCAAATGCAATTTGTAAACCCAGCCTACTACGACGTCGCGAATACGGCCAATTTTCGAAATTCTGCTTCGCGTTGGCGCTATTGAAAACACTTATTAGAAAAAGTTGTTCAGAATCCAATTTTGACACTACGTACTAAGTTTTGAAGCAAAATTCTCAATTTTAAATTTTTTAATAATTTTGCGCTAATTTATTATCGTTATTTCTTTTGTTTTTTATGAAGTTCGTTTATTTGCATGGCACTATAGTCAAAACTGAAAATCAAAACCACGACTGTGCGTGCAACGCCAAGCAAAATATTGAGAATTGACCCATTTGCGAGGTCGCAGTAGGCTACAATTGAGTTAAGTACCTCATGAAGTTCTACGACTGTGCAGAAATTCAAGACTCTACTCCTAAAAACAATGAAAATATCAGGCTGTCCTTATCTTAAATGCGACACACTGTATAAATTTTTGAAAATCGTATATTCGAGTCCCCTCTTTAAGAAACGGGGAACAATAAAAAATTCTGTTTAAGCTAAATTCCTCATGAGTAAGTTCAGATGTAGTAATATTTAGGGGAGTTAATCTTCCACATCTCTCCCTAATTTTGTCGTAAAAGTTTGTCCATGCGTTTTTGGTGTTTTTAAACCCCAAAGAATCTTTTTCCAAAAATTCAAAAACTGATTTAACAAATATGTCGTAACTTAATCAGGATATGAAAATCGATGACAACGTAAGAGTGCACAAAGGTAGTAAGTGAAACACGTATTGCGTAAGAGATGAACATAGTATAACCATTATCATATCCTAATAGGCAAAAGCTGACCGCTAACCAGCCTGAAATTGCTACTCAGGTAGTTTATGTGTTATGACTATTGTTTCTTGACCTTCTTGCAATGACGGATTAGCATAGCAGGGGCTGATATTTAAATACCCTGCAACTCTAAACAGTTCACAATTAGATGTGCTTAACTGAAGTCATTAGACATATAAATGTAACTATTTCGTATTATATATTTAAGTACAAGTGAAATACTTCGCTCATTTTCTCTTTTCTACCTTCTCGTTCTCGTTTGTCTTTACTATTATTTTACTTTCGTAGCGAAAAGTATTGTAAATTAATTCATAAGTATCTGAAGTAATGTCGTCACTAGAATAATATGTAATAATAAAGTAATTTATTATAAAATTAAAATATTGTTGTTGTGAAAAACAAACAGCCACTTCTGTAAAATCTGCTAAAAATACGAGTTATGATATGTATATGTAACATTGTGTTAAGCAATTTATTGCATAATAGTTATAGTTTACTTTTGCCATACGTAATACTAACGTAAGCTCGATTTAAGTTTGCAGTTGATTAGGTGCACTGGGATTAGGTTTAATGTGACAGGATGACCTCGAAATGTTTGTGCAATATTTCAGTGAAAATACATTTTGGGAGCAGCAATTTTTTATTTCTGTATTATATAAAATGCAGAACTAAATAAAATCAAAGATTGTTTATCAAATTTATTATAAGTATTATTAAAATAAATTCATAATTAGGAATCATACTACACAGGCTTCTTGCTAAGAATGTCATTATCACCGAATAACACATCAGTGAATACATAAATAAAAATATTCATTATTTAGTGTAAGTATGAAGCTAAATCTTTTATATTCTAATCAGTTTACTTTTCAGTCACTATTCCTTTTATTACGCAAAATAGCATTTCGCGCCATTATGGTGTTGTACTTATTTCATTTTATCAGTTTATTTCAGGGGACAACACTCAAACCATTCATTTACTAATTCGAAGAGTTTTAAAACCAGAGTGCCATAAATTTACATCTACAACCCACATCGATAACTTCTATTGTTCTCGCATTTTACCATGACCCACTGATAGTCATGGTCATGGTGTTTATTATTAGTATCCTCTGCTTGCCAATTAAACAACGTAGCTATTTTAACAATATGAAAATGTCTTCACCTTACAACGGCGCGTCGTAAACTAACTCAGTTACGAAAAACATCCTTTAGCGTTAAAATTCCTAGGGCCAACTAATCACGAATTTAACATTTAGAATAAAAAGGTGAGCAAACACTACTGCTTAATTTCGTAAATAAGGTCATCAAAAAGTGCGCTCAAGAACGAATAAGTAGCTGGTAAGTGTCAAATCTTGGGGAGAGGTGTAAGCAGGTGTGGGGCACCTGGGGCACCCCAAGCAGGAGGCCAGGTGATCCCCACGCGGCACGAGCTTCGCAGCTGCCATCCAGTTGTGCTCCGCGGACTACTTTTTGACATTTGTCTGCCGGAACCGCCACTTTTTGTAGCAGTTGCTATTGATACGTCGTTGTTTGTTTTAATTTAATATCCGTTATATTACTCGTGATGTTCAGTCACCAGTCAAGGTTTTAAGAAAGTCGTTTACGCAAGTCCTAAGCTATCTTAACTCTGCAATTTGCATAATCTGTTTGTGTGGTGTACTATGCTCATTTCAATCGAAAGTTCATTCGTCTGACTTTGAAAACATATCTCGTTCGAAATTAGAACAAGAGAAAACCATCCAGTTCGCAAAGAATGTGGGAGGTGAACGAATGTGGCGGCACAGTTTTGTCTAGTCTTACGCAATCTTAATTGTTTTGCCTAATAGTAATAATGAACCTAAACGCAATATTGCTTTCGGCAAAAGTTTTTATACCATAGAGGTCTTACAAAGGATTGTGTAAAAACACAAGTTCACTATTACATGATATTTGTTACTTCTGTTCCAGGATGACGGCTTTCCACGAATCTAGGATAAATCAACTCCGAAAAAAAGCCCGGAATAAATCCCCGAAAAATATTCTCAGAAAAATAAGCCTCGGAAAAAATTGCCGATAAATAAAGACCCTGTAAATAAAAGACGTAGAAAAGAAAAAAGTTGTGAAAAAAATCCCCGTAAAAATAAGATACATGTTGTGACCGTTTTAATGTTTTAAAACTAAAAACAATTATTTTATTAGCTTTTAATGGCACATTTAATGTTATGTTTTTAAGCAATAATTTTCATGTTTTTAATATAAATTATAAAATTAATGTTATTTTATAAAATTTTGTATAAAATTACTTATGCAATCAGTTTTTAAATAAAACATTTCTTAATGCGATTTTTCGGTTTTTACCAAAAAAAGTAATTATAATCGGCTGGTGTTTTACTTTTTATAAAATGTAGTATTCTTCTTAGAGACAACTTTTCATGCTGCAAAAGCTCGATTGTATTCAGCTAAAAGTATAATTCTTATATAGAAGAGTGCTCGGAGCAACGAATATTTTCAAATAAGCGGCTCACACAATTGGGTCAAGCTACACTGTGTGCCCGGCCACAGTAACATTAGTGGAAACTAGGAAACCGATGTTTTGACAAAGGAAGGGCTTTCACAAGCCCCTCGTTGCCCCGGAGCCGGCCCTCGGACTGCTCAGGACTACCGCAAGGCAGGAGATTGAGAACTGGCTTTGCTTCCAGTTCAAAATCCACTGAACCTTGCATCCAGAGCTGTGCCAGTTAAGGCTCTTATTAGAGAACCTTCGCCTTGGCGTTCCAAACACACTATGAAAGTAGTAATGGACTTAACGTGCAGGTTATGTGAAAACTAAGAGGAATCTTCTCCCCATCTTCTTACCCACTGGCCCAGTCTAATGGGACTAAGGCACCGACACCTCGGCATCCCGTTTCCGAAGCCAGAGGAACTACAGGATACCTCCATCAACGGGGTACTAGCCGGTAAAAAACAGTGCCGTCAAAAATATCGCTGTCAAATACAGCGCTGGTTAGAATTGTTGCCGACAAAAATAGCGCCGTCAAAAATGTCGCCGGCATAAATAGCGCCTATAGATGGACTTTGCATTTTAATGCAAGTTTGATTTAAGGTTTACACAAATTAAATCAAAATGCAAAGTATATGTACGGCGACGTTTCTTAAGGCGTTAATTTTTAGGCGCTTTTTGCCGATGACATTTTTGAAAAGTGCTATTTTTGCTGGCGCTATTTTTGACGGCGCTATAATTGGCGTATACTGTATATACTCTAGATTAAATCACTTGGTCCACATTTGGTTAAATTGTTTAGTCCTCGGAATCGGGTTGTATTAATGGCAGAAATGCGGCGTAAACAGTTGTAGGCTGACAGAAGGACTAAAGGCAAGTTACCTTTTATTTTTTAGTAGTTCAGTTACTGATTGTCGCAATTTGTGTCGGTATAATAGGAATAAATTATTATAACATTACTTTAATTTGTGATTTCTTTTCCGATTTGTAGTTTAATAGTTTTTATTTTATAAAAATGATTAACGACTATAGTATAGTAATTAAGTCCGCATGCGCGAAACATTAAGCAATTGGGAACCAAAGTAGGTGGAGTGTTTTGTTTTTCCATAATTTACCAAGTTAGTGTATACAACTTGGAACAAAATAAAATTTATTGCCAATATAGTTCCCGCACCAAAATAGTACTCACGGTGTATACGTAGTCGTTATGGATGTGCATGTACATATACAATAGGTACTTTGTAGTCAGCCTTTACGTTCTACTGCAGAGCTCCGGCACTCTTCTCGGTCACATACTCTCCTTAGCGTTAAGGTGGAATACGGGGGACGTACAGTTTAACGTCGAATCCGAAGAACTAAATATCAGAGAAGGTTTCAGGCACAAAGACCCCACGGCTGCCTACACCGGATTGGGGAATGTGAATAAATAGGTATTTAATCTTCCCTAAAACCGCGTAATGTTGACCAGTATCAGCATAGACTGGCAGGTGAAGTATCTATTTTTATCAATTGTCAAAATTAGAACGAGATGCATTCATCAATAACGATGTAATAAGCTTTCCATTTACCCTGCTTTTTTCAGAACATGCAAAATCGCACTTTATTAATACATATGTTAGGAGACTTGCTTGGACTGTAATGTGGTAGCTACTGCATCCGTTATTAGAATTAAAAGTTGAAGATAACCAGAAAGAAAATTATTTTTCAACAAATTCTTTTCCATTTATTTTAAGAGTTTGAAACAATATTTGTTTTTTTTTATAAATTTTCAACAAAAATTTAAATAAAATTCCTAAATTGGAAATATATATTACACAAAACATTTAAATATTAAAAAGTTTTTGGTATAAAAGACACTTAAAAGGCAAAATAACGAAAAATTAAATAAAAAAGCAAAAAAATTCAAACCCCTCAAAAAGGCAAAATGAGATTTCCATTTTTAGAGATGTGCATAGTTTTAAACAGACAGACATAGGGGACCTACAGTTTAACGTGGGCTCCGAACCACAGGAAGTCCATGCACTTCTTCTCCAGAGAGGTTTTTCTGGGAAAAAATCCACCTCTGGTTTCCCGCTGCCTTGCGAGGGAGAACGACCGGGCCGGGAATCGAACCCGGATCCGCTGCATTGGTATCCCGCGCTCTTACCACTGAGCTATGGCCTCTCTGTCTGTCTGCAAATTATCTATTGCCGCGCACCAGACATAGGAGAGAGGTAGCCAACGCCCTGAATAGGGTATGGCACTAAAAGAAGAAGAAGAAGAAGAAGAAGAGAATTTAAACGGATTTGAAATCGGGTTTGGCTTAAATTTCTCCATTAATAAATAAAAACATTTTGCATAACTATCCTGTCTTTACTCACTCTGGTTTCCAGCAGTTTTTTCGCAATTCTAGTATCCGTCATTCGTTATGCGTGTCCAAACCACCTTATGGGTGCAACTGCTTTAAAATTTACAGTAGTTAGTTTGACATTTAGGTCTCTCTAGAATTTTAGGTTTCTATTCTTCTTAACTAACGCATCTCTGTTTCTTGAAGATATGAAAGTACGTAAACTCCAGCAATAAACACAATTTATCTACTAACAGTATTACTCTATGTGAAGGATTACGAATTGGCGGAATGAAGAATTGATTTCTTGCTAGTATTTTGAGCAGTTAATTCAGACATGCTAGTTTGCGAAACAAATTTTCTAATTGATTTGGTAAGGAATTGAATCATTCGGCTCGTAACATCTTCAAGGATTTGTGCCCTATGCAAGTGCTTATTCTACCCTTTGGGCAGCCAATAAACCAGAACACATCTGGGTTTTTTGCTTGACTACAAGAATAATAATAACAATATATCTACAAGAATTTAGCCTCAACCACCAACAAAAAACCTTCCAAAATAGGTAGGCAAAATATTTTGTATCGTACAAAAATAAACTGGTTTAGTCGATTTCCTGGATTTTAGAATTTTCAGCATTGAGGGTGTTAACTGTAGCAGGCTTGGACGTGCACCTTATTTTATTACATACCTTTGCTGACCTGTCATACGGAGAGCTAAATTGTTTTGGCAGTGTTACTATGTTACACATCTACCAACTAGTTTGCACCTGAGAGTTTCTTGCTTTGTTTCAGATAAAAAGGGTTGTGATTGTTTTGAAATAATTATGTAAGTACTGATTATACTTACGAGTGTTGAAATTAATTTATTTTAATAAAAATTTATTGCGGTACGTAGATGGTTTCATTCTTTTTCTTCTTTAACATGTGGTGAGGCAGTAAGAGGGGTGGGGGGGTGCACAAGCTCAATTTGCGGGAGCGTCCAAAACATACACCACTAAGGTATGTTAACGCAGCAGACCCAGTTGTGCACAGCGATTAAGTCGGAAGATTGTTATCTCGTTTCATACAAAAGAACCAGAAAAGATTATATGAAATGTCGGATTAACTTTTTAAGTATCATCGATTGAAGCGGCTGGTGGAGATCTACTGTAGCTACTATGCAGGGCAAATTAAAATTCTGTTATCACTGTAAAATCAACACCTTGTATTACCCTCTAATTATATCTATTTAACTAGAAATTTCAAAGTATGTAAAATTTACTCAACCCTGTCAGAGGTACTTTTGTTTTGACTCTGTATCTACTGCTGCGTGTGTGCACTGTTTTGAATTTTCAGTAAATACATTTTCCCGTGCTAAATTTGAAGATAGAAGTTAAATCCATCTTGTTATTCTGTATAATTAATTCATATTAAACCAGAAAAAATTCAGTACAAAATAGTCAAAACTCTTTTGGCTCTTTATTATTAAAACGCATCAGGAATTTAATTGTTTTTTCAACAGAGATAACATGAGTTAGTATCTGTATGGTGTGTCTACCTTAGGTTCTATGTCAGACATAGAATGCGATCTTAATAACCGGCGCCTACGCATGCCTTAGTCCTTATCACATTCTTCATCTCATTTTAGTGTTCAACTACACCGAACGATAATTTGCATAAATTGCTGCTGCGTATACTAGTTTTACAAACGACAAAATACTGTTATCACTTATCAGAAACTTGCACAATGACTAAAACAAGCTACTTAAAAGTTTAATGACTTAACTCGTAGTTGTTTGAAGACTTCACCAGCAGTTCAGTAGAATCCTTTGAGTCTACTGCACTTTGCGGTACAAACAGTGTACGTGTACTTAAATATTTTTCTTATTTTCATCTGATCACTATAAAGAAATTTTAACTGCTTTAAGCGCTTTGACGCAATAATTATTACATAAACTTAAAAAACTCATAGCGTCAGAAAATAACAGTATCTGAAATCAAAAAAACCTTCAGCAATGAAGATAAAGCGAAAGGTAACAAGATAAAATTGTTAAGAATGATATTTTATGCTAAAATACGAAGTTGACATATTTCATATGTTTATTTTGTTACTTTTATCGAAATCCAATACTTATAATAAATTTTTTAATTAGCGTTACTAACTTTTTGAGAAGTGACTTCAGATAAAATAAACTTTTTTTTTACTTTAAGACTAACAAGCGTAGCAAAACAAAATTGTAATTTATACATTTTATTTTTCCTTTACCGGTCTAGGAGGTTTCGGCGCCGCCGATTTGGCGCGACTGATTCGGCGCCAGGACGATTCGGCGCCGAGACGTTTCGGCGCGAGGCAGTTTCGGCGCGAGATAATTTCGGCGCCAGGAGATTTCGGCGCGAATACGTTTACCGCAGTTCGTTTGGTTTAAACACTTTCATTGTACTACCGATTACGTAGGTTAATATAAATTGTTAGTGTTATTTAATGATTTTAATCATTAAAACATACATAAATACATTAAGATTTAATAAATAACATTAATAATTTGTATAAAAGTACGTACAAAGTACTACTATTCAAATATGTCTAAAACATGGTATATAAATAATTTGTCTAAACCTACATGAATTCGCTCAGTAATTGTCCGCGCGCCAAATCGGTGGCCAGATTCTCAAGAAGCTGGTCAAAATTCAAAAAGTCATCGGATTTGCATAAAACTTGGGTTTTAAGAGATGTCAAATCTGATGCCAAAATTGAAAAATTCAGTATGGCGGATCCTATATGGCGGACTACTAGACCAAATTGTATCAGATTTTTACGATATCTGGGTTTTGAAGGTTTTAATAATGGCTGATTTCAAATCTGAAGTCAAAATTGAATAATTTAATATAGCAGATTTAATATGGCGGATTATTAGACAAAATCTCATCGGATTGATACGATATTTGGATTTAAAAAGTTTTCGTGGTCGCTGATTCAAATGTTATAGCCAAATTGTAAAATTAAAAATGGGTGATTCAATACAGCGGATTATTATATTAAAATATTATTCAATTCTTTGTAATTATAAAACTTTCTAAATGTCAAAACGTTGACAATCATGATATGTAATAGAGGTGCAAAAAAAATTTTCAGAACTGAAACGCCTAACTTGATTTTTGTAAATTATATTTATTGGGGGATCAGATTGGTTTGAATACGAGAAGAAAGTACTGCTGTTCCAAGCAGAAACTACATTCTATGCAATTTTGACAAAAAAATTTTAGTTTTTAATGTCTGCCACATAAGATAATTTGAAAAAATAAATATTTATTGTAGATCTAAAACTACTTTTTAAACTAAACTAGACTAAACAAAAAATAAAATCTTTTTTCTTCTATTAAATAAGGGAGATACTCTGTTTTGCCTAATATTGGTCATTATTTACATGCACTTCTAAGTACCAGAGCACCTTACCCTTAACTTAACCCTTAACTGTTTTAATATAGTTTACTAAGAACTCCCTTGACCTTGATGTAGTAGCATTAGTGCCCCTGGCTCGCAATGCTTCAAATAGTTCACTGCGCTCGATAGTGATAGGCCTCCCTGCAAAAGTTGAAAATTTTGAAAAAAGGACAAAAAGGGAACGTGAACAAGTTTGCTACAATGTCATGCCACTTTTGATATGTTACATTGAGTTACAAATTATTAAAACTCTACTTGAATTTCGTGGTTTAACAAAAATATGCTCATAATGAAAGTGACTCTATATGTATACCGAACAACTAAATAATGAAAACCGATATCAAAATCAACTGATATGCATTTTAAAGTATATACCTTGCCAATTCTCGTTTGCCATCTTAATTGGAAATATCACGAAATCTTAAAAGAAAAACTACTATTTAGCGGTAGCGCTCAATGGAAAAAAGAAACGGGAGCTTGCGAGTCCTGCGAAACAATTGTTTGCGACGTTGTTATGGCGACCCAAATGCGCGTGTGTTCGTTTTTCTGGCTCTGCACAATGAAGTAGTTATTGGTTAACATAATTACATATTTTTTTAATTTGCAGTGAGGTTTCTATACAGCACTTTATTCCACTTTTTATTCAATTTAGCCCACTGTGCGGCGGTGCCGAAACGGCCTCGTGCCGAAACGGCGGGCGCTGAAACGGTTGCGCGCCGCAACGGCTTCGCGCTGAAACGTCCTGGCGTCAAAATGTCCTGTCGCCTAATTGGCGGTGCCGAATTGGTAGCGCCGAATGGGTTTTTGTTTTTTTCAAATATTTAATATTATCTGCGTCATGTTATTATTAGGAATTTGGTAAATGTACATTTTGTGAATACGATAAAAAATGTAATAAAACCAGCAGAATTAATTAATATTTAATAACCGAAAAAGTTGTTGATTTTATCAAAGACTCTCGGGCTCGCTGACAGTTCAACTGCATATTGCTTGTAAACCGTCTGATACATAACTTATAGAAACTAGTCGCCAGGATAATTGGTTGGAACTGTTTAAGAACTTAAAGGGTAATCCGAGATAAAACCGAAATGAAGTATTAGGCGTATTATTAACAGCTAGAATAAAGTAAATAAAACAGGTGGTATTCAGCAAAATTACCAATGTTATTGCATCACCATTATTAAATAAGCAAAACTTTTTTGAGACGTAACTTACTCTTATCATATCGTACTGTTTATATTAAGTTTTGTAGTTTGGTTAAATACGTTGCAACAGTCTAAGAATGTGTCAAAAGCGTAATTGGTGGACTACAAAACAATTACGTTCCATAGATGAGGGTGTTGAAAATAAGCATAGGTCATTGTTGTTACCTTAAAGTGAGTAATATGAAAGAGATGGAGTTGCCGGACGGAATGTATTTTAGGTATTAAAAAAGAACAGTGTATTACTTACGCAATTGTTGATTATTTTATTGACTGTTATTATTCTTGTTGTCGGGCACAAAGGAGGGTTTGTAACTTTCGTCGAGACAGCTATTTGTATACCTGGATTCTAAGTAGTTTGGCTGAACTATTTGATATTCCTCGACCAGTGACTTATTATATTAAAGGGTGTTAACCAGAGATTACCGCAACGTATATCTTGGGCTAGCTGCTCATTTATTCTCTCAAATGTATGTAGCTGATGTTTTTCCAGAAAGGATGTCGAGTGCAGTGGCGGTCCGACATATTAGGCAGGGTAAGCGGTGCCTACCCATATTAAAAAAAATCAAATTCTAACTTTCAATAAAAAAAAGTTACTTTTACGCAGTTTTAACTTTTTAACACCACCGCGTTACATTAAAATTGGGCGCCAAAAACATAAACCTTTGCCTTTAAACACAGTTTCGCATACGCGATGGTCGAGCTCATCGGGCCAAATAACTATAATCAACCTGCTCTTATTCTTAATACTTTTGCATGCACATTGATGCTGCAGAGTTGGGTGCAACGTGCAACTGTTGTGTGTTTATTTATTTCATATGTAATTTGCAAATTTGCAGTAAATATGAAAATTCTCCTTGACCAGCTTTCAAAAAAAAATCTAATGGACACTCTTACGAGAAACAAATAGAAATAAAAAACCATGGGCGATGTACTCCAAAATGACTAGGGCCGTTACAGACAGCCAGTAGGAAGAATTCTAGATCATTTACTACTCAATGATATAAACGAATGGACTGGCTAACTGGTAAGGATAATAAAAATAAATTATTTTGCTAGAATTGCTTACCATTTCCATCTATATCTATCCCCCCAAAAGTATAGTCTGAAACAGAATATTTTAAAAATCTTTCAACTGCAATTAAAAAACGTGCGTCAACCAAAGAACGTTTATCCGCAACTGTTAGATTAACATTATTTGGCATATCGGTCTTTGGCCTCCCCTAGCTTCCTCTGCCATCTTTACCTGTCTTCTGCTCATTTCTTCCAGTTGGTTATTCGTAGGATTGTTTTGAAATTTTCTGACACTGCTTCACTCCATCTTTTTTGTGGTCGTCCCCTACTTCGTCTTCCTTCCGGGATTTGTTCTTCCACCCTTTAAGCTATGGCATTTTCATTCATGCTTCGCACATGGCCTGCCCATCTTATCCTTGCTAGACCTATGTATGTCACTATATCAGCCTCCTTGAATTCTTGGTATAATATAACAGGCTACGTTGATATTCACGGTGGAAATACTTTCTTCTTTAAGTAACATGTTTTGATCACGATTTGCTACCGTAGTAATGTGGGCCAATAAAAAGCAGACCTTTTTTTTTCCTAAATCCTGTAATATTAATACTTTTGAAGATATATTTATGAATTTTGTAGGGGTAGCTGGTGGTCTAATGGTTAGAGTCTTAGGCTCTAGAGCTAGATTCCCAACGACAGTAGGTTCGAATCCTCTGCACGTGAAAATTTTTCTGAATAAGTTAAACCCGGCGTGTCCGTGGACGTTCTGTGTGTATATGTTGGGTTACATGTCTTTTCGGGGTGGGGCATGTTACACCGATGAATAGCGCTAAGTGCGCCAAGCCCGGCTAAGGGGATCGGACGGGAATCATGGAGTTGTGCTCACGCACTGCCTCGTAATTGTTGAAAAAAAAATTTTATTTTTTGTGAATATTCAAGTCTACAATATTACATAACCCTCTGTCTGGAAATATAGAACAATTATTTTCCATGTTTATTAACTTTAATGATGAATATACATTTATATTAGAACAATTCAAAAGTGGGTTAACTTGTTTTGGCCCACAGAGTATATTATCGTTACAGTTAGGTCTGTACAGAGTTTTTCGAGAATGCGACCTGTTTGCATCAGCCGATCTGTTAAGGACGCCCCCCTCAAGTAGATCAACGTTATGCCTCCAATATATTTATAAACTGCATCGTTCGGTTAAACTAAATCGCTTTTTACCGTCCTACGGAATCAAGTAGGTATACTCTCAAGACATCTACTGATGTTAAATTGTTGAATTGAATACCTTCAGCGTGCAATACAATATTAATATATATTATATTATTAAAATATTTCGTCTAATGATGCACATCCTTAAAAAAACATTGCCGCTAGAAAAGTCACTTCAGGATTTGCAGATTTCAGTACCGAAAAGCAACACATTTAAGTGCAAGCTAGTTAAATAATTTAAAAATATTAAATCAACGGCTAATTTTTAAAATTGCAGTCGAATAAACTAGAACGGTATGAAATATGTTAAAATAGCTCAATATGAGATATAAAGTAATTTTAACCGATATTCCTATGTTTAGGTTGCACCGACCGACCGTCAGAATGAAATCCACGAGTTGTCTGGACACTTACAGTATAATTAAGAAATACACAGCTCATAAACGTCTACAACAACTAATAACTACGAATTTTTTGCGCGCCTCGACAAATTAGGGATTTTTGGTTAAAACCTCGGAAATTTGTCTTTCTAGTAAGAAAACCAGTTTGCCTACTTGTGAATTAAGCTACGGGTTCTGTCATCAGATTATGCTATAATTATCCAGACAGACCAGGATTGGAGATTTTAAAATGATTACGACTATAAACAGACAGAGCCCGAGCGAGACGTTGACAGGCATATTTTACACAAACAAGATTAGATTCCAGAAGTATTTATTAAACACTTCTTGATCGCGTGCATTTAAATGGTAATTAACTGGGACTGGTATTAAATTAATAAATAATTCATACAATATTTTTAACAAACCAGGAGCTGTTCTTCGGCTACTGCGAAATAGAATATTCTCAGTGGGATTATGTGCATTAGGTACTAATCTTACCACTTGTTTTTATTGCAATTATTTACATTTAATCCATGAATGAGTTCCTTTCAAGCGAGTGGATATGATACGATGATTTAGCATGTTTTAATTGATAGATGTCTATATGTGTATGTTTCTATACTACCAGTTTCCGTCTCATCTTTCTGTTTTTTAAAATCTGACAAGCGATTTGTTGTACAGTTTAAAAGATATGTAAAACGTGTATAAAAACTTAGGATTTTCTTTGGAAAAGAAAAGTTGAAAATAATTTGTTTTAATCGCTTTAGGCCATATATAGCAAATAAACAAACCAAACCAAAACATGTATAAAAGGTAACAACATTATAATTAGTGGGAGACTTGAATGGGAGGTTTAAAAACAATAACAAAGGGATAGAAACATTGGAATACAAGGTGAACAAGTACAAAACGGGGCAAAACAACAATAAAGTAAGAATACCGAAGTTTTGCATAGAAAACGATTTGGCAATAACAAACTCAAAGTTCACCCACAAGGTACACAAGAAATGGATATCGCAGAAAGAGAGATCAGACAATTGTTGATTACTTTTTAGTGGATGCAGCTAATTGGAGAAAGATAAAAGATGTAAAGGCATAAAAGCGGCGACCATGGTGATTACAAGGAATGGGATTTGTCTGCACTTAACAATGTCAAAATACGCATGCACTTATGCGATATAAAATACTTACAATGCGCTTTAAAATCGTAATTTGCATAAGGCGACGATACGTCCCGATTTCGGTGGGACAGTCCTGGTTTTGGCCCGTGGCCGATTTTTCCTCGAAAAGCTAGTGTCACGCCAAAATGTCCTGCTTTTGAGCTCATAATATACAGTACATAGTAACATAGTGCATTAAAAAACGTAGCTGTAAGGGTGCTCAAAATACGTTGAGAGATACGTCGGTAAACCCCCCCCCCCCTTGTTAATGAAATAAAAGCGAAAACAATCAGAATTGTAAATCATTATTAGTACAATATCCGTACAGGATTTGAATGAAATATCCCAAAAAAATTAATTAAAGTGTGATTAGACTATTCCATCCTCGGGAAGCTGTAACTCCGTAAGGAAGCTCTTCCGGACCCATGGTTATTCGACAGTTTCTACTGAAAATGAGCTCAGGAATATACCCCTTAAGTTTACATTTCTCTTCGTCGAACGTTGTTTTTTAAATTTTAGTGTTAGGTACAAATTTTTTATATTATATTTGTCATGCGAAACCTTGAAAACGAGTAGCAAAAACCATAGTAGTCTATTTATTATAAAATATATTGTTTATGGAAGGGGAGAGGCAAAAACGTCCCGCTTTTGTGTCAAAAAAAATTCTCACTATTTTCATCACGTGAAGCGCGCGCAGGTTTTTGATTTCAAACTCAAGCCTAATTGTTATTTTAATAGTGTAACCCAGCCTCTGTAAAGATTAAAATTTTCGTAGTGCTTTATAGAGAAATGTAAAGTTACCAAAAATTAAGCAACAAACTATAGAATGCTATTTGATGCAAAAATTTAGATGACGTCATAACCTTTTGTTTTGGAAAAAAGCATTAGAAGAGTTATTGAATTAATTCCATACGTTTTGCTAGCCCCGTATGCATTTAAAAGCAAGTTTCTAAAGAAATATAACAAATTCCCCAATCCGCTGTAAGCAGCCATGGGGTCTTAATACCTGAAACCTTATCTGGTATTTAGTCGTTAGGATTCGACGTATATTTCCGAAACAAATCAGATAAAAGAATGTTTGCTACTATTAAATAGCATTTTTTAGTAGCTTTTCAATGAGGTATCACAAGGTGAGTGTTTCTATTTGAAAATTTTTTGATGGGGGTAGCTAGAGCCCAAGGGGTTGAATGGGGAAGTTTACCTTATGAGTCAGGATGATTCCCCCTCCACTGTTTCTAGAAATATTTAATACCTCTTTTATATCCAGGGATATTATAACACATTGTACGTTTTCAAACTGACACCCTGTATATTTAAAACGTGTAGCCATTTTTTTCGACATCTATTCCCAGATAATTCTTTGTTTAAATAAAATCTATTACTGTGTAGATGTTCGCAAAAACACTAAAACTTAAAAAAAAAATAAAAACCAATTTAAACATACACAAATGATATTTATAAATTCCAGCTTTACTTCGTTAAAGTCCATATTTAATGAGTGTCTGTGTATAAAATACCGGGTGATCGTAAAAAAATTATTCAGAGCAGGCCATGACCGACGTGTTAAAGTTGGCAATACGTAATAAAAGCCAATTGTCAAATGTTGACAGCTGTAAAAATTTTTGGTAGATACATTAAGTTAAATGTATAACCAAAATTTTTTACAGCTGTCAACAGTTGACAATATTGGCTTATATTAAGTATTGCCAACTTTAACACTTCGGCCATGGCCTGCTCTGAATCATTTTTTTTTTACGATCACCCGGTACTTAATTACTTTAACAATATTTATTTATTTTAACCTTATACGTATTTCGGCATGTTTACATGCCATTGTCAAAGGTTATTTCAAAAAGTAAACAGTTAGTGTAGTTATAGCAATAGAACTTGGTGACTTGATTTCGGTAATCGTGTGCAGATGACTTGATTTCTCATTCCAAAATGTCCAGTAGAGGAGAATTTAAGAGATCAATTTGCTCATTCATTAACGGCACAGTTTTTAAATGTTTGTCAAGTTCAAAAGCTTCTAGTATATCTAATTTACGTTTATCATCACAAAAGTGTAAACATTTTATGGTGTTATTAGATGTCCTTGAATGATTGTAAGTGTTTAGCGTAATTGGATTTATGTGGATGTTTGTATTTGTAACAACGTACGTGTTCTTTATACCTAATATCAAAATTTCTAATTGTCTGGTCTATATAAACCTAATTACAATGCCAACAATTTAATTTGTAAATGCAAAATCAACAACAGACGATTTGCTAAAATCAGGCATTTACAAATTAAATTGTTCGCATTGTAATTCGGTTTATATAGGCCAGACAATTAGAAATTTTGATATTAGGTATAAAGAACACGTACGTTGTTAAAAATACAAACACCCACATAAATTCAATTACGCCAAATACGTATTAGAACACAATCATTCAATGACATCCGATAACACCATAAAATGTTTACACTTTTGTGTTAATGAATGAGCAAATTGATCTCTTAAATTCTCCTCTACTGGACATTTTGCAATAAGAAATCAAGTCATCTGCAGACGATTACCGAGATCAAGTGACCAAGTTCTATTGCTATAACAACACTAACTGTTTACTTTTTCATATAACCTTTGACAATGGCATGTAAACATGCCGAAGTACGTATAAGGTTAAAATAAATAAATATTGTTAAAGTAATTAAGTATTTTATATACAGATACTCATTATACACAAATGAACTTACGTTTGCCACTTGCAGGTCATCTGTTTCTTCTCGGTGTCGGTTTTCGCAAGTCCGGGTTACACGTACCGCACTTTAACCATAGCTTACAAAAAAATGCAAATTATTTTGCAAGGGGTCCCACTAGTAGCTATAAAAGTACGAGCGCTTTTAGTTGTAGTTATCTGAATTGTAGGTTGGAATTTGAATTTTGACATGAAAGTATTTTTTTACCACTTGAAAATAAAAGTTTTATTCTACTTTTCAAAGTGTTTCGAATCCATCAGTCAATATGTAACATATCGATTTTCCTGTCAATGCTGTCGCAATTCTTTCAGCATAACGTCGTAGACTCAAGAAAACAAAATTTCAATATTTCGTAAAAACTAAAGTGTGATAATGGTAGTAATTGGCCCGCCACCCAACCCTATACCATTCCATTCTAAGCGAGTGCTCTTATACTTGGGAGATGCACCATGCAGATCATTCTGTGTGCTCCGTATCTTGCAAATTCGTCTACGGTTTGTTACCAGTTCTTGGGTCGTAAAGCGCCAATACGAAGGGACGTTTACAACTATTTACAGTTTTATTGCTAAACGAGAACGAGCATTTATAAAAATTGAAACATTCAAAAAAGAGACCTAACTGAATGGTAGATAATGTTATCGACGTTATCTGGTAAACCGAGTTTCGGCGTTTTCATCTTAACATTATTCTGGAAGCAATAACATAAAAACACCCTAACAATGTAGATCATAACATAAAATATCACTCAAACGGAACTGTTGCCCCCCAGTGATCCCACATAACTAGTTAATTATCGCTTTTTCTCACTCTGATTGTTAGGGAGCCAAGAACAGGAAAGGTGTTCGTATTCGCTCCTGTTAAAGTAGAAAATACAGTGGGGAATCTAAATATTTGAATTTAAAAAAAAGAATAAGTTTTATTAAATGGAACAGTAACAAAAATAACTGTTTTTACCATGGAAACGTTTTTAAGTTATTTTTTTTATTTCTATACATTTTTAGTAGCTTGCTCATAAGCCTTTAGTGTTTTAGGATTGTTATTACTTATGGGCAATTTCTTAAATAAGCACTCCAAGGGATTGTAATTTTTAAATAATTTTGGAATTTCTATTGTTTTTATTTTGTATATCGTAATATATACCGTCTGTCTATAAAGTAACCCACCCCCTCAACTAACTTTTGAACGACTTTATATATTACCACAACATTTGGTGTGCTTTAATGGTAAATTAAATACTATTTTTTTAGCCAATAATTAGATTTTGTATCATTCAAAATGGCGGCTGGGCGCCGTTTTAAATTTTTTTTTAATTGAAAGGGGGGTCGAGTGACACCTCATTTGAAAGGTCTTTTAGTTCTGCGCCTGATTCTAGAGTTCCAAAGAAAAATATTCAGTTATAACAAAATGGCGGATTTTAAACAAATGGACTCACTCAATTCAAAATTGTTTTGATTTTTTTATCCAGAGTCGAGCGACACCTCATTTGAAAGGTCTTTGAGTTCTGCGTCTGATCCTAGAGTTTCAAAGAAAAATATTTAGTCATAACAAAATGGCGGATTTTAAACAAATGGACTCACTGAATTCAAAATTGTTTTGATTTTTTTATCCAGTAGTCCACTTTTTCATTTCTAGGAAAAAATTTTCCCAAAAATATCTCAGGTGGCTGAAATAATGTTGGAAACGTTATGTTCCAAGACGGTGTGCCGCCTCATTATTATAAGCCTGTTCCTGACTGTCTCAACGGACATTTTCCTGGAAAATGGATTGGTAGGCGGGGACCTGTAGAATAGCCAGCTCGCTCCCCAGATTTAACCCCTTTGATTTTTTTCTATGGGAATATCTGAAATTGAAAGTGTACAGAACCCGTCCAGAAACAATTGAAGAACTGAAGCAACGCATTACAGAAGTTTGCAGTAATATCACTCCAGAAACTTATGAAAATGTAAGGTAGGAGTTTCATAACCGACTTTTTATGTGCCAAGAAGTGAATGGTAAACATTTCGAACACTTAATTTAATTTCTTTATGCTTTAATTCTTAGCTTTTTTACTTTCCTATACTTTCAGTATAGGGAAGTATTGATTTCATGCAAATTTTCAAAATCGAGATTTTGACGGAAATACATGTTTTGGGCTTCCAGGAACCTAAAAAAGTGGTTTTTAAAAAATGTCTGTCTGTGGGTGGGTGGGTGGGTGGGTGGGTGGGTGGGTGGGTGGGTGGGTGGGTGTGTTACGCTCCATATCTCCGAAACGGCTGGACCGATTTTGATGTGCTTTGGAATGAGGGGGTATATCAAAAATTCACCGACAAAATAAGCTTTTAAAAAGAATCCGAAACCGGAAGCGGAAGTTAGACATGTTTTTTTGGTAGCATTTTTTTCAGAAACTGAATTTTGGACATTTTAATAGTGGAGATTAAAGAAGGCCTTGGGACAAACCAAACGATTTTTTACCGAACTCTCTAGCTTTAAAATGGCGGCCGCTACGAATTTTTGAACATTTTCTCTTTAACGCCCATTTACTCAAAAACCAGTTATCTGATTGGAATCAACTACATCTTGTTTGGTAGCCCTTCAAGGGTACTATACCATGAAATATCATTAATTTTGAAAATAAAAAAACGATCGCAATGACATCACTCCAAAATTTTGGAATTTTTCAAAAAAAAATTTCTCAAAAACTGCCCACACGTTTTTGTTTAAACTTTTTAAGCTGATAGAGATAGGCATCTGCTACAATTTTGTTTTTTGCTCATTGTTATAATTTCACTGTGACGCCCTCTATGAATTTTTGAAAATTGAAAATTGGTACCCTTTTATTTATTTAACGGGGGGCAATAAAATATTTCTGTTAATGTGAAAGACCTCACCATTAATAGCAAAATCCGAATATCATAATATTTTTTTGATAATTTAATATTTAGGGGGGCTACTGTTCCCAATCCCCCCCAAAATTTTCGCTACAAACTTAAAAAATTGATTTCTTCTTTTGTTTGCTCTAGGAGAATCTTTTTACAAAAAATCAAAAAATCGAATTTTTTGCCCCTTAATAATCTTTTTGTCCTTAGAAGAATTTCACATACTTTCTACAGCAGTTGTATTCTTGTACTAGTCGTTTAACGTTCAGTGTAGGCTAACTTTTTTATTTTAATAGATAGACTCGCAAACCCAAGAGCAAAGTTGTAGGGCAAATTCTTCTCGATTGTATTTAAGAAAAAAACTTGAGTTTCCAATTTTAATATGGCGGCCACGGTAAAAAATAACTTTTCTTTAGTGGAAACGTGGCATTTTGGCTTTAAAATCAGAAAGGTTTTGAAATTCTAAATACAAATTAATAAGAGTATTTTCTTGCTAAAAATAATACTTCTCGAGTTATTAATACATTTTCAAACATCAACACGCTTCCTTACTCGTGCCGCCGGTTCATTTCAGTTCGGTTGTTTTACATGTATTCAGTTGCGGAGCCAGCGTGGTAATGGTACGTTTAAGTTACGCTCTTCAGGCTTGAAGTTTTTATAAACGCTGTTTACTTTTACTAGCCGGGTCTAGACAGGTGTACATTAAAAGTGTTGGAAAATATAAAACAATGTTAATTTATAAGTATAGGAAAGTCCAGGCGAAGTGTTTCGCTCATTTTTAAATATACTTCTGTATTTTCAAACATTTGTCATTTTGTTATGGCTGAATATTTTTCTCTAGGATCAGGCACAGAACTAAAAGACCTTTTAAATGAAATGTCATTCGACCCCCCTTTCTATTAAAAAAAATTCAAAATGGCGTCCAGCCGCGATTTTGAATGATACAAAATTAAATTATAGGCTAAAAAATAGTATTTAATTTCCCATTATAGCACACCAAATTTTGTGGTTATATATCAAGTCGTTCAAAAGTTAGTTGGGGGGGGGGGGGTACTTTGTAGACACAGTGTATACACAACAAGCTAATAGCAATTTTAGTTGTATTACTCATAATTTATGAGGTTATCAAAAAAATTACTATGTTTCGTGTATTAATGAATTTAAACATAGGCGCCGACTGCGGATTACTCTGAGACTGGGGTGTTTGGATAAACACGCCCCTGGAAAAAACACCCCTGAAAAAAATATCGGTAAAAAAATTCCGATAAAAATCCCCAAATTAATCCTCGGAAAAAACCTTTGGAAACAATTCCTTTGGAAAAAAGAGCCTCGGTAAAAACATTCTTTTGAAAAAACATCCTCGGTGAAAACTTTCCCGGAAAAAAAACAGCTTCATCACAGTTTTCATTTGTACAAAAATTATCTTAGATAATAACATTGTGTTTCCCTAGGGATATTTTAACACCAAACATAATGCCGATCTGTCAACTCGTTTACGAGTAATAAGGCCTTAAAGAAAAATACACTAAAAAATATCCCCGAAAAAAGCCCCTGGAAATCAAAACACCAGGAAAAAAGAGCCCGGAAATAAGAAAAAGCTTAGAAAAAAAACCTCGATAAAAAATAAGATACACGTTTTGGACTTCTAGGAACTCAGAAAAGCAGTATTACATAAATTTCGTCTGTATATAGTGAGTTTGTATGTGTGAGATGTGTCTGTATGCCTGATAACTCCCATACGGATAATTTGCTTTCGATAAGTTTCGGAATGTATTCAAAATCACAAATTCGTCATCAAAACAAGCTATTTACAAATCGAAAACTGGAAGCGGAAGTTATACATGTTCTTTTGGGTAACTATTTTACCGGCTAGCAAATTTCCTAAACCTGAAAACTGAATTTTTTAAAAGACCTTGGGGCATGCTCCGCTCTTTTTTCTCAACTTTTTAGTTTCTAAATGGCGGCAGCTATAGTTTCTTGAAAATGTTCTAAAATTAGTTCACAGATCGGAATGAAGTTCGATATTAACATAGCCCTAGGGGAAGACAATGTCACAGTCTAAGAAAACGTTTGTACCGATGAAATCTGTAAACAACCTGTTTCTTCAAGGGATGTTTTTACCCGAGGATGTTTCTACCGCGGCCTTTTTTCTAAGGATGTTGTTTTCCCGGCTCCAATTCCGTTTTCAGATTCAGGAATTGGGGTTTTCGAAAAAAGCTGTCTAGCTTCCACTTCCAGTTTCGGATTTTTTGTTTCGAGTTTATTTTGACGGAGAGTTTTTGATATTGAATGTTCCGACATTTCGAAGCTCATGTTGAAATTGGACCTTCTGTTCGGGAGTTATGAGGCCTAACTCACACGTACAAACACATATTATTATCATCTGACATGAAGCTGCCTCGAAGGTCGATGCTGGATTAATCCAGGCCCACCCAACGCTAGTAGAGACATTTTTTAAAAAACACTTATTTAAGTCCCAAACATGTACCTTTCTTTACCGATGATTTTATTTTCAGAGCTTTTCTTTCCGTTTTTTTCTTATTTTTTTTTTACTGGGGCATTTTCCGCGGTATTGTTTCATTTATTTTTCGGTGCTGTTTTTTCCAGAGATGTTTATCCTAAATTCGGGACTGGAATATCGTTTGATTATTACGAGATATCAAATGAATTTCAAAGCACAGCTGAAAGAGGTGGTTCCGCGGTTAACTCGTCCGCCTTTCCTTCGGGAGGCCCTGGGTTCATTTTCCGGCCCGACCGACTGTTCTGACCCAGTTTTTTTCCGCGATTTTGCTGGTCCCAAAAGTGGATACTCGAAGAGTACTTAACGGGAAAATCCTCCTTTATCCAAATTCTGTGTTCTAACCCATCCTTCCTCGGCTGAAGAGGAGTTTAGGACTCCGGTGCAGAGTCCGAAAGACCCCTATAGCGGCCCGCCCCATCACGGGGAATGGACCAACACCGATTTTCTTACTTTCTTTTGAACTCAGAGCCTGCTTATATTAGAAAGTTTGTAGTTTTATTAATAAATTTTGTTATGTAGGAGTACACATGTGTTATATCATTGAAACGAGAAGAAAATTTGTCCATCAAATACATGCACAAATAACTATTATGCTGTTTAAAAAAGTGACGATCGCGTCTAGCGCTTACAGCTTATTCCGTACTTTCGAAGGACCCTGCATGAAGTACAACTTCACGGCGACGTGCATTTTGTAAGTTATTAGCGCCAAATGTGTAAATTAGTAAAAAACTTGTAAAAGGCTTCGAAGAAACAAACATAAATAGAAGTACAAGCCCCCCACTTGGAATTTGATAATTCGGCGCCACTGAATCATAAACATTTTTTTTTGTAGTTTTTAAAACACTCGCTCTCTGTTCATAAATAATTTATAATAATATTAATAATGATAAATATTGAAAGCTAGAGCGTTGTAGCAGTTGTACTCTAGCCATTTCTTTTCAGCTTAATCCGGAATTTCTTTAAAACATATCGGTTTAAGAAAATACCTGATGTTATATGGGCAGCCTTTAGGTTTGGTCCTCTAGAATTCGCAGAACTGGGGTAGAGCATCAACCCTGCCGCCAGAAATTCTTCAATTTGGTGGCCACAGGCACAGGCGTGACAATCATAACGTACCAGGCAACGTGAACCAGAGAAAGAAGGATTGATATCCTACAAAGCAATTTCACTAAAAGTCTGCCCAATTTTGCGGTCAGTGGGCGGTCAGGTGGACACATGAAAGTGAACAAAGGACACATGCTATAACATTTGTACCTACACAAATAAGTATCAGAAGAATCACCAAACTTACGTTGAAATAAATGTTGAAAGCAGTCATCTATATTAATTTTTGTTTGGATTATGTAGTAATACATAACTGAATTGTATATGAAAGAAGAATTTCATTATCTGTTTCTTTTGTAATAAATATTGATTACGTCAAATAGTATTTATTATTGTATAGTGGAATTGTTGTTGCCTTCTGCCCTTTTCACAAAGATAACACAGATATATTCAATTTACAAATTAAATCAAAACAAGATTTCAATTGAAGTAGTTTTTTAAGCAGTATTTAAGAACGGAAATTGAACTAAGATTCAAAAGAATTGAAATATTGTACATCTGATAATGATGGCATTTACTGAATGATTTATGTAGTATTTCATGTTTAATGGATTAATTTATGAGCTGGGTTTATTTAAAGAATATATTGCTAAAAATGCAGGTTTCCGCTTCAAAGAAAAACTGTCTTGTATGTGTAAAAATACCATAACGAATTACAAAACCAGGTAATAGGTACATACACTAACTTAAAAAAAACGTTTAAGATCACAATATTGAATTAATAAATTATAACAGTGCTCCATGCCCATTCAAAGATTTAGCGCTGATTGTTGATGTAAGATATAATTTGCGTTTTAAAATGCTCAGAAGTGTGACGTCTAGTTTAACCAATTTATTAGATGGGCTAGTTAGAATACTTTTAAACAATTTTCATCGTATTCTGGCAATTTATTTTAAAATGAGCGAAACAGGTCGCGTCAAGAAGTCATCTAGTCATCTCCAACCGGTGCAAGCCGCCCGCTCCAGACCCAAGGCGTTAGTTACGCTCGCCGACTACGTAAAGACGATAGGACGATAGGCTCACGACTTCGAATCAAAAATTGTTATAACAACTTTATTTATAGAGTTATCAAAAATATGCAAAAAGTAAAAAATATATATTTTATTAGAGCTAATTGATAAACGTAGTTAAAATCACGCAACTTCCGGAAAACGCGTCAATTTCAAAATTTTTAAAAATGTCCTCTATCGGCTCAGAAAGATTTAAAAAACGGTGCAGGCAGTTTTTGAGGAGTATTTTTTTAGTTGCCAAAATTTTTCGAAGCTATACAATTTTCATGTTTTCTTAAAATATTTTCACATCACGTGATTATACTTATTAAGGGCTATCAAATATTATGACAATTTGTGTTGATTGGATATTTCGTTTTTGAGTAATCGGGCATTAAAGTTATAATTTTCAAAAATACGTAGCGTCTTTCATGTTGAAGTAATTCATACATACAACATTTGGAAAAAAACATGTGATTTGTCTTTAAATCTGAAATTCGAAAATTTGCATGAATTCATTCCTTCATTCCTTACTTCAGTAGAAGTATGGGAAAGTAAAATGATATTGCCTTGTTTGTTGCATAAGGGATTATATGTAAGCACGCAATGGTTTATGTAAGATGACGCTACACTATAGTGAAGAGGATTATTTGATTTCTTCTTGAAACATTCAACGATTGTGTGATTTCGGATATTTTAGCGGAAACAATTCTGGAACCTGTTGGCCACTCTCTAGTTCAGACTTTAAACCTTGCGATGGCAGTAAAATTTTGGAAAAGATACTATATGATTGCAGATCGGCAACAAACTCTAGCAGAACTTAAAAAAGAATACCGCTACGGTATTGTTGGAGGTCTTTGCGGCGCAGTGGAGCGATTACAGACGGTAGTGAAGGAATACCATACACATACCATGCAATTCATTATTAACTGTTTTACATACAATGTTTTAATATAAGATTTTATTGTTACAAGTGTTGAGTTAATTTACTTGTGCGTTATAATTTAAACAAAATCGATCATCCCGTGGCCCAAGCTGTATAGATGACACGAAATTGCTCAAAAATAGTAGAATACGGGGGAAGCACCAACAACTTGGGATAATTACTGAAAATATTTTTCAAGAGCTAAAAAGGAGAACTGAAGACTAGTAAATAGAACAAGACTTGCATGGGCGATATATAAGTTCAAACCGAACAAGTCGGCGGGTATAGATGGAATTTTTCCGTCATTACTTCCTTCAACAGGAGATCGAGAAACTAGCCTCACCCCTGTGTACCCTCTTCAGGGTATGATTGGCCATAGGTTATGCGCCACATAACTGGAAGTAGATCAGGGTGGTTTTTATACTTAAACCAGGACGAGATACCTAAGTCCAGATGAAGTCATACAGGCCTATAAGCCTAAATCTGTTACGGGAATCCAGAAGACTTTAGGGCAAGTCCAACTTTTTTTTCCGAACTGTCTAGGTTTAAACGACCGATAAAATTTTTCTAAAAATTTTTACTGTAGCTTCTTATTGCCCAAAAACAAGTTCACAGATTGGATTAATTTTTTTATCGTAATAGCCATATAACGACACAATGTTACCGTTAAAAAAAATTTTCAAAAAACTAAAAGCTATGAACTGAAAAATATTTTGAAGGTTCTGTAAATTTTCAAAAAATTATTACTCAAACACGCCGCACGAGCAAATAAATCTTTCAAAGTTACTATTACTAGACTTTTGGAATACGAAATCAAGTCATCTGCAGACATAGATAACCAAGATCAAGTCATCAAGTTCTATTATGTCTAGAGCAACATAAGCTGTTTACTTTTACTCTTCCCCCTGATATGTAAACATGTCGAAACACGCGTAAGGCTAAAATAAAAACCTGTTGAAGTAGTAATTGTTTTATTTACAATATATTAATGTGCTAGGGCTGAGCGATAATTTAGTTAGCGTCCCACTCCGCTAGTTTATCTGTGACGCCTTCTATAATTTTTTTAAAATCGGAATATCATGCAACTACAGTGGAACTACAATTTTGTTTTCGAAGATTACGGGAAAGATAAGCATCAGTGGTAAAATTTGGTAGTGCATTGTGAAAGTACATTCATGTCTAAAATGACAAAGCGAAATTTAAAGTGCTTATCGGTTGAGCAATAATGTTTGTTAATTGCCGAGGTAGAAAAGGGCGGAAAAACGAAAAAAGATATTGCTGCACAATTTGGTATTCCCCCTAACACTTTATCGACCATTTTAAAGAACAAGGATGAACTTTTAGAAAAAATCAAAGACTATGGTGTTAGCAGTAAACGCAAGAGACACACAACCTTTGTCTATGATGATATTGACGAAGCTATAATCAAATGGACAACCATGGCACGTAATAAGAATCTACCCCTGTCGGGAACCATAATTAGAGAAAAAGCTAAAGAATTCGCAGATGCTTTGGGACATGAAGATTTTTCAGCTAATGTAGGATGGTTAGATAAATTTAAAAAACGGCATAATATTGTCCAAAAGGCGATATGTGGTGAAAGTGCTGCAGCGGATTTGCAAACAAAATGTTTTGTCCAATTTAATAGGTCAGTACGATAAACATGACATTTTTAATGCCGATGAGACGGGGGTTCTTTTTCAAATGTTTACCAAATAAAACACTTGCATTTAAAAATGAAAAATGTTATGGTGGAAAAAGTAGCAAAGAGAGAATAACTGTTATGCTTGGAAGCTTGGATGACTGGGTCCGTAAAGCTAAAATTGCTCGTTATTGGTAAATCAAAAAATCCACGCTGTTGCAAGGGTATCAAATCACTTGATGTGGAGGATTACGAAAATAACGAAAAGGCATGGGGATGACAAGTGAAATTTATGAGAAGTGGCTTTTAAAGCTAGATAAAAAGTTTCGTTCTCAGAAAAGGAACATTTTACTGTTTGTTGATAACTGTGCACACCCAACGGATGTAGGGGATAAACTGAAAAACATCAAACTTGCATACTTTCCTCCCAATATGACCTCCTCATTACAGCCAATAGACCAGGGCATAATCAAAAATCTAAAACAACATTATAGAAAACGGATTGTAAAGAAAGTTTTGGTCAATATGGAGGAGGATCCCCTACAACTGTGACGTTCTCTCTCTTCTCTCTTTAGCCTTCTTGCACCCAGTATTGGGTATAGGCCTCCCTTATCTGTCGCCATCTTTCTCTGTCTTGTGCGATTCTTAACCACGGTAGTCCTGCAATTTTCTTGATGTCGTCGTACCATCTTGTTTGTGGTCTCCCCCTATTTCTTCTCCCTGACCACGGTCTCCATTGTATTATTCTGGCGTTCTATCTGTTATCTTTGATTCTGGCTATGAGTCCTGCATAGTCCCACTTCAAATGTGCCGCTCTCTCAATTACATCCGTTGTTCCGGTTCTTTGTCGTATCCATTCGTTCCGCCTTCTGTCTCTTAGTGTTATGCCCAAAATGGACATCTCCATGGCTCTTTGTGTAATCTGCAATTTTGATCTTATCTGTTTAGTGAGGGTCCAAGTTTGTGCTCAGTATGTTATGGCGGGGAGGATACATTGATCAAAAACCTTGGCCCGCAAATGTAAGGGAATTTTCTTGTTTTTCAGTATATAAGATAGTTTTCTGAATGCTGCCCATCCCAATCGTCTTCTGCGTTCTATTTCCATTTCTTTATTTTCTTTGTTTAATGTTATTTTTTGTCCAATATATATATATATATATATATATATATATATATATATATATATATATATATATATATATATATATATATATATATATATATATATATATATATATATATATATATATATATATATATATATATATATATATATATATATATATATATATATATATATATATATATATATATATATATATATATATATATATATATATATATATATATATATATATATATATATATATATATATATATATATATATATACATGTAGAGAGCCATTACCAAGCCAAAAGTTACATACTCTGCATCTTATACCAAGCCCATCACCTACTTACGAAGCCCGAAAATGGGCTTCGTAAAAAACTATGTGTATATCGCTTTATTTTGTTCTGTTATGTTGAATCGTGCTGAGATCTCAATTTTTTGTAGGGCTTCGTATTTACGCGAAAAATCTCAGTATATACGCGGTTTAGTTCATAGTAACTCTCTGTAGGTGGCGCTGCAGTTTTTCCGTGTATATAAGATATACATGTTTGAATGATATGACCGACTATACGAGCCAAGGACATACTGTTAAGTGTGCGAAGCCCTAAATTTGGCAACAGTGCTTCGCTCTGACTGCGCATGCCTATTCTACTTTTAAGTATCCGCTGGTCGATTATTCACAATGACTACTCTATCTTAAAATAATTAATAGCTGATTTTAAATGAATTCGGGATGTAGTCGAGTTCTTTTTTAAAATGACCAAGTAAAAAATTGAATTAGGTATTATAATTTTATTTTGAAATCAACTAATATCTAATTGCAGTAAAAAAAAGTTAAAATATTGATTATTAATTAGGAATATGTAACCCATCAATAAATAAACAATTTATTTCATTATTTTGTGCGTGAATCACCAATAATATTTAGACGATTATAAATTTAGAATTATTTGTTAAGAACATTGGCGTTGCCATACCCTTGTCTTTCTTAAGCAGGAGGTTTCTTTGCAGTAGGGGACATTTTTGCTTGTTTTATTTTGTAGTTTTGTTCTTATAGTACGCTGAACTCAAAGTGCTTTTTATACGGAGTATTCAAGTTCAAAAAAGTGCTTAAACAAGACAGAATCTTGAATACTGAAAAGGTTCAGATTCAGTAATAAATGATTGTTCATTATGAGAGTCGTCTTTTTCAGAAGATTTTGACTCCATTTGGGCAACCTCCATTCCTTCGCCGACATAAGCTTAAAAATTGTAAAAAAATTATATAGCATAAATGCAAAATTATGTTAATTACATTAAACCTTGTATAATGTAATAGTATATTGCGTACCAAGGGCCGTCTTACGAGGTGCGTGCACTATTTTTTCAACCACCTGAAAAATATCATAAAAATTATGAAAAACAGCTTTATCAAATGAGTACGTGTCAAATATAACATATATGATTAAACATTTTTTAGTAGGTTTGGTTGTTATAACTTCGTTGCCATAGATCAAAACGTTTTATTTTATTTTCATATTTAACCATTATGCAGGCACTTAATCTACTTACCGCCCTAGGGCGCTAAGTAAATATTATTGGTCTGCAACAGCAACTATGACAACAAGTAAACAAACGGTAAGTTTTACTTACATTCCTAATATTTTGCTTTTAATGGCATACTTACTAATGCAGGTGGTTGAAATAATATATTATAGACCAAGGCAGAGAAGACATTTTTCTCAGCCTCGCAACTTACTTCCCTCGATGCTTCGCATCTCGGGAATTAATTCTGCTCGGCTGATAAGTCTTCTCTACCGTGGTTTATATATTATTTTTTCCACTACTAGCACCCTTTTCCTTTTATAATTAATTGATTTTACATTAATAAAAAATAAAATTACAAATGCAAATATGCACAAAAATAAAGTAGCCTTGCTTGAAAACAAGAGAATAGTTAATTTCAATTGACATTTATGTAAAAAATATATTTCATAATAGTGGTTATAAAATGTCCAATTTTGATGATTTCAGTGAAAACTGCACTCCTCCTGAAATTAAGGAGGGTGCAGAAAGTGTTGGTGAACAGTTATTACCAGTAAAATCAAAAGATTTTTACATGAAAGTTTATGGTGAATTTAAAGATTGGTAGCAATTGTTTTCATTATTTCCAGTAGTTAATAATGAAATATTAGTAACCACTAGGAAAGAAATTCATCGTCTTGGCTCTAAAACAAAGTAAATAATGATATCATTTAATGCTAGTAGTGGAAAAAATATAATATTATCATATACAGTGGCCGCCAAAAAGTCTGCACCATATGGAAAACATTTTTGTTCATTTGTCTTTTTTAAAATGGGTTTGAGCATTAGTTTCAGCATGATTAACAACCACAAAATTGTCAAAAATGTTTGTCATGTCACAACTCTGACCGACCAAAATGTCATTTGATATTTTAAAATGGCCTGAAATGCCATTATTTATCAAAATATGGAAAATTGCCATAAGGAAAAGTTGTTTGTTATTACATTAAGATTCTAAATATAAAGTTTGATGAGAAACTTTAAATGTTTTAGTTTTTTCATTTTTTCCAAAAATATTTAACATTTATTTCTTTGTGTGTTTTTCCTTTACAGTTGAGTTAATTAGAAACATTTCATTTCAAAAATACATAAATGTTGCAGTTATTTTTTAAATGTAATTAATTTCGTGGAATAAAAGCATTTTTACGAAAAATAACAGGACAATCGTGGACTATTTTCATTAATTCTAAACCCGCATAGTAGATTTTTGCACGATAATGGGCTTAAATATTTAAAAAACTTAAATCAAATTTAGATCACATAATAAAACTGAAAATTCCTATTAAAATTTACTTCAAAACCCTTAAAAGTGAATAAATACGAATTTATTGATAATGTTTTTTTTAAGAAATCTATTAAATTTAATAAATAAATGCAACATTTATGTATTTTTGCATTGAAATATTTCAAATTAACTCAACTGTAAACGAAAAAGACACAAAAAAAAATAAATGTTAAATATTTTTGGAGAAAAATGAAAAAACTAAAACATTTAAAGTTTCTCACCAAACTTTATATTTAAAATCTTAATGTAATTACAAACAACTTTTCCTTATGGCAATTTTCGACATTTTGATAAATAAGGGCATTTCAGGCCATTTTAAAATTTCAAATGCCATTTTGGCGGTGTCATAGTTGTGACATGACACAAATATTTTTGGCAATTTTGTGGTTGTTAATCATGCTGAAACTAATACTGAAACCCATTTAAAAAAAGACAAATGAATAAAAAAGTTTTCCATATGGTGCAGACTTTTTGGCGACCACTGTATATAAGTTTAATCTTGGCATTGCTTTTGTTAATTAAACTATCAAAAATGTTGGTTTTTGAAGGTCTTATATTAAAAACATTACAATAACATTAAAACTTTTACTTTTCGGTACTAATTTGCACCATTATCAAGAAGAAATTATAAAACTTCGATACAAAATACAGACATCTGACATTAGTATGAAAATGACACAAGCTTATCTTGATTTAAATAGAAAATATTTGCATCAAAACTGTTAACCGTAAACTCATTAATTATCAAAAAAAAATGTTATAGATGCTACTAAGATTTTCGATATCTCGTCTGTCGTTTACAGCCGTTTTTTCGCATTTTTTTATATGTATCATATCTAGAATTAACCGTTTTTTCTTTATCTAGTACTTTTACATAGTTAAAATTGAATTTGCGCCTTGTATCCTGGCAATGTTTTGCCAAAGCGGTGGTTTTAACTTTCAAAAACCAAGATTTTTGACACTATAATTATAATATTATCAATTTCGAATTGTTTCCAAATAACACTTCACTTCTACTAATTTTTCCAAATATTTCTCAATTCAACACAGACTTGTAAAAGCACTTGTTAAAGACAAAATCAACACAAGATGACTAAACATTTTTGTCACTCTTTAAACAAATTAACTGTAACAAACTGCTACACAGATCTCGTCAAAAGTATGGACACCGATTTTTGCCGTTAATATACATTTTAGAAAAAAATGTGGCAAATAAAAGTTGTGGGGAAAAAAGGGGACCATATTTCAAAATTATTTTCAAATATACAGAATATTCTCTGTAAGAATGGTATTTACAACTTGTTTTTTTTTAAATAGAACACCCTGTATATTTTTGCATATTCTTATTTTCCTTTTAATTGCCTTTATAAACCTGATTTGTTTTTAAAATTTCGTTAGGGCGGTCCCAGTTATTAACTTTTTCGAAAAATTGGACACCTGCAGTAAAATCCGCACAAGTCGAATTTCCTCATATTATACAAACTTTTCTGCTACATATTAGTCAAGGTAGTATAAATAATATCCTCCAGATGTTTTGAAGTTAAATTTAATTATACAGGGTGTTTGTTGCACCGGTTTAAAAGTATCTAATGTTTTAATCTGTTATACTTCGATTTTTTAAGTAGAACACCCTGTATATTTTAATATAGCTGCATAGGGCTTTTTACGCCCTGTAAAATGTTATTGTAATTGTTGCACACTTAATTTTTAATTACTATCAAAAAAAAAACTATAAAGAAATTATTGTAAGCTCGTACTGCGTAAAAAACTGTATTTAAATGTACAACTCTATTTTAAATCAAATACAAAATTGAGTAGATATTAACAAAATAAATCTTATCTGAAACAGAACAAAAATAAATTCGATTCAAAATAAAATATAAAATTGGGTAGCTTAATTAACTATTAACAAAACAAATCTGATACAGGTAATTATTAACTTTGTTAAAAGAGGTACATTAACAAAAATTGTAAAAATATTTCTTGTTTATTACTTCCTCATAGGCAAGGCGTAAAAACTCCGTGCATTTAAGATGAAACAGTTATCACAACCGACATTTTTAAGATCATCGTCTTCTGCATCACTGTCCAACTCAAGTACGCAGTTTTCGCATTTTTCTTTAATTTTGCTCACTGTTTGCTCATTTTCGGCAGATCCTTGGACTGTATCGAATTACGTGCCTTTTTCGATGATTTAGTTGTTATAGCAGTAGCACGTTTTACTCTTTCTTGTTTTCTTTTATTTGTTTCTTCTTCTTCTGCTTGTTTTTTCTCTTGTTTCTTTCTTAAATATTCTGTAAAGATTTCAGACGAAATAATCGCTGGAATATTTTCCAAGTTTCTCTTTTTTGCTGTTTTTAATGGTGATGGCCAAAACAGGTGTTTCGCAAAGTAATTATTCGAAACATTTGGCGTAATGGCAATGTTTTGTAAAACATTAATTTTTTAGATTTGTCTATGTTATTAGAATTAGGAACTTCACTTTTATTATCACATATCGCGTTCTCATCAATGTTTAGGGAACTATATAAATGATTACAAACATCTTCATTTGGTTCACTAGCAGTTAAGATATGTCTATAGTCATAGTCTTTAGTCTCGCTTTGTATCATTTCTAAATCTTTTAATTTATTTTCCTTCCCATCTTTATTTTGTTGCGTTGCATTTTCCCCATCTTTTATCTCACTTTCTATCTCTTCCAAATCTACTAATTTTGATTCATCGATGTCATATAGTTCACCGTTGTTATCAAAATCAAAAATTAAGATATCTTGCTCATCACTGAGATCGACTTCATTGTTCAAATATAAATTTTCATCAATGAGCGTCAGTGCTCCGTCATTGTTAATTTCGTAAGTATTAACTGCTTTGTTGTAAGTATTCTGTTTTATGTCTCTAATTTCTTCTAAAATGTCTTCTACATTCCTAAAGTCTTTTTTATTAAGTTTATCTTCCAACAAGGTTAACAGTTTTTTTGTTAATTCTAACTCATGTTACATTACTGGACTTTGCTTTAACGTTACCTGTAGGTTCTCTAACGTATTTTGTATGCATCTTAAATAATCTACCCCACTGGGATCAAAGCTACAAAAACGATGGGGAAAATGAAACGTCTAAAGACAAAGACGAAAATAATATAAATTCCCATGACAACGTTACATATTTATACCTAAAAATAGTGGCCGACTATCGGGATGTTTGCAACCAATAGTCAGCCTTCAAACTTTGAACACGGCCGACTACTGGTTTTTAATTGGTTTTTTAGTAGTTTGAGTGAATAATTGCGATACTACATTTAATATCTATGTACATAAAAATTAAGGGTCAAAATAGTTAGTTTAGACAAATACCCAATAGTCAGCCCTGTGGCTGAGTACTAGATTTTGGTAAAACGCAAGTACCCAATACTCGGCCATAGCGAAAATTATAGTTTCTCTAAATATTTTAGCATTTTTTAGTCATAAAATATTAACTTTGACTCTTTAATTAACACTTATAAACCATCAACACTCAAAAACTTAACTTTTAAACAAAGTTATGGACTAATTTGTGTAAGCATGTAAAGTACAGAAAACGTTTGTTTTACCTACCAATTCTCAACCATCACAACACCTTCCCGCAACTTGATTTATGTTAGCCACAATTTTAAGGTTATTTTCTGTACTTTTTTTAATTGAGCGGGAGGAACGTGGCCGACTTCTGGTATAGTAAAAAAAATACAAAATAATATCGTTAGTTCTTATTATGTTGAACTTTCTGTAAAAGTGGTCGACTACCGGACGTGGCCGAAGAAGGGCACATTCACCCTAGTACTAGTAAAATAAAGTTACTTTATTTTACTAGTACAATAAAGTACCTGTACGTCAACTGTCAATGTCAAAATAAATTCTGTTTGAATACAACTACTAGCTAAGTAGCAAAGCAACAGCAAAAGCATACTGTGATATATGCAGTTTTTCAATGGTAACTAAATATTTTATGCCAAATTGTCAAATTTATAAATTGATTTTTTTTTCGAAAATCGACCAATTTTAGCAGTCGAACATAAAGCTTTGTATGCATTTCGTACATAATTAGGCTTTTTGGACTTGCCCTATTTATGGGCCTCGCTTGCTGCGCTCACTCTGTCATAAACTATAGGGGTCGTCCAATAAAGACCTACATTATGTACTTATTACATAAGCTATTATTCGATAGAATTCTGTTTCATTTTTAGCAATGTTGTTATTTAAAAAAGTTGTTATTGCCATGGTTATGACCAATAGAATGGCCCATACCATACCATAGCAACAATATTGCTACGCAACAAAATCGCTAGAAATTCAAACAGAATCCCACTAAAATAGTGTTTAACAATTGCACTGTAATGGACTCTGTCTCTAAAGCCGACGGTTTTAATAAGTGTAACTTATTCCTTTTTAGATTTTTTCTTATTGCAAACAGACGTCGGCGTCGTCGAGTATTAATGTTTTTATTGTGGGGAAATGATGTTCATTGCAAATGTTGTACAATGGCGGTTTGTTCTTAATTGAAGCCAAAGTTAGCTCAATTCTCTTAAAATAACTGATTACGATAGTAATCTTTTACCTTGTTTTATTTTGTAAGTCATGGGTTTTAATAATTTATTTATGTCATTTATTTAGGGAAATTCTGTACGATTTTTTTGCCATTTGAATGGCCGCAACAATGGCAATTACAAATTTGTTAAATAAAAACATTGCCAAATTATAATAAATAATTATTACAGTATAAAAATAATAAATAATTAATTATTACGCAATGCCTATAATTAAAAATATTTGAATTTCCGAGCGAGTACTCGTATATTGTGCAAACCGGCGCGGCGAGTTGAAGCCGCCAGTGGAATCGGTGTCTGTGGACGCTAGTGAAAACAACATTCAGAATATTTAAAAGGCAACACAGCATGGACTCGTGAAATGCGTGAAATATTCGCATTTTATACAGATGGGTTTCATATAATCGGTGGTATGTCGATGGCTTCCTTATAACAGTCATATATAAATTTTGCTGTATATGAAATAATCTTACCCCTCTCAGGTTGCTTGTATTTATGACGCTTCAAATGAATTATATATTTGACTTGTACGTGCGTATCGCTTTAAATAGACCCGGGCTTCTGAGTGCCCGATGTATGTACCGGGCTTGGTATCTTCCATACTATATGTATATATATATATATATATATATATATATATATATATATATATATATATATATATATATATATATATATATATATATATATATATATATATATATATATATATATATATATATATATATATATATATATATATATATATATATATATATATATATATATATATATATATATATATATATATATATATATATATATATATATATATATATATATATATATATATATATATATATATATATATATATATATATATATATATATATATATATATATATATATATATATATATATATATATATATATATATATATATATATATATATATATATATATATATATATATATATATATATATATATATATATATATATATATATATATATATATATATATATATATATATATATATATATATATATATATATATATATATATATATATATATATATATATATATATATATATATATATATATATATATATATATATATATATATATATATATATATATATATATATATATATATATATATATATATATATATATATATATATATATGTATTGACGTTCTCTATTGGTGTTTCTCCAATAACTATTTCTGGATTTTCAGGCCACATTGTCTTTGTTTTACTCAGATTGATTTTTAGACCTACTGCTCTTGATTTTGTTTCTAATTCTGTTAACATGTTCTTTAGGTCTTCCTTTTTATTCGAGAATAGAACTACGTCATCGGCAAATCTTAAGTGGTTTAGGCGTTCTCCACATATGTTAATTCCTTTATCTGACCAATCTAGTTCTTTAAATATTTCCTCCATAGCCAATGTAAATAGTTTCGGCGATATTGTGTCCCCCCTGTCTTATGCCTCTGTTGACCGAAAACTTTCCTGTGCTTTCATGTACTTTCACAGATGAAGTCGCTTGTTTGTATATATTTTTTATTAAGATTGTATAACGATAGTCTATTCGTGCGTGATTTAATCCTTCTATTATGGCCCAGTGTTCGATAGAGTCGAATGCCTTTTCGTAATCTACAAAGGCCATGTAGAGTTTAAGGTTATATTCGACTGCTTTCTCTATAAGTATTCTTACCGTTAGTAGATGATCGCATATACTATAGTCTTTACGGAATGCCGCTTGTTCAACTGGTTGGTACTGATCTAGTTTCTTTGTTAATCTGTTTGTAATAATTTTTGTAAATAGTTTGTACAAATGCGACATTAGACGAATTGGGCGGTAGTTTTGTAGGAGTGATGGATCTCCTTTTTTGAACAAAATGATAACGGATGCATTATTCCAAATTGCGTGACGTTACTTGACGCAATTAGGGACCTCAGTAAAACATGGGATGTGAATGTAAAAGAACAAACAATTGTCAATTGTTTCCGGAAAGCAGGGTTCGTTAAAGATGAATTGCTGCAAGATATTGATTATTGGGATGAAGAAGATTTTCGTCCACTCTCCGAATTAAATGTTCTATGAGCTTCATATAGAACCGCAGCAAGTATGGATGATGTAACATTTGAAGAGTACATCAGTGTTGATGATGGTACATGTACAATGGATTATCCTACTGATGAAGATATTTTAGCAAGCATCTTAGACAGTTGTATTCCCAATGCAAAAAGTATGTAATTCAGACAAATTCAGATAAATTAAAAAATGAAAGAAAATATTTTTTGTAGAATCATACGAAGATGAGGACGAGGACGAAGGCGAATCTAATGTCATGCCCACATTTGAACAAGTTTATTCTTCGATTGAAAAGCTAAGAACCTTTATGGAGTCTCGAGATAATGTACCTCATAATATTTATAAGTCTTTAAATTTGGTGGAAGATTTTGTAGAAAAGGAGACGTGGTTATGTAAATCACAAAAAAATTACCGAATACTACTTTGAAATAAACAAATAATTTGTTTCGTATGTTTTTTGGTGTATTTTCTGTAACTCGAAGTTTTCCTTACTCGATTTTTTTTTCTTGTCCCTTGAGATTCGAGTTAGGAAAGTTCCACTGTAGTTTAATAAAAGGAGTTGATAAAAAATTCTGTTTAAGCTAAATTATAAAGAATAAAAGTCAAAAAATTAATTTTTAGGTGCAGCAAAATTGTTAATGTTTTTCCTACCACTAAATTAATGGGAGACGAATTTGTCCTTCCGTTTTTGGTGTTTTGAATTTCAATAAGAAATGAAACATTCTTAGAATAGTATCGGTGTCTAAATACTATAAGGCATGCCTCCAGGCAAAGTATAAGTTTAAGTGAGTTGACGCTGACTATGATTGGCGTTGGCGTGTTAGCTAGTAATTTGCTCCGTTCGCGATAGGTGCAGGGTAGTGTTTCTCTCCGATGCCGGTATGCGGGAGGATGCAAGCCTAGCTCCGTTCGCTTGTACTACACAAGTTCGGGCAAAATGCTTAGCTAATTTTTTATTAATTTCGCTACCTAATAGAGCTGGGAACAAGCTGCAATTTGGTTTTTCTATCAATTCACTAATTTCTGTGGCGATTTTATGAATTTTTTAATTCGGAAATTACTGGCTCTTGATTTAATAAACAAGAGACGATAATGACCTAACTTTTAGATGCATTAATATTGGTATTGTATCTAGCCTGTTTGAAAAAACGCAAAACTAAAGTTTTTCTTTATCAAGATTTTATTTGCGGATGTTTTTTAAGAATCTCCATTCCGGTGACCCTTTACTGAATTCAGTTGTAGATCTCCAAATAAATGTTAGTACTCTTGCCGATCTCTTTTTCGGAATTGAATTTCCCAAGTTTTATTTTTCGAAAACGTGTCAGGTCCTAAAACGAGCTCTTTGAATTTCTTTTATTGATTACTTTCAACTTACTTATTAAGAACTAAATTAGCTTTTAACAACTGCAAACATTTTAGTCTCCGCTAAATGGATACATACCGGGGGTATTTTAACAGAAAAGTCGGTCACGTTACATGAATTTAAATTGGTAGTGTTATAAGGTGTGAAGTACTGTCATGAAACAACTAATTATTTGGTAATAAAGTGACTCCGGGGTCTAGGCTTCTGTTGACTGACTCCCTAACGAGAATGTCAGCAGTGACCGGATGAGCAAGGCCACCAAAGACCGCAGTAAGCGGGGGCTGTAAGGGTAATAGAGTGGCAACTACACCACACAGGCGGAGTAGTTGTCAAAACCTGCACCCTGGGGATACCGCAAACTGCCAAGGCCTTTTAAATACCTACAATAATACACTCTTTTTTCTGTCCTTTTACCTATCTGTCATCATTGTTCAACACTGCAGCTCTAAAATCCACTAAAGCTCAAAAATGCTGGTAATACTGTCAGCGATTTCCGATTATACTCGGCATAATTTATCTCGAGTTTACTGAAACAAAGAAACAAGCAAACGGGAGGCTGACGTTTTCTGACCTGAACATACTCGGAACGTTTATCAGAACATAACTGTGACATCTGCTCCATGACCGAGAAACACGAGAAGAAGTTATCAGAAGTTCTCAAACATTCCCTTAACTAAAGCATGTTGTGAATATTTTACGAAATCACTTAATTTATCCTTTATTATATTAATTAAAAGTGTATTTATTAATTAAAATGTTTAATAAAATTCAATGGCGTGCTGTGGGTTTTGCCGGAGGGATTCTGTTGGATAAAGATCTTAAATTTTTTTAGTGGCGGTGTACCGACCGGGGTGGGTCTCTGACTTTGAGAGATTTGAAATAAAATACACAATTTTATGCACCAAATCGCCAATTCTTGTTTGGATAAGAAACATACCACGTCAATTAATTTACTAATAAGGTATCTATTTGCTGCTACGTTTTTATTATACTTTTTGATAATAGCTTTAAATTGACTACTTAGATGGAATTCAATTTGATTTTGGTTTCCAAATTTTCTCAGTTTAACACAAGAATGAATACGCTGTTGGGAACATTCGTTTGTTTTTTGCCTTGCTTAAATAACTTAAAACATTCAATCAATGTTGTGAGTTATATGAAGATATACTTTATAAAATAACACTTCAAGCCTTTCTTCATAAATTTATTATATAGATCATGCTATATGTACATTTCGATTACGATGTAATCATCTACAGTAGCAAATGCTAAATAACTCTAAATCTAAGGCTGAAGCAAACATAACGGAAATTTTTTAAGGAACATTTACGGACTAGCGTGATTTATGAGATAACGGTATCGAATTACACTTCTAAGGGCAGATAAAGGACAAGTGGTGAAAGTTGCAGGACAGTTTTCTGAAGTTTGAATTTAAATCATTGATCATTTTTATTCCACGCGTTAACTTCGACTGAAAACATTTACTAAAACGTTTTTGTAGTACATTTCCCACTATACAATCACATAAGTTTTCATTTTCAGTATCCATGCTTGCTTAATTTTTTTAAATAATTTTGTAATTTAGGAAACTAACGAAACACACCAAGCAGGGGCGTAGCTATCAATACGGGCACGCAGTGCGCAAGGGCTCAACAAATTAATGGGGCTCGGCCTTCAGCAAAATTCCAAAATTTCGTTCATTTTTATGTACATTGTTACATTCATTATTTCGCAACGTGAGTTGCTAATGTATTAGGAGGCCTTCAGCAAAATTTAGTTAGTTTTTATTTACCTATATTTATTATTTTTCGAATTTTTAATCATCGCTTATCGCTCCCCTATTGAAATCAGTCCGCAAAGTGTTAAAAATAATGTTTTATTATCGTTCGTTACAGTTTTAAGAGTTCCGTGATCCTTGTGCACTTAATAAATATCATATCATATTACCTACGCATAGCGTTTTTCAGAATCTGTTCATTTTCTCGGTCAGCTTTTTCTCCGAATATCGTCTCATTTATTTATGTGGCCAGATATTGAGTAGATGTTTGTTCTTTTTCAGTTGAGAGAAGGGAGAAGGGAAAAATGAAAAATATTTCCGAGTATTTGTTGAGTAACATAAAGGAAGGAGAAGAAAGGTTTTCAAAATAATCTTGAATAGATAGTTTTGAAAAAAGTTGTTCGGAACAAAGAACTTGAGAAATATGTGCTAAAAAAATTAAAAATTTTGTTTTCCAGAAAACGCAGTTTCTCTGAAAAATCTCTCGAGGAAAACATCTTCCAGTTTAGTGTGAACAAAGCTTTTTCTTGAAGTTTTTTTTTGAAAATGAATTTTTTAACGGAACGCAGAAAAAGAATTACACAAAGTTAAATCTTTTAATTACTGTAAACAGATAACAATAATAATATGAACTCGATGATATCCCCCGTTCTCAAGGAAGCAGTTTTCTGTGATACTTCATTTTGTTCGATTTTTAAACGAATAAATCTAGCGTTGAGAAAGCGGGAGTGCTGCTATGAGAAACGATTCTTAAAGAGTGAAAGTGAAATCAATAGTCAAAAAATTTATTAGAGTATGTAATTATTGTCCATATTAGTTTACTATTCATCCTCAAATGTTATTTTATTATTTATTAAATTATTATTTATTAACACTTTTAAGGCAATTTTAACTTGCTAGCTGACAACGTTTATTGTGTTATGATATGAAGATAAAATCAAGAACAAACCAGAATTTGCAATTAAACTGTATCAGTAAGTTGGTCGTTCTAATAACTGTTTTATCAGTTTATAGTTTTTACTTATAATAGTTATCCTATTATTCTTATTTCAATTAATTAAAAAAAAGTTAATTTAACCTCAAGTTTTTTTTGAGAATTTTTAGCTTTACGATAGCTACTGAAAACGAGCATTTGGAAAAAATGTAATATTACTAAAAATATTGTTTGCCTAAATATAAAAAACTTGAAGTGTGGACTTCGAGTGTTTTTTTCCATACTAGATCTTAATACTTACAGTATTCGCAAAAGTGTACATTTTGTAATTATAACGTTGTACATTTTACCGTCTGTTAGATTTCTAATAATACAAGCTATATAGGCAACCCGCCATTTCGTGAGGCCAGCAATAATGATGCCGAGAATTAGTAATCAAACTCGTGTTATAATACGTCCAAGTAAAAAAATTAAGAAAGAAAATTTTTTGTAAATTGCAATTAATTAGAATTTACATTTTCTACAGTAGCCAGCCAAATTCAAAATTCAACAGTTAAAAAATTAAAGGAGGGGACGTGTAGCCCCGTCAAATACAAAATTTTCTAACAACTAACATTAGATATCAGTTCTACTAGTCAAGATAAGTAATTCTTCTTAAACAGAAGTTATTTAGAATAGTACGAATTTCTGGATTAAAACAATCATAGAAGGTGCCACAGTAAAATTATGGTATTCAGCATAAAATTAGTAGTCCATGTTTGCATCTATAAGACTGTAAAGTTTAAAAAAACTGATTGCCAGTTTCTGCAAAATATTGTTTCGAAAATTTAAAATATTAGGAATTTACATTTTCTATAGTAGCCCCCTCCCCTCAAGTATAAAAGTATCCAACAACTAACACGAGATTTTGGTTCTACTAGTCATGGTAGGCAATTTTGCGAAAGAATTAAAATTTATTGGACCCCGTTTAATAAATACAAATGTACCCGTTTTCAATATTCAAAAATTCATAGAAAGCACCACAGTGAAATTATGGCTTTCATCAAAAAATTTATTTGTAACAAATCTTTGGTTCTAGTAGCCTACAAAGTTAAAAAAAATCGTGTAAGAGGCTTTTGAGAAAAAGTTTTTTGAAAATTTTCAAAATTTTGGAGGAGCGCCATTGTAATCGTATTTTGTGTTATAGTATAGTACCCACAAAGGGCTCTCAAACAAGTGGTAGCTGATCCCCATCAGACAACTTTTTGAGTAAATGGACGTTAAATTCGAGATTTTCAAAAAACCGCAGCGGTTGCTAATTTGAAGCTAGAGATTCGGCAAAAAAAGGTTTCGATTCGCCATAAGCTCTTCTCTTCTTTAATTTTGGAAAAAGCTACCAAAGAAATCACGTCTAACTTCCGCTTCCGGTTTCGAATTTTATGAAAAGCTTAACTAGAACTACAGTTTTCGCCATACCTCTTTATTTAAAATTTCATCAAAATCGGTCCAGTACTTTCGCCTTTAGAGGCGTTACAGACACACACCCCCATAGACAGACATTGGTTTAAAAAACACTTTTTTGGGTTCCTTGGGCCCAAAACGTGTATTTTCGTTAAAATCTACATTTCGAAAATTTTCATGAAATCAATACTTCCGAAAGTATGGGAAAGTACAATCATTATATTACTATTTTCCACATTAAGTGCTGCTGGGACATTATTTCGATTGCTAAAGTTGAACAAATACAATAAATATGGAATTTGCTCCATACAAAAACTAGTTTTGATGCAGAATTGCTTGCAAGTTTTTACTTTACGCTATTGCAATTTTTTTATTGCTTTCTTTAATATAATAAAAATATGTTTTTAATCACTCAAATGGATGTGGTAAAAAACAGATTATTTTTAAAGTGTTTCCGAGTAGCTTAATCTCATTATTGCCGTATTAAGAATGGAATTTCAACAAAAAATTTGTTGTAAATGATCTACGTCACCGTTCTCTAATAAACCAAAAAAACTTATATTATTTTTGAAACGACTACAACTTTTGACCTTAATTAAAACATATCTTAATTAAATTAGTCGAATATAGATATACACAGATACACCATAATTAAATTTGAGAACTATCAGTTTGAATACGTCATACTAGGATAGAACGTGGGCCTTGACGATGTGTTTGGCATATAAAGCAGTTTATAATATCTTAGTTTTGTATTGGAATGTACGAATGAAAGGAAAGGTAAAGGCACTGGAACTTTCCATTCTAGGTTGGGACTGCAACACAAAAAAGGGCCGAAAGTTTGAAAAGATGAGAACGTGAGAAACGTCCGATACGCACTGGGAATTGTCGAATGCGGCGAGGGACTACGCAGAGGCGTACGGTAAAGAAGCTACATTTCAAGCTCTCCAGCTTGGTAAATATTAACGGAGAGTTTGATTTATTTTCATTCGAAATAGTTTGGTTAAATTTTTCACGAATAACATTGTTATTATTATAATAAATATAAAAATGATTATCCCATATGTTTATACCGTATGTTCAAATAAAAAATATATAAGGGTTGGCCATCGAAAATAAAATTATTGTCTTTGCATGCTTTAGAATTTAAACAAACAAAGCATAATGTCACTTAAAATTTTTAGGTTAAATTTGTAATTTGTTATTTGTAGGGACACTGACAATTTTATTTTCCATGGCTAACCCATATATATTTTTTATTTGAACATACGGTATATTACGATAAAAACTGATAAGGCTTCGCCATGGAAAACAAAACTCATGTCGGAACTTAATTAACAATTTCACAAGCTGTCATACAAACAATTATTTTTCATACGACGCGACAGTATGAATTAAGTGACATGAGCTTTGTTTTCGATGACCAATCCTTTTCAGTTTGTTTTTTTATCAATGTTGGTAGGAAGCCACATAATTATTTATTCCTAAAGTCTAGTCAACACCACAATACAAATTTTGGCGTCTTAGGCGTAGAATAGACGTAACGTAATCTGATAGTATTGTAAACATTGCTTGATACCCTTCAAAATACCCTTAAAAACTTTAAACATAATTTTGGCCATGGAAGAAGAATCTATTTTACGAAGGTCTGCCATTTGGTGATACCATATTTTAAAAGCACAATAAACGAACAAGCAGATTGTATTGTAACTTAAAAGTGATCCATAAAATTGCTTTTACCTCCGAAAATTTCTTGTATTTATGACACCAACATCTGTGTTAATATTTTGTGAAAATAGTTACAATACAATAAGTACCGTTAAGTTGGGAAGTTGGGTGTTTCTTCTAAAGAGCAGCGAGGTATATTTTAAGGCATAAATAGAACCAACAGCTAATCCCTATATGTAAAGCCGTTGTGGTTGGTTTCTCTTTTAGTATGTAAAATGTCTCAATCAACGGTAAAATACAGAAAAAGATTTCAAATAACAGTATATAAATATACAAAATAAGATTATTTATAATTGTACAAGGGGTTTCACATATAAAAATATAAATTTGAAATGTCACTCTTATATGATATAATAATAATAATAATATGATGATATAAGAGTGGTATACCAAATTTATCATTTTCTACCCCTTGAATACCCCGTAGATTTTTACATACTCTTATTCGCCTTTTAATTAACCTTCTGTACATTTTTTGTTTCTGAAATTCGTTTGCGACATTACCAAGTTATATACAGGCTGCTCGAAATTAGCGGTGCACCATTGCTAATTTTGTTATTATTGGAGCTACGAAGTTGGTGATCCTACTAAAGTATTGCAGTGTTTTGCGCTGATTACGATGTCGTATCTTAAAAACAAATGAATGTTTCTTTTTTGAGCTATTTTATAAAAGTTTTGCTTAAAATTGAACATCCTGTATGTTTTTACATATTATGAAAGAGAATTTAATTATAAATTGAAAAGTTTGTATGCAGTAGTAACCTAAAGCGGATTTTTTTATGGCCAGCATCAAATTGGTTAGTTATTTGTGCAACTAGTGCGCAAAATGATACTTTAGCGCACGAGAATGAATGTCAAAAAATCATTCAAGTGCGCTAAAGGCATTTCACGCACAAGTTGCACACAATATTTTTTTACAGCTGCGTCGTTTTAATTTAATTGTAAAAGTACTTTATGCGCGACCGGACTATATTCTATGGTTTAGCGCTTTGAAAAACAGGCGTAAACTAGTACTTTACGGCCCAGGGCGCTAAAATGTATTTTAACGCCCTAGGTCTTTTTGTTTACGAATTTATTGATATTGGATAAATTAAGTTTAAATTTACTGTAGTAATTACATCATTTGTTTCCAGAAGCGTGACGATTTTTTTAAAATATTAATTTCATTTTGACGGTCTTTATCTTTTGGACATTAAAATTATACTGTCATGCATAAAATTTTCTGTATACCTTGGGCGTTACTAGTGTTTTCGACCCTAACCCTTGGGGCTTCGCGCCTTTGGATAATAATCATGCCTCGGGCCGAAAACGCCTGTTTACGCCCTTGATACATAAATAACTATTAGCACACGCTGCTATGAACAACGTTAAAATATTTATTTGTTTAACTAGGCAAAAAAAGTAACAGTTCTACTGTCGCGGCTGCCCGAGGCTATGTATCCAGCCAAGGCAGTAAATCTTCATTTTTGCCGTGTTGAACATATAATTCTTTGCTGATTTGTTAGAATGACCATTACTTTTGTGATTAGGTTTAATGTTATCGCCGTCATCGTAGCCATCATGTTGGTATGTAAAAACAAATTTGATGTTTATAATTTCATAAATGTCATTCTGCTTGTTGTGAACGTCAACGCAATCCGTTTTTCAATGCCTACATATGTAGTAAAAGTGACACTTTAGTGACTGTCAAATGTTAAAAAATCCACTTTTAATGTCAATCGGCGAAAAACCATTCTGAGATAGGCAAATTGCAACGGATGTTACACAAGTTAAATTGAAAAAAGTAAAATAGTGGTATGTATTAATTCATCGAGTTCGAATCCGAGGCTGGATGCCTGGCGGGCAGCCTACCCAGTTGCTTTTTAAAAATTGGGAGCCAAACCCCTTGAGGGGCAAGGGAAGTAAGGGAGCCGTCAAAAGCGTGGTGCTTACCGCACCACCCCGAACTTGATTAAGAGTGCGAGACGGCTGAGTTTCGGAAGTGATGATCGGTGGCCCTGACCCACCGCATAGCAGGCCAAAGGCCAAACTCCGCAACTGCCTCCTACTTTATTTTACTTTACTAATTCATAATCGTGCTTTGTAAATCAAGTATTAAACTTGTTTTTTAAAGTCTATTATTACAATCGGTTTTTATAATGAGTCATTGAAATTGATCATTATAATCGATTTTTAGAATCGATTATTGGAATCGATTATTAAACTATATAGATTATTTTTTTCGTATCGAGTTTCAATCTATCTATCCCATCCCTAGTCAAGACAATTTACTATTCAACAGTTATTTTAAAGTTATTCGGTTATACAGGGTGATTGTTGCAGGTCGTAAAAATTCCTAATTCTAATGTATCATAACTCGATTTTGTACATAGAACAACACCTTGTATATTTTTACATAGTTTGGCAGATATTTTTGCGCTCTATAAATTTTATGAACTAAGTTATTAACGTTTTACTGAATTTCCTAATTTCCCACTCTATATTTAAATTCTTGAACTAAGATGTGTATTGGGATTGACTGAGATTTGTTTTAAAGTTATTTAAAACAAACTCGAAACACTAATTTTATTATTTTACTGTTTTACTTTAAATAAATTTCTTATTATGTTCATAGCTGTTTTTTGCAAATGATATTACGCGTGTCTATAAAGTAACCCCCCCCCCCCTGCTAACTTTATATTTTGGTACAACATTTTGTGTGCTTTAGTGGAAGGTAAAACACTATTCTGATCATATTTAAATTTTGTATCTGTCAAAATGGCGGCTGGTCGTTATTTAAAAAAATAAATACCAAGGTGGGTCGAGTGACACCTCATTTAAAAGGTCTTTTAAATCTGCGTCTGATTATGTTATTCTAAAAAAACTGTTCATCCAGAATAAAATGACAAGTAATTGAAGGTAAACTTTGTTTAAAAACTAAGAATTAAAACAGAAAAAAAGTTAAATCAAGTATAGATATCTAGAAATTATCTAATTTTTTCAAAAACCGTTCCTTTTAGATATAATAGAGAGCAGAAATCTCTACTATGCAAAAATATACAGGGTGTTCTCTCTATGAACAGATCTAGTTATGACACATTACATTTATATTAATTTGTGCAACGTTGCAACAAACACCCTGTTTAACCAAATTTACCTTTAAAATATCTGGAGGATAGTACGTGGTTTCAACTAACTGAAACAGAAAAAGTTTGTTTAGCCTGTGATAATACGGCACGTGCAGATTTTAAATTTTATTAGGGTGGTCTGCAAATGCCAAATTTCCAAAAAAAACAAGTGGAATAACTTGGCACCGCTACAACGGTATTACGAAAACAAAACATATTCAGAAAGGCAATTAAAAGATGAATGTACAAAATATACAGAATGTTATTTAAAAAAACATAAGTTTGGTATGCAACTCTTATATGGGACACCCTGTATAAATATTACCGATCGCCGCGGGCTTCTTGACACACCTTGTATAATATTCTAATCGCATTGATTTGGGATAGACTAACCCCTATAAAACCACTTCGAAACAAGTAGTTTAAGGAAGCAAATTTACGAGCAGCTAAAGTGAATGCGAGGTTGCACCAGATAATTATTTGTATTTATATTGTTCTGTTCCTAAGCTGTTGCACTCCGTTACCTATGCTTGAAACCCATGTATCAAAAAGATGATTTTATGTGATATATGAAGGCAAACTAGCAAACATGCATAGCACTGCCTCTGCGGGGTGTGTAAATCATAACATCAAGTACCTAGTCGTATACTCTTATAAAGGCACAACAGCAGGTACCTGCGGAACAAAATGCATTGTTAAGTTCGCCCAGGATTCTCTGAAAAAATTACAACACTTAACACCAAGTTTAGTAATCGTGTTATTCAAAAGTACGTAAATAGGTGATTTAGCACTAACAAATTTAGTTTCCAAAAAAATAATAATTAATATTTTTACGAGCTGGTTTATCTTTTGTACTTTGCGGAATTGAATAAATAATAAATAATAATAACCCAGAAATGTTCAAAAATCGTGGTATTAAGATTAAGCATTTCCAAAAGAAAATGAGTGTTAGTTTTTTCATATTTTTTCTACATTCACTAAACTTTAAGTGTATGAGCATTAAATAATGCAGGTTCTATGTTAATAATTAACAATATGTAATGTAAGCGACTACTACGACTTCAGAATTTATTTACTAGATCAATACGCTTCTTATCTTCATCTTTGTTGTCTCCATTTGTTTAATTAAAATCAATAACTAGCGGTAGTACCTTACACTGTTTTACGATAATTAGATGCTTGACGAGCTATACAATAAGGTCAACAGAGGCGCCGTGTTTTGAAAATGCTCTTGGGGCTGGAGCTAAAAGTCGCATTAATTTGACAAAAGCTAAAATTAAAGGTATCAGTACTATAAAGACAAACTAAATATATAGTAACATGCAAGACGTACTTTCAGGATAAATTTAGAATTTCAAAATCATGAAAAAACTTGCAGAGTTTAGCCCCCGGAAGTTATATATGAGAATTACTCACTTAATTGCACCAACGCTGTCTCATAAGGAAGGGGATGGGTACAATATTTAAATATTTGTCGTAAAAACATTACTGTTTATGAAAAAATAGGTACTCCTGTATAATGTCGCTAAATCCAACGATTTTAGAGATAATTCAATATTTTTGTAACACGGAGTTGTTTGCCTTGAAGGTCCAATATGCCCAAATATAGTTTCCACAAAACAATATGAAACGTTTCTATGAATATGGGCGCGGAAAGGTTTCCTCACGAAGTTACAGTCTCAATGAGTAATGCTCACATATAAAATTTCACAATTTCAGTGCAACTACTGCAAAAGTTATCGACAAAATAGTGATTAAGACTGTTCCATTTTCCAGAGTTTGTGATTCCTTAGGGAAGCGTTCTCGGGCCATGTTTATGGGAACTGTTTTCATAGCTATTAGATTCTGATACACCTTAAATGCTGGTTTTACATGTTATGAAACATCCATACAAATATAAAAGCTCAAAGGGTTTTCTTCTCCGGTTCCTCCAGCGGCTACAGCTTCACCAATTTGGACCATTTTTTTTTTCAATGAAAGGTTTCTATCCTCAGTTGGAACATGAAACATTTTTATATTTTTATTCTACGTCGATTTTTTAATAATAATTATTTTAATTTATAATATATATGAAAGTCTGCTAGACGCGCTTCACTTGAGGCGACATCTACATTAACCCCGCGTCTCGTTATTGGAACTAATTAATCACGTGACTTAGTATTTCGCCGGTTCTGTCAACGCTCAGTCTGTCAGTGCATTGTGCGCTGGGGTAACACTAGTTATTAATAATAATAGTTTTTATATTACAGTAAAATTAATCCCTCAAAGACAAGACAATATTTCTACAAACAGTTTTAGATATAAAATCGTCTGCAATTGCTTCTAAATTTAGCCATTCGTTTACAACCGTAGTAACATATTTTATTGCTGCACAAATAACTTTTTTCTGGCTCATCGTGTTAAAGGTAAATATGTTTTTTAGTTTGCATATCGCGTCAGGGAAAAATAAAAGTTAAAGGGGTTTATCTTTCTTGATTTCTTTCGGGAGGTTCGAGTCCTCCCAAAATTCTTTTCAAGATGGCTTTGCTTGTGGGTCCCCCAAGAATGCGGCGCCTATGAAAGCTAACAAAATTATATTAAATTTTCAGTTATCGGTTAATTATTTTAGCAAAGAAAAAGCCACGTAGAATAGTCCAAAAATAACATTTCGGAAACAATCTGAATAATGAGCGAAGCACTTCGCCTAGGCTTTTCTATACTTTTATACAAAATAAATAATTTTATATATCTAATCACAACAATTACAGCACATCTAACTAAGAACTGTTGTTAGTTGTAAGGTATTTAAATATAAAACCCTGCCACTCCCCCATTGCAAGAAGAAGAACTAAACCAACCACTGGATATAAATTTTAGGCTCATGCGGTACAAAGCTACCAGGTCAGCTTTTGACTATTATCACGGGATTATACTATGCTCATCTCTTATGCACTACGCGTTTCGCAATCTATCTCGCTTATTCTGAAGTTATTATTGATGCTCTCTTTGTTAGTTAGAAAATGCTTTTTTTAGAAAGAACAAATCTATGTTTTGATGTTTTGGAAAAAGAGTTTTCAGGATTAAACAACAACGAAAAACGGAAGGACAAATTCTATTTTCAAAATTAGGGAAAGAGGGGAAAAATTAACCCACCTAAATATTACTGCACCTAAAAATTAAGTTCTGAATTTGATTCTACTATTACTCATGAGCAACTTAGCTAAAACAGAATTTTATATCGTCCGCTGTTTATTAAAGAGAAAAGCATGAATTTTGGGTTTTAAAAAATTCATAGAAGGCATCACAGAGAAAGTAGTGGACTGACAAGTACACCAACTTGTAGCTCATTTTTAGCTCTATTGGCCTATAAAATTTAAAAAAATCGTTTTGCCAGTTTTTGAGCTGTATGTTTTTGAAAAAGTCAAAATTTTGAAATTTTCTATTTTTCTATTTCACAGTTTGCGTAGTTTTAAAAGTTCTAGTCGCTTGTAACATTGTGTACCTCTAGGGCATTTCTAATTTTAAATTTTGATCTTGATCTCATAACTTGTTTTTGAGTAATAAAGCGTTAAAGCCCAAATGTTCAAAAATTCATAGCAGGGGGCAGAAACAAACTTACGAGCTGAGATACAAACCAAATTGTAGTTTATCTTAAGCTCTATAAGCTTCCAAATTATAATAGAAATGTAACCAGTTTCTGAGTAATATTTATTGAAAGTTTCTGAAATTTTAGAATTTGTTTTCACTTCATAGCTTTTAACTTTTTGTAATTTTTTGTGCTTAGTAACATTTTGTCTCTATACGGCTACTACGATACATTATTTAAACCCGATCTGAAAACCTGTTTTTGAGTAATAAGGCGCTAAAGTCAAAATTTTCAAAACATCGTAGTAGCTAGAAAGTTCAAAGAGTTGGGCTTTTCCCTACGGTCTTATATCAGATTGCGGTTTCAAATTTAGAAAATGTTGTTTCAGAATCAAATGCTACCCAAAAAATCATGTCTAACTTCCGTTTTCAGGATTTTTAAAAAGCTAATTTTGTGAATTTTTGATATACCCCCAAATTCCAAAGCTCATCGATATCCGACCACCCGTTCGGTTGTTATGATGCTACACACACATACATACACACATAGCCACCCACTTACAGACAGATTTTTTAGAAAAACTTGTTTGGGTATCTGAAGGTCCAAAACATGTATTTCAGGCAAAATTTGGATTTCGATCATTTCATGAAATCAATAATTCTCTGAACTGGAAATATAGAAAAGTAAAAAGGAATTCATACAAACAAATTTAAATGAAATAATTCCGTAAAAATATAGTTCTGATCAAGTTTTCATGAAGGTTGTTTAGAACAACTTATAATAGTGTAGTCATATTACAAGTATTATCGTAATGATTGGTTTTACGAAACGCTGCGATATTTTATTATTATACGTTTCCAGATTTGTTTTTTGTAATTTTTTTTTTAACTTTATGTTACATATAAAATATCATAATTATCGAAATTTGTTTTAGGTGAAAAATAATGAAAATCCCAGAAGACTTAGCTCTTTTTCTTCTTGTGGTACCGTCTCCATTTAGTGAAGGTTGGCAACAATTGTGGCAAATTCTTTTCGGTCTTGTGCTGTTCTGATTAAAGTATGTGTGTTTAGGCCTGTCCAGTCTCTTATGTTCTTCAGCCATGAACATTTTTTCGACCTGGACCGCGTCTTCCTTCTATTTTCCCTTCTATCATTCGTTTTAGTAATTGGTTTTTGTGGTTTCTTGTGATGTGGCCGAGATAGGAGGTTTTCCTTTTTTTAATCGTATTCAGTAGTTCTCTAAGACTTAGCTAACTGAATATAAAATATTAGTGAACTACAAGATCATACCTCTTGTGTTTCATGCACTTGCAAGCAAGCATGCTAAATCTATTAGTACAGGCATTTTAGGATAAATTTTGGGTAAATTGTGCAAAAAATTGGTGTAGAGATAGTTCTTATCTTCTCGAACGACATACTAAAAGTTCCCAGAAATCCCATGTCTGTATCACGTGCGTGCGTTCGGGCGTGGGTCAGTGCATGCGTGCGTGTGTGTCTGTATACACTTTACAGTTCAGACGCCTTAACGCAAAAAACCAACCAAAAATTTCAACTCAAAATTTTGACATTTTGGAAATTTTTAACATTTTCTAAAATTTTTAGTTTTAAAAAAATTTGAAAATTTTTAATATCTTGAACATTTTCCACAATTTTCAGTTTTAAAGTTTTTAAGTTCGAAAAATTTCAAAATTATAACGGGGTTCAGCAAGAAAAACAAACCGAGGCAGACATAGATAGTTGCGGACTGGATGTTGTTTGAGGCTATACTACCTCCATACCAATTTCTAGTTTTGCGCTATTTCTTTTGCAAAAGCTAAAATGCCTGAATTATATAGTGGTACGGAAATTTTATACGCTTTACAAAATTAAAATATTAATTTGAACAGTTGAACGATTAAAGACCTTGTTTGAATTTTTGTCTTCAATATAATTGAAATCGTCCTAATTAGAAAGAATTATAATCTAGGAAGGTCGTATAATTATTAATAGGACACCAAAAAATTAACTACACACAGTTATAATCACTTTGCCTGTAATAAAACTACGGGTGCCTCAATTTAATTAAATGTTTTTAGCTATCGATCACATTATGGCACTTCCTTATCATGACAAATATTCTATTTGTAAAGTTAAGCTTTTTTTGTTAGTAATATCGAAATATAAATTGTTGAATTTTCAAAGTAATATTTGTAGCACCAACGTTGCGAGACATTTCTTGCAAATACTCCAAATACCCCACCAACAGATTTTCTCTATTCATAATCAGCCTTTACGTCCCACTGTTGGGCGCTAGCACTGTTCTCTGCCACGTACTCTCCTTAGCGCTAAGGTGGAGTACGACGGACCTACAGTTTAACGTCGAATCCGAACGACTAAATACCAAAGAAGGTGAGTGGCGGTAGCTTAGAGGTTGAGCGCTTGTCTCTAACGCTAACGGTCTGGGATTCGATACCCCGTCGCAGCCATACAGCAATAGAAATGTATGCTGCAAGCCGCCCGTTACATTCCCCAATCCGATGTCCGATTTTGTTAATTATTTTGGTAAATACAATGCTCCGTATAAATTTTGCACTATAATTCTGAATTAGCTTTGGGTTTGTAATTATTGTAAGAGCATTACATCAAATGTGCGATACATATATAAAAGCTCAAAGTTTTTTTTTCTCCGGTTCCTCCAGCGGCTACCGCTTCACCAATTTGGACCATTTTCTTTTTCAATGAAAGGTCTCTCTCCTCAGATGGAACGTGAAACATTTTTATATTTTTTTTCTACGTCGATTTTTCAATAATAATTATTTTAATTTATAATATATATGAAAGTCTGCTAAACGCGCTTTACTTGAGGCGACATCTACACCAACGTCGCGTCTCCCTTATGGAACTAATACATCACGTGACTTATCATTTAGCCGGTTCTGTCAACGCTCAGTCTGTCAGTGCATTGTGCGCTGGGGTAACACTAATAGGATATTATAAACAACGACCACTTCAGTATGTTTTTAGGCACCGGACTTTTTTGTGTCAATAAATTTAAAGTAATTAAAAGTGTTGCTGTGTTGCTCGTGTCTGATACTCATTTAGAAATCGTCAATCTTTTATACAAGTTGAAATTTTTCTCTAATTTAAAAATAATTAACTTTTTTTCGAAAAATATTTTATAATCATGTTAGGTATAAGATGTACTGTAAGATCAGATGCTGCGGGTATGCACCATGCCGCTCGTTCGCTTAATGTCTCAATAAAGCACTTGTTAGGCTATAGCATTATTATTTCGGATTAAAAACACTTGAGACAAAATACTGAATTCGTTAACCAAGAAATTTGAGGGGAGGATAGGTATTTTCCCTGAATATTAATTTATGTAGAAATTAAAATTATAACCTTATTCTACTATAACTCATGAATAATGTAATTTGCACAGAAATGTTTTATCGACCCCCGTTTATTAAATAAAGGAGTATAAATGTTTCATTTTCAAAAAATCTTAAAAGGCATTACACAGAAATACGTAGATTGGGGCACTAACCAAATTGTAGTTGTAATTTGTAATTCCTAATGAGGCGGCAGAATTGAGAAAAACCATGTGACCAATTTTCACTTTCCCATACCTTCGGTATGCGGAAGTATTAATTTAATGAAAATTTTCAAAATCTAAATTTTATTGGAAATACACGTTTTGGGGCTCAAGGAACCCAAAGAAGGGTTTTTTATAAAATGTCTGTCTGTGGGTGTGTGTGTGTGTGTGTGGGTGACATCTCTACAGGCGAAAGTACTGGACTGATTTTGATGAAATTTCAAATAAAGAGGTATATCAAAAATTGTAGTTCGAGTTTAATTTTTCGAAAAAGTCCGAAACCGGAAACGGAAGTTAGACATGTTGCTTTTGTAGCGTTTTTCTTTAAAACAAAATTTTAAAAATTTGTGGACGTATTTCGAGAGAAGAACTTAAGGCAAATTGAAAACTTTTCTACCGAACTCTCTAGGTTCAGAATGGCGGCCGCTACAGCTTTTTGAAGATATCGATTTTAACGCCCATTTACTCAAAAAGCAGTCGTCTGATCGGGATCAGCTACCACTTGTTTAAGAGACCTTCATAGGTAATATATGATGAAATAAAATTAATTTTGAAAATCTGAAAACGATCGCAATGGCGCTGCTTTAATATTTTGAAAATTAAAAATTTTGTTTTCAAAAACTGCCCACAAATTTTTTTAAACTTTCTGAGCCGATAGAGCTTGCATGGAACTACAAATTTGTTTTTACTTATTTTCCAAATTTTACTGTGACGCCTTCCAAGAATTTTTGAAAAATTTCAAATTGATTAATTATTAATTCAAAAACGCAAACACCGATCGTTATAAACCTTTATTAATTCGATAGACTATTTAAAGTAGTTTATTAGGATTCGCAAGAATTTTCAACTATTTGAAAATTAAGGAAAGAAACGATACTTTTTAACATCAACAGCGCGTTTTCCAGCATTTACGTTATTTTAACTACGCCTATCAATTAGCTCTAGTTAAAAAACATGTTTTTCGTTCTTTGTATATTTTAGATAACTTCCCAAATAAAGCTATTATAGCAATTTTTGTCCGACATCCGAAGCGGAATTTGTAATTATTAATGCGCAGCGGACGCTGACGTTGCTTTGGTGCAGGTAGTTGATGCTTCTATGGGTAGAGTTACGGTACGGAAACCAATTGAACAGGCTATCGCAAATTCAAATTCCCGCTGCTTGTTTTCTTAGAAATCTAATACTCGGTGAACTGTACAACGTTATAATTACTAATAGTTACACTTTTGCAAATACGGCAAGTATTAATATCTAGTATGGGAAAGTCCACTCAAAGTCCACACTTTTGAAAATGTTTTTCTTCACAATTTCAGTCGTTTCAAAAGTGCTCTTAGATAGCAACATTGTGTATCCTTACGGCTATTATCAAAACCAAACCAAAAGTTTGTCAACCCGACGTCTTCGTTTTCGAATAAATAGGCATTAACGCCAAAATTTATAAAAAATTGTAGTGATTGTCAATTTTAAGTTAGGGTGTTCGTCAAGAAAAAAAATCGATTTGTCTTAGCGCTTTCTATTGTAATTGCTTTTAAAACTTTGAAAAATTGTTTTTGGAAAATATGATACTAAAGAAAGTTCCGGTTCCGGATCGCAATTTTTTTTGATCCAATGAATTTTAATCGTACCTAAACATAGCAAATTTCATTAAAATCCGTCTAGTAGTTGCTGAGATTTCGCGTTACAAACAAAGTTACAGACATTTTTTGGATTCCTAGAGGTCCAAAACAAGTAAATCCGTCAAATTTTAAAAATCGAAAATTTTTATGATACTAATACATACTGGATTTATGTGAAAGTAAACAGTGATGAATTAGAAATGAAATACAATACATAATAAAATGTCCATTCCTTGGTACTTTCTAACTTGATTCGCATCAAGTTTTTATAACAAATTTTGTTCTGAATAAAGTTCTTTAAGTAAAAAACACTCGTTTAGGTGTTCATTTGCAGTAAATAGAGTAGTTACAAGTGAAATCACAGCAATTTCTGTAGAATGTTATCTATAAAATTATGAGCACAAGGGGGCATATGCCGCAAATTTGATCCACTACAATGTTGTCTGTCATTTACCCTCCAACGTAACACATTATAAGTAGGGTTCGGAGGCTGATGGGAACATAGCGCCTCCCACAGTCACAGCTAGAATAGGGCTACAAATCATAACAACCCTCCTGTCAACAGCGGCGTCTCGTGTCGCAGGTTCTGTAATGTATCAGTAACTGTTTTAAAAAAATTAAATCAAACAAGGACTTGATTTTTTGGAACAAATTAATAAAACACAATATTCTAATACAAATTTTTATAGTATAAAAAATCAATATGCACTGCACTGCATATTATCTTAAATTTCATTGCTGCTAAATTACGAACGGCAAAGCGTAAATCAGCGGCACTCAATGTAATAGACCCCATCACTGGTGAATCACCGAGTGAAATGTTATAATCGATGTTTATTTGATTACATTGCATTGGTGCGTATACAGCGCGGTATTAAAAATAGTAGATGTCTGTACGCGATATTCTCCGTTCAACTTATCATCAGACTTATTGATTGGTTTAAAATATTTTATTATCAGCTTTGAAAATATCTTAACGTTTCATTTCCACGTTCCACCATCATATCAGTTGTGACCTTGAGAATAATTCTATTGAGCTTTTTATTTATTCTATGCCCATAGAATAAATTATCTGTTTCAAAGTATGTGTGAAGTATGATTTACTTTAAGAGATCTAATGATCCAAACAGTTACATTACAGCTAGTGATGGGCATAATCAAACGCTTTTTATAATCGAATAATTGACATTTGAATGAATTTAATAATCGAATGATTCATTTGGATATAATCATTTCGATATACCTATGCGGTAAAAAGTAGTAAAAACGATCTCCACTTGCTTCTTGAATGCTCTGATGAATGAATTCTCGTTCTCATCGTCTTTTTTCTGGCGGAGAGGTTGAGTAAAAACAGCGCAAATCATTGGCTTCGAATAGAATTTTTAATTTAATCACATCTCATCGCTAATTCTGGTCGGTTAATGTAACGGCTGTCGGTTAGGCGCTCACTTTCAAAACGAAAAATTAAAAACCGTCAAATTATGAAATTGAATGATTTTCTCTAACCACTCGAGATATCTCAGGATATTTCGATGATCGAATGGTTCGATTATTTTCATTGGAAATATCCTACTATCATCCAATAGCCTAATGTTCGGCTGTTGCCTAATTAGTAAAGCGCTCTGAGCGAAATGACTGCAGTTCGATTCCAGGTTCACGTAATTGTAGGTGTGCCCGATTGCACACCACCCGCCAAACTCCTTAAGGCTGTGAGGTATGCTTCACTCCCCAACAGTTCTCTGGCAGCTGGAGAGTTTCCGGTAGTTAGTTCAGAAAATGACCAAAGCGTAGGTTCCCTCTATCTAGGGCAGTGCTGCTGTAAAAGGGGCATATACATACACATACATACTATATTGTAGAATTTTTACTGTTCGAAAGTAATTTCTCATACCAACTAAAAAATGATATTTAAAAATTAATTTTGCACTCGGAGTTTCTTTGGCTCAAACAAAATCGTATTGATGAAATATCATATTAGTCGGAAGCGCAATTTTCACGTAGTCTACTTACCGAACAAAAAATTCAGGATTTATACCAATTTAAATATTAATTCTAGCTCAGACATCTACTTCTCATCTTAGAACACAACTAAAAGAGAAAATTCACCAATTATTATAAAGTTGACTCATTATTCATACCCACATCTTCTACATTTTATTATAAATGTGTTTTCTTTCTCACAGACCTCAGTAAATGGACCCTACTAGATGGTTTGGACCCTTCAGCTAAAGGGACGCTGCTGCGGAGTCTATTGTTATGCCCCTGATTTTTTAGTCATCAGGGAACATAAGGGTACGATTTTCTTCATGAAACTTTCAATAATAGCACAGGAATAAATTTGCTGAAATTACATATTTTTGCAAAAATAATGGGTAGTATCTTGGAAATCTCGTACAAACTTTAAACTTTGTTGTCGATAATAACAATCTTATTATTTTAGCTTATGTATTTTTCTGGCCCCTAAAAAACTTGTATGTTCCGCTGGTTGTAGATTATATAATACATACACAAATCAATGAAAATCTTTTATAGATGGCAGAAACACTTCATCTTGAAGCAATCTACAACGTTAACGCAGTAACCCTTGATATAGTTTGTGTGTAATCAAGACAGATCTACAACCTTAGTTGGGCCCCGAAGTATACGCCGCCGACTTGAGCAGTTTGAGTTTCGGCAGGTTGCCCAGCGCCACATATACCTAAGATGACTCAATCCCGGAATCAAACCGTGGTCGCCGCGCTCAGAGCTATTAGCACCCCTGTTTAACTGAGTTAGGGGCGGATTCAGGGAAGATTATACTATAAAAATCTCTGTTGCTTGCAAGATTTATTAACCACTAAATTTTCAGAAAGGATTTTTGTGGGAATAAAAATCTTTTCCTTTAAGAAAAAAAAATAATTATTTGCTTAAAGCTTAGGGTAGCATTTTTGTGAGAATGCGAATCATTTTTGTTTTAGATTAAAAATCAATTGTATTGTTTTAGAACTTAATAGAACACAATCATTCAATGGCATCTAATAACACTATAAAATGATTACACTTTTGTGATTTATTGTTCCTATAGCAACACCAACGGTTTACTTTTAATCTTGCCTTTGATAATGACGTGTAAACACGTGGAAATACGTATAAGGCGAAAATAAAAAACCTGTTGAAGTTAAAAATTGTTTTATTTAAAATAAATTAGAGTATTTGAAATAAAGCTTTCGGTTTGTATTAATGCTCTCTGTTATATTATGTTCTTCAATATTCGAAACTGAGGATTTGAAAAAAAACCAAAACATTTATCTAGCATCCATCCGGTTCCGGATCGCAAAATATATTATCATGAATGGTATTTAGTTGGATTAAAATTATTTCACGATTAAGACACGAATTTACAATCCTTGTTTGGAGTCGTTGGCACGATCGAGAAAACGCGTTTTGTTTGCACAGTTGCTACAATATTACGATCTACCTTCTAATTATCGCAGCAGAAAACATCAAGGTGCCATTTTCTCAGTTAAAAACGGCATGGTGCTGTTTTATTAGTTTAAAAGCTGTTAATGTTAATGTTAACGAATGCGATAGGTAAAAATTTTAAGAATTGTGGATTCCGATTGGTTTCCTATAGTGAAAGTGGAATATTTATAATTTATAAATAAATTTTCGGTGAAATCTAAAAATCTAAGAAGCACATTCACCTAACCCTGTAATTTAGCTTTTAGTTATATCTCTAATAACTATAAGAAAACATTGAAAATCTTAATTTTGTTCAGAAACCAGTAAGCTTTTAAATTTAATAACTATGTAAAATTGACGATTTAAGGGTTGTGATCAACCTTAATATGCGTAACGGATTTTATACACCAACACCAGCGAATGAGCAGAGCGTAAACAATACAGGGTGTTTCTTAATAACATGCTAATATTTAAGGAGGTTATTCTTGGGTCCATTTTGAGAAAAAAACTTCATATGAACATATGTCCTAAAGGTCTTAACTTTTGAACTACAGGGTGCTAAAGTTTTAAGAAAAAATTCTTTTTTTATGATAACTTTGGTATGACCCTAGATAATTTTGTGAAACGTAGTACGCATCAAAAGGCATTTTTATTTAGATTACTTTAATTTTATAATTTTACCGATTAAAAATTATTCTCTTAAATAAATTTTTGTTTAAAGTTACATAAATTGGTTTTTGTCGTAAGTGGTCTAGCGAGATGCAAATGAATGAATTTTATTTTTTTATGCGAAAACTGTACGTCAAACGAAAAAAAATCAAGAGACCAGATTTGCTCAGAAGGGAATGAGGATTTCAAAAATAATTTTTACTTTAAGAAAAAGCAGTGGCGTATCACTTTTCTCTTTAAAATGATTCAGTGCAAATCCCGCACGAACGCCACTGGCAAGAGTAAAAAATTATGCTGTACAGCAGAAAATGCCTTTTGATGCGTAGAAAATGCGTACTACGTTTGACAAAAATATCTAGGGTCATACCAAAGTTATCATAAAAAAAAAGAATTTTTTCTTAAAACTTTAGCACCCTGTAGTTCAAAAGTTAAGACCTTTAGGACATATGTTCATATGAAGTTTTTTTCTCAAAATGGACCCAAGAATAACCTCCTTAAATATTAGCATGTTATTAAGAAACACCCTGTATACTTCGTACAGAATCGGGGCAAGTTAAATTTTATCGTTATACTTAATCCTTCGTTTTATTATCCTATAGGCTACAGGTGATGAATTTACAATGCTAAAATAGAAATATCAGAGTTGAAACAAGTGCGACATTTTCCTAAATAAAACTAAAGGGCCTCTTCGAATGTCTCAATGTTACTCTAGGATTGTTTAATCCTGAATGATGCTCAGATGTCGAGCATTCCTGTGCACGTTACCATGACAACCGTGTGTATTCTCTGATGCGGTGCTAGAATCACTTTGCCGATTTGATCCTAAATAGAAGGCAGACACTTCTAGTAACTTCGTGTATCTATTCTTGATCAATCATAAACGCGCTTGTGCAAGTCTGTGATTTTGAACAGATTTATAGCAATTCCAATTGCATTGTCTAATGAAATAAATATGTTACAGATTTTTATTGAGTTACGAGAGAGCAGGATTCATAAAACGATTCTTCTGACCTGGTTCCGTTTAAACTGAGGATTCATTTATATATGGATAAATAGGAATAGAAAGAACTGAAGATGTTGACCTCCATAATTTGCGGCACGGAAACAAACGCTCTAGAAAAGACAATTACTTACAGTTCACGTGCCTATATTTCTCCCATCAACATAAAAAGTGTATATTTGTGATTGCTTGTAGTTAATATATACGGCGCATAAAAATGACTTTGAAGTTTATCCTTTCCAGAAACCGAGTCGTCTAAATCCGCAAGTAACCTATCCATAAATATTTACGTCATATTTTACAAGTGTCGGTCTGGAATTGCTTATAGCAAAACCTTTTCTCGCCTGGCCTCCCCGGTAATGCGGCATTATACGGGCGCCGTGGCGTCGATTCGGCGTCGAGTGACGTCGTTTCAAGTCTAACCACGTGCCCCATATTTCATCATCACCCCGCCTGTCAGCGCTCGCGATACCGACGCAATCCGAAAGCGTCCGATCCAAAAGGGATAATGGAGGATAATAAATAAAAAAATATCCTTCTTTTCCCTGTGTTGGCCAGATTGACTCTGGTTGCTGGGCAACAGCCGAGTGCGGATCGATATGCGGAAGATTTCCTCGGTCGCGGTGGCTGTGACTGGAACAAAGCAGAGCATCTGTACACTATCCCCATCAAATACTAACCACTTTATCTCCCACTAATGACTTCCGCATACTTACTCCGGCACTTTAGGTTTAAAATTTGTAATTCTACCCACAACAAGGCGGTATTTGTTATGAATCTTGTTTAAAAGGTACCGATTTACAACGATACATTTACACGTACGCATGACTCGGCATAACCTTAACAAATGTGGAAAAATTCAAAAATTCTGTTCAGACAGTAATTATGATAAGATAATGAGCAGCGCAATAACGAAACGTTTTTAAGTGTATCAATAAATCAATTAGGAATAAAAACGCAAAACCTGCAGGCATTAGTGTACAGAAACACAAATGCCAGAATAAAGCAAACTGGTAGCAGGAGGAGGTGAGTACAGTGTTAGGAGATGTTCGCAGCGGCGCAATAGGAGCCACTTGCTACGCGATCACCACAAGGACTCCTGGAGCCCGCGAGGACCTGACCTGATATCTCAAGTTTACGCGGAATGAGAACAAGGATGGCGAAAATAGGACAGATATTTTACGCATGCTACGTAAATATTATCACAAAATCAGTAAAATAACTGTTAGGCGATAAACGTATTCAATAGGCTTTCAATTCGAGTATTCAATTAGTGCGTTTAGAATTTAAATACCGCAACAGTTACAGGTTCGAATAAGGATTAGTTCTTAGACCTTACAAAAACTCCCCTTCAATTTGGGTTCACCCCTAAGCAAACAAAGTTATCTATTGAGCAACGCTTAATCGGGGAGTTTTGTACTTTAGTTACGGATATAAACTTTTTAATACTAATGACAAAGTCAATTTAAAATTTAGTAAACACTTTCCTTTATAATTAACTTTAAAAAAAAAGGGAACCGACTTCAAATAAAAACACAAAAGTGACATAAGTTAACTAAAAAGCAAAAAATAAATGTTTTTTATTATACAACAGTTTAATACTTATTTGTTGTTCCGTTTAATGTAATTAAGAAATTGTTGTTTATTATATAATTATTAATTGTTCTATAATTTGTAAGTCGGTCCCAAGTAAAACATAAAAATTCGAATCTAATTTGTTATTGCAGCAAGGTATATAATTTTTATGTTTTACTTGGCACCGACTAAAAATTATAAAACAATTAATAATTATATAATAAACAGCAATTTCTTAATTACATTAAACGGAACAATAAATAAGTATTAAACTGTTGTATAATAAAAAACATTTATTTTTTGCTTTTTAGTTAACTTATGTCACTTTTGTGTTTTTATTTGAAGTCGGTTCCCTTTTTTTTCTTTAAAAGTTAATTATTTTACAATTTTAAGTGATGGATAGACCTAGTAAGGATGCTTCTCGAATGAGGAAATGACGGCTAGTTGAAACGGAAGATGAAATACGGAAACACTAAAAAGTCGGTTAAAAAAATGTATTTTGAGGAGTATCTTCGAAGTTCAAGCTCCAATACCAATGACATTATAATGGGACCACCTTGGAACTATACTGAACCCAACACAAAAAAATCATTAAAATCGGTTAATAAACAAAAAAGTTATGCCCGAACATACACAAAAAAAAATTTAAAAAAAATATATACAGACGAATTGAGAACCTCCTCCTTTTTTTGAAGTCGGTTAAAAAATCAGTAAATAAAGGCAATTTTAACTTTCAACATTTTATAATATGGTTGGCATTATCTAGTGTTCACAGTGCGTTGATTACCGGGTCTTAATCAGTGGCGTAGCTGAAATTTATGAGGCCCCCCCGCAAGATAATTTTTTTGGGGCCCTTTATTAACTAAAAGTAATTAATTACGCTTACCTTTACTATTGAAACGACGACTTCGACGAACATTTTCCTTAACGAAGTCGTCAATTATTTTATCCAGATCCAGTTTCCTTGCTGCCTGTTGCTCAATGCTTAATATGGCTAAGGCAGACAAGCGCTCCTGTGCCATTGAATTTCTCAAATAAGTTTTAATAATTTTTATTTTAGAAAATGTTCGTTCCGCGGTTGCAACAGTCACAGGTATAGTTATAAATAATTTTAAAGCAATCAATACATCCGGAATGCTTGATAATAATGATTTGTGTTTTTTTATTAAAAATTGTGCGAATTCGATGACCGAAAACTTTTCTATTTCTGCGATTTCTTTTCTTAAGATATGTTTTAGTGATATTAGCTGTCGAGGAAAATCTGATGAGATGTCTTCAGGATATTGAGTAAAAAGATTGTTTGCGACTACATAGAGCTCATCCTCGTCCATTTGAAATAGTATCATTGGAAACAAACAATTAAACCGCTGCACAACTTCCTTTATACCACAGAAGCTGTCAATCATTTGCCTTATGAGTATATCCAGGTTTGAATAAAATACGTTGACTTTAAAAAATAGTTCGGGATCTGTCAACCGTTCATCTTTAGAATGTTCATCAAAAAATTTTTTCGCTAGTTTTGGTCTTTCTTTTTTAAATTCGGCTTTGATACCCCACTTTTCTACCAATGTTGATGCCTCCTTTTTAATTTCAGCGAAGTTCTACCTCATTTGTGTAAATAGTTCTGCTGCATCTTTCAGCATTTTTGCAGCATACGATAGATCGACAAAGTGCGAATTCATAAGTTTCCATATATTCCCGCAATGAACCCGCTTCTCCCCGCTCTTCAGCTTTTGACGATGTTAAAATTATTTTTGCCAAAGTTTTTAGAAGAGAAGTTATATCGAACGGCAAAAAGTGCATCGTGTCTAGAAGACCACCTAGTCGGACACAGTCTCTTCAATGTTGGTGCCAATCTACAGTCGCTTTGTAAAACTTGCATTAGTAGATCCCATCGCTTAATAGTTCCGCTGAAAAATACATACAGTTTCTCTATGTAGTCGTAAAACTTTCTAACGGCTGGCACATTTTTTACGGAATCGTTAAGCACTAAATTGGGATTATGTGTGGCGCAATGTAAGTAAATAGCATTATTTTCAATATCCCGAATACGTTTCTGCACTCCCGAATAAACACCACTCATTACACTTGCCCCGTCATATCCTTGTCCTCTGCAATGTTTAAATGAAAGTGAATGTCCTTCAATTGTTTTAACTATTTCCTCTTCTAAACCACTAGCACTCTGATCCGATACCCGAATAAAACCTAAAAAACTCTCGGTAACTGTTAATTCCACTGGCAACTCATTCGAATCATACAGTATAGAAACATATCGTATGATGAAACTTAACTGGTCGTGTTTACTAATATCTTGAGTAGTGTCTAATATTATTGAGTAGAAGGTAGCTTGTTTAATATTCGAAATAATTTTATTCAATAGATTTTTAGACAGAAGAGTAAGAAGTTCATTTTGAATTTGCGGGCTCAAATAGTTGACTTTAAGTTTATTATTTTTATCAATAAGTTTCGATAAAACACTGTCATATTTTGCTAAAAGTTCAATAATAGCGAAAAAATTACCGCTTTGTAGTTCTCCTAGTTTTTCACGATGTCCACGAAAAGCTAAATTACACGAAGTTAATGTAATCGTCACATCAATTATTCTTTTCAAAACTTCCTTCCATAAATTAACTTTTTGTTTCCATTGCCAATCGTTCACTCCGTCGATCCAAGCTTGGGAACAATGTTTTCGGTCAGCAAATAGTTAAAACGGTTGACAATATGCACAGTATAATTTCATTGAGTAACAAAGCCAAATCCGCAGAATTATCTGTCCAGCTGCACTTTTTTGTATGTAATAAGTGGCAGAAAAACTTCTGTTTTTCTCATCTTCTAGAAAAAGACCATTAGGTTTGCATGGTCCAATTTTGACAATACTTCGCTTTAAGTCGAAATTCAAAATATTCTTAGGATAATAACCACGATCTGTTGGATACGGATCGTTCAGATCAGGTAGTTTATCTGCAATAGTCTCGTTAAAGGTATCAATATTTGAATCTTTAGTTTCATCTACATTAGTTAAACTAACGTCAGATTGAGTTTTCTCGAAAGATGTCGATGCATCGCTGTCCTTTGACGTTCCAGGTTTTTCAGAATCGTGTACTGACACAAAACATCGATGTTATTTTAAGGTTCTTTTTAGCAGATTCCTCTTTTGCTTTTTGAAGCTTCCGTTTTTGAGCACCACTTGCATAAATCCTCTTTCCCGCACTGGACATATTGCAGATTCACGAAAAACATTTAAAAATTAAAAACTACCGGCAATATTTACTAAATTCTTTTTCTTTTCATAAAACTATTAACAATCACACATCTACACGATTTCTTACAGACTGAGGGACCTACATCTAGTTAACATGCAGTTAAACTAAACAAGATAAATGTTAAATAAAGACCCTTCAAATTGCTGATTTCTGAAGTTATGTTTAATAACATAGATGCGATTTATTGCTGTGACCTATAGCTGAAACAAAACAAATATATGGGCGGTTGAGAACACTATAGTTTTGTTTGGACTGACTGTTTTATTTTGTTTTCGATAACACAACATGATGATTTCTTAGAATGTGTAACACTCAAATTTCAAGTTGTAGTATATCGGTATTCTTTGCATTTCTACTTTAAAGGCACTGATAATTTTAAAGGTCCCAATTTTACAATTACTTTATCTCGGCCGCTGCGTAAATTAGGGGCCCCCTTGGCTCGGGGGCCCCCCCGCAATGCGGGGTCTGCGGGGCCTTCCGCTACGCCACTGGTCTTAATATAAAATTACTACTGTTATACATATACAGAATGGGTAAAAAGTAACGGATAATGTCTAACTTAATAAACAGTGCTGCTATGAGGTCATTCATTCAAAAATTTTAATACGTAATCTGATAAAAAAAAAGAGCTTGCATTAGAAAGAGAAATAACTGTGGGGTTCAAAAACGTAAAAAAATAATGTGCCATTTAAAAAACAAAATAACCAAACCTATAAAAACATACAACATACAAAGAGTGTGTTGGAATTTAGCAAACAACTTTTATTATTTTTTCATAGAATCATTATTTACGAATTTACAGACATGCCTTACTTTTTACTACCCTGTCTGTATATTCCACTCGCTTTATTTGTTATTCAGTGGCGTGGCTAGAAGGCACCTCAATGTGCTAACTTCTTTTCCACAAAATATCAAACGGGAATTTGAAGTTGACTACTTTAGCAGCAGTGCCATTCTAATCATTGGGCTAATTGGGCTATAGCCCTAGGGCGCCGGGTCTAAAAAGGCGACGAGCGTTTTTAATTATAGCAGCGAAAGGTCAAACGGGTCAAAAATTATTTAAGATCTTAATTGAGAGAAAATAAACTGAACAATCTGAGCATATTATCGGTTGAAGCTGATTTTTTCAGTAGACAAATTCCAAAGAAAGTATTAAAAGCTTTGCAGACAGCAAATTAAGAAAAAAAAGTATTTAAGTAATGTTTTTATGTATATCTTTGCAATTTAAAATTTTAGTATTGATTATGTAGTGTCCGTTATTAAAGAAAATAGTATAACCGTCCATTCAGTGGCGTAACTACCATGGGGCAGAGGGGGCAACAGCCCCCGGGCCCGAGGCCTTAAGGGGCCCTGCCACGACCCACGAGTTTTTTTTCTATTAAGAAGTTTTTCAATAAAAAATTTTGATTCTCGACAGTCTTAATTTTTATATTCAACAAAAAACAATTTAAATTCCATGTAAGTATGTACTTATATAATGAAAAATACTGAAGTGAGATTATATTTAGTAATAACACAACACCCACACTTTTTGCTACCGACCCAGACACAGACACAGATGGGGCCAGGGCCCTTTAGGTATTTTGCCCCTGGGCCCAAAATCTTACGCCGCTGCATCCATTCCTTAACTTTAGTTTAAAATTACCACTTGCTGTTAGGGCGCTATAAATTCTTAGCCCAGTAGCGCCAAATTTCTTAGGGCGGCCCTGTTTAGCAGAAAAGAAAACAAGAAGTAGAACTACATTAACATTGCGTATCTTATTTAATAATAGGTATCTAACATTTTCAGTACTCTTCAATCTAGCTAGTGTGCGACAATCCCATATAATATAATCCCAACTATGCTAACGTGTTATTTTGCAAGGATGTTGACAATTTTCAATTTCAGATATATTTTTAAAATAGTCTAATTTTATCGTAGTCAATTGCGCTGCCAATAATGTTCGGCAAGTTAAATCCAGTGGCTCCTAAAATTTCTAAATTTTCAGCTATAACAGTAAGTTTACTGTTAAATACTTCTTTTCGGGAGCATTTCATTCGTAGCGCGTGGCATCGGTGTATGAGGCGCCATTTGTGCCAAAAACGAAAATTTTTAAAAAGAAAAAACTTTGAATAACGAAAAATAAAACTTCTTGAATGAAAATCAAGTCTTTTAAAGTAAAATAAAATTTCTAAGAAAAGAAAATTGTTTTAAAAGAAAAATTTTAATTTTTAAATTATTCTTTCGTACCTATTTTATATTGTCTTTGAATTTTTTTTTAATTTCTTTTTTTTAACAAAAAAACATTTTTATTTATTCTTTTAAAAATCCTGATTCTTTATTAAAAGTTTGTTTTCTTAGTTAAATTTTTTGTTATTTACCAAAGTTTATTCAACTTTGCACCTTTTGGCAACGTTGCACTGTAACGGCGTGCGCGCAGCTCGTCGTTGAAATTACTTGACAGCCCTTACAACTTGGAAATTTGAATATTAAATATTTGTTTTACTGAATAACACTGGTCAACAAAGGTTTTTTTTTCTTATACTCTAATACGTGTACCGTATGTACTTTTTCATGCTGATTTGACAGTTTCTGTTTTACCGCATTAATGTTAAATACTGAGCGAAATCTTGTGATGCCTGACTTGTTTGAACAGGTCTGAACAAGTTTTGGCATGTTTTCTACGTCACAACCGTAAGCCTCTTTGCTTTTAAACCAATCATATTTCGGAAATTCGTAAATATGCGAGTATGCGGGTATATAAGAAGGTAAACAGAAGGATTATTACGAATATTATAATTGAATTGAGTCAGTTGAGACCGTTGTTTTTAAACATAGATTTGCAAACGCGAAGGCGCTAGCTTATCGAGCCAAATGATTCCAGCTACGACAGAATCAACCAATCTATTATTCTTAATACGTTTACATGCACATTTATAAAATGATGCAATAATCATATGCAAAGAAATAGTAGGGATTTCAAAACGCAATAAGCACCGTAAAGCCACGGCCTCTGCAGGTTTTACTTTACTTGCAACAGTGATGACTTATTTTATACGTAGTTTGCAAATTTGCAGTAAATATGGAAAAACTCGAAGACTAGTTTTTAAAAGAAACATTTAATGGACACTCTTACGAAAAACAAATAATAGTAAAAAAATCATGGGCGATGTACTCCAAAATTACTAGGGCTGTTACAGACAGACAGTAGGGAGAAATCTAGATCGTCTAATACTAATTGGTATAAAAGAATAGACTGGCTAACTGGCAGCGACATTAAAAATAAGCTATTTTGCTGGAATTGATTACTATTTTCATCTAAGTATAATCCCTCAAAAGTATGGTCTAAAACAAGAAACTCTGATTTCAGCTGCGATTAACAAACATGCGTCGACCAAAGAGCATTTATCTGCAACTGTTAGATTAAAATTATTTGGCAAATCACGCTTTACGCTTTATTAAAGTTTTATGCGTAGATTAATTCATTTAACAACAGGTTTTGGTAAATTGGAGTTGCTGTAATTTTTTTACTTTTTAATCTTAATGTTAAATAATTTTTGCCATTGTCTACCCAAATTTCGAAACCACAGAACGCCACTGTTATCGACCATTATTCTTCTTCTGTTTCATTGCTTTGTGTGCTTGTTCGGCCGTACTGTACTTACATATCGACTTGTTCAAACGTTTGTTGCTTAATAGTAATGTCTTTATCATGTGTTTTGTTCTTTTACGAGTAATAATAGTACGAGTACGTTTTTTAAAAAGTTCAGTTGTTATCCCCGAATACGTTATTGAAGTCAGTAGGTAGATGCAACCCCTCAAGAAAGAATATATCGAAACATATAATTAGCTACTCGCATTAACGCTTTCCGCATATTACATCATAAACAGAGCCCATTAATTTGCAACGGCGCTTCGCAGAAGGAGTGAGCTTCCAAAAGTAGTTTACTTAAAGGGTTTCGGTCACCATTTGTGTATCAATACCCCTCGTAATTGGAGGTTGAGCGAGCATAAAGGAGGAAGAAATGTGGGACGTAAAGCCAACAGTGTTTATGCGTAAAGTGAACAAGTCACGGTTTGAGCGTCTCCTTCCGATGCCTTCTTTGTCTGATTCATTGCCGATAATAATTTCATCTCTTTTACAATGCGGTGGTCAAAGACCTGCGAAGACGTTCAACAGGAAATATCGACACGCGGTGTGTGACTATCGCTCTATGCTAACGAACTGCTCCCATTCCGTGTAATTCGTTTATAAGTATCGCTTTCCGAAAACAGTGCCAGGTATTTTCTTCTGTTCTCACATTGGGAGAACTTTTGTACCCAAGACTGTAAATTGCATACTATTGTTTGTTAAACAACAACGATATTTGTTAGATTATAGCGCGTGATGGGATTTCATTCTTTTCCACAACCATTTGCATTTTAAAAACTTAATTTTGTCTTACACTTCCTAGTATTCAGTTAAGTCTACTTATTGTTTTGTTTACAGTGACATTGAACTTGTAAATTCCATTGTTACAAGCAATTGAAATACGGCATTCTTTAGTTTTTATCTCAAATTTGTTACGAATAGGAAAAGATGGGTTTCGTTTAAAAGCAATTTAAAGATTTTATTAGTAAGTTCCAGCTTTACTTCGTCGAAGGTCGTATTGATACCGGGTGATCGTAAAAAAGGATTCAGAGCAGGCCATGACCGAAGTGTTAAAGTTGGCAATACTTAATATAAGCCAATTGTCAAATGTTGACAGCTGTAAACATTTTTGGATAGATAGATTAAGTTAAATGTATCTAACCAAAAATTGTTACAGCTGTCAACATTTGACAATTGGCTTATATTAAGTATTGCCAACTTTAACACTTCGGTCATGGCCTGCTCTGAATCATTTTTTTTACGATCACCCGGTATTAAATAAAATATCAATGTTAAGATTCTGCTCGCAATAAGACTTAAATTTAATTATAGCGAGTTCAATATATTACATTTATCATTGTGGTAGTTTTTTCTATTTCGTGCGCAAGTGAAATAGTTATTTAGATATTGATTCTATTCGTTTTGATGGTTTCCCCCGGTTTTATTCCATAGCATGTGTTTCAAAAACGGAATGCCTTAATTTTTTCGCCATCATATTAAAAACTATTTTTTGGGAGACAGATTTTAGTATTAATCACTTCTGATAGAAAATATGTTTGTGAATAATGTACTAAACCAAACAACAGTTGTCCTTGCTTTTTTTATCTCTAAATAACTATAAATGAAATAATTGATTAAGAGTTTTATGAATTTAGTAAATGCACGGGGTTTTACATCGTACATCCTAGGAGGTGTTACGAAAGCCATAAGGCGTTGCATTGGCTACTTAACGTGGATAATAACTATAATTAAATAGTCATAAACGTGTTGATTGGCTAACTAATGCTTCATCTAATATCGATATAACATTTTAGTTTACTTTAAATACAGGGATCTTTTAAAGCCAAACCTCTGATAATATGGGTTATTTTTTGGAATGAAAAACTGGACTTTCAAGTTGTACGCTGATCATGCGTGAAAATCCAATTCAGGTAAATTTATAATTAATGTAAGCATAGTATTAAAGTGATCAATGCAAACTCCAGAACAAGATGTTTTTTAAAAATGAATTAAGATTATTATTAAACGCGCAATAAAAGGTAGGCACGGTACTGTTTAGTGACTATATAAGTACAATACACATTTTATTTTTTTAAATCATGTTTATACATTTCCGTTTGCTCTCTTATAAATTGTCTCTGCAGTTACTGCAGTGGTGGTGTAAGCAGGGTAATGGCGCGACGCCCTGCAGATTTAAAAGTTGCCCACTTCATCACATCACAATTAATTTCTTTCTTTTCATATATAAACAAGGATCATATTGAAAATTATCAGAACGTTTTAGCTAGTAAAATACTGAATATTAAGCAGCAGGTGTTATAATGGTGTATCATTATGCTATGGGGCCATCGTTGAGCTGCCCGTAAATTGTGCGCGAGAAAAGCGTTGAGTTAGCAAGAATTCTCGTTTAGTACTGCTAACTGTAGCAACATAGCGGGCAATTTCTACGTAGCCCAAAGCCAGTAGATATACTAAAGTACCGACACGAATGTGAAAAGGCAACTTTGACTATCGATCGTCCAGCAGGTGGCGCTAATCCTCTACCGCGCTCACTACATTTTTTCCCATATTGGTCCCTTGCGAAATGTTTCTAAAATTAGAGGAAATGATAATTATTTCAAGTAAAAACTATTTTTTAGTTTCAGAAAGGAAGTTCAAATATTCAAAACTACACAACAAAATATCAAATGCGATAGCGATTGCAGAGCCTCTAGCGAAAACTGCATCGTTATTGTTTTCTTTTGAGAAACGTCAAACCGTGTGGGCCCTTTAGTATATCTACTGGCTTTGGGTTTATACCAAGCCAGTAGATATAACAAAGTACCAACACGAATATGGAAAGACAACAATGACGTCCAGCAAGTGGCGGTAATTAAATACCACTCACTATATTTCTTTGTATATAGGTCCTGTGCGAAATGTTTCTAAAATTAAAGGAAGTGATAGTATTTTTAAGTGAATAAAATTTTAATGGCGGCATAGACAACTACAGTATCCATTTGAAAAAATGTAGGCTTGAATCATATCTTCAAAACAATTGAATATAGAAAACATTTTGTAGCACTATAGTAATCCACATAAAAATGCTCATGAAAAATGATTCCACGGTTTCCCTATATTTCTCCAAATAACGGAGCTACAGCAACCCTTCAAAATGTCGAATATGACCAATAACTGGAAAACAAAACATGATAATTTGACCATTGAATTTGTCTTAACTAAAGAAATATAAAAATACACATAAGAACAATGTGGTTATGAACATAATCCTTGTTTGCGTTTCTACGTTCAAGCGTCCTTGCTTTTAAACGTCCCCGTGTTTAAATCTCCCGGCGTTCAAACGTCCTCATGAGCAAACGACCGCGTTTAATTTAAACGGTCGCGTTCAACCGTCCCATTCCCGTTAAAAATTCAAAAAAATTATGGCGGAAATTGCACTTTTCTCTGTAAAAACGACCGGTAGTAAGCGAGCCAGGCAACGCTGGGTATATCTGTTAGTTTATATACAAATGGTATAAATAAGGTATGAATAAAAACATGTAAAATTGCTTTTGCCGTACTTTATTTAGTGGCTCTTCCATTACAACAAACTACGAGCCGCCACTGGTAAAGTGTAATGTTAATTTAGATTTCCGTTTTTGTGAAAAACTGATTTACACAATGAAAATTTAATAAAGCTCCGTATGTTGAATTTAATGTAAATATAACGTTTCGTGTATCAGCGAATTAGTATTACAAAATTGTTTTATACTGGGTCACTACATCATATTGTGAATGCATTATACATGTACATTAGTATTGACCAAATCCTTGTGTCAGAAAATACGTACGAGTAACTCTTTTCCAATTTTATAAATTTATATTGCATGGTGTGAATGTGCATACCTAGTTGAATGTTTAGTGGTATGAAAAACAACTTGTTCTGAAAGCTTTAGTCTTTCTGACTGACACTAATAGCATCTTCTAGAAACCTCCAGCAGCAAGATTACAAAGATTACAATAGCTGATAGTAGCCATTACCATTCAACAAGCGACCAACATTCTTTGGTGTACATATTGTAGGAATCGATAATTTATTGTATCAAACCAGCGCATCTTAGTGATTAAAGAAAATTTTGCGGTTTCGCAATTGACACGATGCATCAGCAATTTGCAAATTGTATTTAAATTTTAACGACTACATAGAAAAATCCCCCATTTGTACTTCTAATACAAAGACTTACTAGTTGCTGCGTTATATCAGAAAAAGCCTACTGTATAGAATGTTTGAAATTTCACTGACAAAATCAGATATATTTACTAGAAAATGGAATTGGAAACACATCAAAATTTATACGAATTTGTTGTAAAACTGGTAATTTGTACAGGGTATCGTTTTCCCAAAGAGATTGCATGAAAATTTAGCAAATATATTAACACTTTACAACTCTACAAGGATGGTCTATTGCAACCATTTTCATTTCGTTCTGGTTTAACTACGAGTTTTTATTTTATTTACTTACGAATAATTGTTATTTGTTTAATAAGGCAATAAAGCTTATGATTTAAAGCCGCGGCTGGCAGTTTCAAAGCCGAGACGAAGTCGAGGCTTTGAGCCAGCGAAGGCTTTAAGTCTGCTTTATTGCCGTATCAAACATATAATTTTTTCGCCGATCGTTTAAGATTTACATTTTTAAGATCATTTTTCCTGTACTCAAATGAAAATACGGCTAGGCTTCCGGCGTCATCGGTGCATGAACTGCCGACGTTTCGTCCTCGGTTCCACGGGACATCTTCAAGGCTGTGGTCACTCTGGAACACAACAGTTGTGTTCCAGATCCCAAAGTGACCACAGCCCTGAAGATGTCCCGTGGAACCGAGGACGAAACGTCGGCAGTTCATGCACCGATGACGCGGCTCCTACCCGGAAGCCTAGCTGTTATTAACAACGGCCGCGGAAGCCTGCAACTTAGATTAAATGAAAATACGATTGCACTGAGGTGGCTTATACAGCGTCGTTGCTATTGAATTTTTTTGTGCTAGTGTCAAACGTGATAAGAAAAAGCTGATGTCAAATACAACTTATAAAAGTGAATTGAATACAACGAATATTGAAGAACAAAGCCAGTAGTACTCAAAGATTGTAATTGTTAATATTACAATAAATAATATTGTTCTTTTCCACATTTATTGTGTCATAATAATTTAGGTTATTAATTCACTTACTGCCTAGTCATTATGTCAATGTATTTACTGCCTAATCGTCAAATGTGTTACTTTACCGACCGTCAACTATCATGCATTCACTGACCATCGGCGAAAAAATACTTTATCTCGGACTGCTTGGATAAGGACCATGGATAATGGTGGTCATTCATGCGCTAGGTAATGGAGTTCATTATCTCACTAGTGAGATAATGGATTCATTACTCAACTCATTTTATTTATACAAACAAAACTAAAGCTTTGTTTATAAGAAACCTGGCTGGTTGTCATAGTATTGAACAAATCGAATCTATCTCGTTCCTTTGATTTTAACACAAAAGTATTTTAAAAGTGACTTCACCATTAAAAATAAATTAATACGAAATGTCAAGTATCATTTCAAGCGAAAAAATTCGATTTTTAACAAATTTGTGATAGATTAAATTTTGTATGTCACACGTGCAACTTTTGAACTCGTGTTATAATCACACCTTTATGCCACTAGTAACATAATAACTATTATTTTACTTCAACGATATTTATTTATTTACACCTTATACGTATTTCGACATGTTTTCATGTCATTGTTAAAGGTAAGATTGAAAAGTAAACAGTTGGTGTTGCTATAGGAACAATATCACTTAGTGACTTAATCTTGGTTATCTACGTCTGCAGTCGATTTGAAATCTCATTCTAAAACCTCCAATAATGGTGAATTTAAAGAAATCGATTTGTTCATTCATTGAAGGTACAGTTTTTAAATGTTTGTGAATTTCAAATGCCTCCAGTACATCTAATTTACACACATACAGACATACAGACATACAGACATAGAGACATACAGACATACAGACATACAGATGACATACAGACACAGACATACAGACATACAGACATACAAACATACAGACATACAAACATACAGACATACAGACATACAGACATACAGACATACAGACATACAGACATACAGACATACAGACATACAGACATACGGACATACGGACATACAGACATACAGACATTTATTATGACGTTTATCGTCACAAAAGTGTAAATATTTTATAATGTTATTAGATGTCATTATATGACTGCGTTCTAATAAGTGTTTAGCGTAATTGGATTTATGTGGGTGTTTGTATTTGTAACAACGTACGTGTTCTTTATACCTAATATCAAAATTTCTAATTGTCTGGCATGTATAAACCGAATTACATGGAAGCAATTTTATTTGTAATTGCCCGATTTTGGCAAATCATCTGTTTTTTGCATTAAACAAAGTCTTTAAAATGTTTTTGGTTGGTTACTCTATGCAGTTCGTTTAATAATTTTATTTGCTTAAGTGCATTGTGCAATTTTCTTATACCGCATACAATTATTTTTGTAATGATACCAAGTTGTCAACCAAACAACAAATAAAAAAAATTCATATTGGAATTTCACAATCATATATGGATGTACGAATTATTTTCTGTTTTAAAAAGTGAGGTGGAACAGTGTAACAATATTATGGTAACCATGTTCACCAGACCTTACCTCTTTCAAGTACAGTATCGGTTATACATACAACAGAAGTGTATTGGGCTAGGAATTTAGATGATTGATAGACCCGTATTGTAGAAAATTGAATATATTCTGAGCAATGCTGCAGTATTCGAAGGTTTCTTTGTTGTATCGAGAGTAATAATACTGACCTTGAATACTTTGTTAATTATTGTTTACTTAATGTTTGCTTTTTTGCAGCTACTAATTAAGCTAGAATTTTAGTAGTTGTAACATTATTTAACTCATTGATTTAAAACACAACGACATACTTGTAACATGTTCTAAACAAAAAATTTTGTTGAATTGGGATTATAAAAAAAATTATGAAATGTGTAAGAAACATTTCAGTTCTGTCACAAACGTATGATGAACTTTCCAATAAGATTGCCGCTTCTAAATACCATGTTTCAACCGCGTCTCCATTATCAGATTTTTTCGGTAGGCGCTTCTCCGGCATTTAGTGTATGTGCATGTGTCAAAATTCTATTTTAATCTTCTTTCTTCCTTCTATTTTGGTAACGATTGTTTCATGCATTTCCAAGATTTCCCGTATGTTTCTATTTGTTGAATGCTCTTTTACTTATTTCATTTTTCTTTTACAACAGTTGCGTGACGTGACGTTTGAAAATTGGTAAGCAGTTGATAGCAAAATAAGGGTTGGGAGAAATCATGAACTGGAAAAAAAAATCAAAAAATTTTGATATTGAAAAAACACTGGAAAGCACAAACCTTCAAAAAATAAGAAAACACGTATTTAATGTAAATTGTTTTATAGGAATTCGTTGAATAGTGATATTGGTTACTGGGCGAATACCGGTTAGTCTCTCACGGCCCAATAACAAATATTCAGCCTACTATTCGAAGATTCTGCCGCCAAAATATTGACCCAAAACTCGGCGAAATCCTGAATATGCGTCCAAATATTCGGCCAAGTATGGAATATTGGGCCAATTGTTCGAGGAAATATTCAGTAAAGTACCAAATATTAGGCCAGAGTATCGAATATTAGCCAACTAGCCAATGTATTTTAATATTAATTATGTCACAAATTTTACGAAACTTTTCCAATTTCGTTTTGTTTTTATTTTAGCGCACAAAATTCCGAATATTTAAATTACTCGAAAAAGTATTCCGTTTATCCGAATGCTCGTAAAGCTTCCAAAATGGTTGAATATTCGGCTAATTATTAGGCCCACCGAATATTCCATGAATCCCTAGTTTATATCTTTGAACAAATAAAACAAACCACGTTATTTAAGTCTATTTAAATGCTATTAAATGCCCCAACGGAACTAGAAGATGGTATAGCGTGGGTTGCTTCCGTTTCTGTGTGTGAGACGGCTAGACACAAATTCTTCACTTACGCCCGCCAGATTTAGTTTTGTCTCAGTAGGTACCAGTTGCAATTCGTTCTATTAGACAGGGTAAGCAGTGCCTACCCATAACTTTTCAAAAAAAAAATTAACTTTCAATAAAAGAAAGGTACTTCTACATACAGTTTTTACTTTTTAACACCACCGTGTAACATTAAAAAATAGGCGCCAAATAAATAGGCCGTTGCCGTTGCCACAGTTTCGCATGCGCGGAAGCCGAGCTTATTGGGCTAAATGATTCCAGCTACGACACAATCAACCAATTTATTATTCTTAATACGTTTGCATGCACATTAATAAAATAATGAAATGATCAGATGCAAAGAAATAGTAGGGATTTCAGAATACAATAAGCACCACAAAGGCACGGCTGCTGCAGTTTTTACTTTACTTGCGCTGGTCAGCGGCAGTTAGTTGCAGCTTGCAATTATTGTGTAATTATTTATTTCATACGTGGTTTGCAAATTTGCAGTAAGTATGGAAATTCTCGATGACCAAATTTTAAACGAACAATGTAATGGACCCTTTCACGAAAAACAAATAGAAATAGAAAATCATGGCCGATGTACTTCAAAACGACAAGCAGGAGGAAGAAATCCAGATCGTTAAATACTGAATGGTACACAAAAATGGACTGGCTATCTGTAGCAATATTAAAAATAGTTGACTGGAATTGCTACTAGCGTCTGGTGTCTTCGCAAACAGCCGATCCTACCGTATTCTAACTTTCATGACTTGCGACCTCCTCGGCATGCAGCTGGAATGTGTGTAAAGCTATCGCCGTCAGCTGAGCTCGTAACCTTCCTTAATCACACGTACGTGTTTTAAAATTTAAAACGTCAGTTGTATATGTTGTTTCAAAAGTTAAAAAATAAAGAAAACGTCAATATAAAATAAAAATTATTATTTATTAGTACCGCTGGTAGTCAAAGGGTAAAAAAATATTTTTAACATTCCTTCTTGTAAAAAGTGAAAATCAGAAGTTACTTTTGCTTTGTATTTTCTACGCTGTACCGTGCATGTAATAAATTAAAAAAAAGGATTTGTTGTTTTGTATTGAATGCAATTTATTGGCAATAAAAACATCGGCTTTAACAATGCAATTTCACTTTACACTTACACCTTCATTAGCTTGCTTTACTTTCGATGTAAATATCACACTCCCACAAACAACCACATTGACAAGTTAACACTGCACAATACGCGCCAATATTAAACGAGGTTGCGCAAGTAAGGATCGGCTGTTGTTGAAGACACTAGACGCTAGTGGAATTGCTTACTATTTTCATCTATATCTAACCCCACGAAAGTATAGTCTGAAACAGGATAATCTGTTTATAAAATCTTTCAGCTGCAATTAAAAAACGTCCATCAACCATCTGCAACTTTTAGATTAACATTATTTGGCAAATGACGCATTAACTTGGCCTTAGGCGAAGGTTTACGTTATCAAATTAAAGTGCATAACGACAAAGTGAAATTTAATAGAGATTTTATGCGTAGAATAATTCATTTAACAGTAGGTTTTGGTAAATTGAAATTGCCGTAATTATTTTGCTTTTTAATCCTAATGTTAATTAATGTTTTGCCATTGTCCACTCAAAAAATTTCTGTTTATACTAAATTGCTCATGAGTGGTAGTAAAATAAGATTCACAGCTTAATTTTTAAGTGCGGCAAAAATTAGAGAAGTTAATTTTTCCCCTCACCCTTTCCCACCCAATTTTTGGCGGAGGAGTCTGTCCTTCCGTTTTTAGTTTTTTTTATCCTATGTAATCTTTGTCCAAAAAGTTTAATTGTTTTTCATAAAAAAAAAACATAGACAGCTCACGCTAACCGAGCGGGAGACTTGAAGTAATCCGAACCGCATAAACGACATTATGCTGAAGCAGCCGCCAACCGTGGTTATCAGTGGGGTGGTGGTAATGGCTCAACTCGTTGTGATTGCGCGTCATATTACGTCTTTTTTGTAGCACGACCAGTATCTCCCGACATCTGTACGTTGCATTTGCTCTTTGCGCACTAATATCAATGTGGATTTGCTTTGCACCGCCACCGCTGTAGGGCTCCAGCGTTGTACGTAATTGCTTTTGAACGTAGGAAAAGTAAAAGTTACTGAAGTTTTACGTATGTACTTAAAAATTATAGGTTATTTTTGCTATTTTTTCAGTAGCCTTCTGATTTTTGCAGCAAAGCTTATATTAAAAATACATGACGAAATAATGCGTAACATACCATTACAAAAAAAGTCGTAAAATTTCTTTGAATGACAGTACATTAAATTACATAGTAGAATAACAGCCTACTGTTAACATAGAATATTAATGAAATAGTTCCGTAACAAAGCGTAGGTAGATAAATTTATAGAAACGTCCATCGAACTTCATTAGAACCCGCCTTAAATGCAACACTGCTACTTGATAAAAATGCAGTGTAAAATATATACCATAAAAAGCAATGCAACATCAACCTAAGTATAGAGCAAAAGTTAATAGAACGGCCTACAAATACCGACTAAATAACCGTGAGTTAGAATAACAACTCGAGCATCTTTTTATAAAACGGACTAACTTCGTGCCGCGTTTAACAAAATAACAGTAATCAAACAATAAAAGTTAGATCAGCTACTTGATCGCTAAATAAACTTAAAAAACAAAAGAGCTCGCGCTCGGCTGTTAAAAGTTTTTACTCTCCGCCCTTGATATTCGTATCACATACAGTTGCTACATGAGTGTGTGGCGAGGGAGACAAGACAAAAAAGTGTTACAGACAGCAAAACAAAGAAATGTTAAAATGCTGGTTAACTGACTTGAAGACAGGGCTTTTGAAGGTCACGAGTATTCGTATTTGCAAAAATATAAATGCAATGAGATTTTTAAAAACATTAAGTCATTTGAACTTAAAGGGATCTATCAAAACATTTGTGTTCCTGATCCAAAAATAAAGGTTTGAACTTGATGTAGGGCTGATAGGTGTCTTAGTAAAAAAATAATAAATAAGGAAAACTAAAGCATGTAACTCATTGTCATCACAGTGTTAGAGTTTCTTACTTCCAAAAAAAATGGGGGTGGGACAGAAGTGGTGTTATAACAAAAGTACTGAAGTACTATTTCTAATTCTAATTCTAAAACCAGGGCCGTCTTAAGAAATTTGAAGCCCTTGGGCTCAGAATTTGTAGCGCCCTAACAGCGGTAACATTCGAATCTAAGATAAAACATCCCTGGAATGAACAGCTCTGAAAAATACTTCCCGTAAAATAATTCCGAAAGAAGACCCCTGAAAAAAAATCTCCACGAAAACAAAAGTTTGGAAAAAAGCTCTACGAAAAAAGCCTAGAAAAAAAGGCTCAGTAAAGAAGACCCCTGAAAAAAAATCTCCACGAAAAAAAATCCTCGAACAAAAAGATACATATTTCATACTTCCAGAAACTCAAAGAAGTGGTTTTTAAAAAATTGTGTATGGGTGGGGGTTATGCGTTATAACTTCCGAACGGATAGCGAGATTTTGATGATCTTCGGAATGTCAAAACATTCAAAATCAAAAATTTACTGTCAAAATAAGCTTTAAAAAAATTCGAATACAGAAGCGGAAGTTAGACATGTTTTTTTGTAGCATTTATAGCGAAAACCAAATTTTCTGAAACTGAAAACGGAATTTGACAGAAGGACATATCCAACTTTTTTTTCCGAACTTTCTAGCTTTAAAACGACGGCCAATACTATTTTTTTTAAAACTTTCACTTTAACGCATTATTACTTAAAAGCGAGTTGACAGCTCGGGATGAAGTTTGGTGTTAAAATAGCCATAAGGGAACACAATGTCACTATCTAAGAGAATTTTTGTACAAATGAAAACTGCGAAGAAGCTGATTTTACCGGTGATGTTTTTCCAGGGATTATTTTCACCCGAGGATGTTTTATTCAGGGTTATTTTTCTTCCGGAGATTATTTTTCGGGTTTTTTTTTTGGGTCTTATTTTCGGGCGCTGTTTTTTCTATGGATGTTTTTCCGGATATCGTAACATTTAGACAAACCACCACTAGTTTACACAACGGCGCAATTGCTACAGTACAGGTTCATATATGTATCTGAAGTCGGGCAATAGGCGGCGGTACGTATCCTTCTCGAACACTAACGGGCACTTTCTACTCAGTTTTTACACAAATGCGCATTCAGCGCAGGCGCACTCACACTTGTATGTATAAGGCATCGCCCGGGGCCTTTTTGGGCTCAGCGCCCTTTCGGGACCGGCGCCTTATGGGCCCGGCGCTTTAGTGCTATAGCCCCAAGGGTTAGGATGGTACTCTTTTCTGTGTTTGTACTTTAGGTGGGAACTAAAACATAGGCGCCGCCAGGGGTCCTCCGGTATTTTCTTGAGAAATGCTGAAGTGCATTTTTCTAAGTTAGCAAATAGACAAAAACAATTTTTTTAATATTGATTATAAATAAAACAATTATTGAAATGTTAAACAATAAATTTTGATTGTATTTATATATCGGTTGCTAAACGCAGAAACTTTTTCACAAGTAATACAACTAGTGATTCCGTTTTCCTTCTATAAACCTGTACTGATCGTTAATGGCTTCTAGTTAAGACGATGTCCAAAATTAACTATCACATTTGTTTCTCGCGTGCTGTCGATCTTAACTTGTCGCACTCGTCGCTAACAAATTCAGCTATAGCAAAGAGTGATTTTATCACAATATCATCATTATGTTTTCACTTGGTTGTTTTCATTGGTTGTTGTCGGAAATTGAGCACTCTGATTGGCTACATAAAATTTGTGTGATATAATAGTCCCACAAAACTAATTGCTGCCATTTTATTGTTTCATGGGTTAAACGGATCGTTTACTATGTGTATCATCTGTGTAGATTAGATAGTAAGGTAGGTATATAAAATAACAAAACTATAACTTAATACAACCTCCTAGCTATCTTCTTACGATGAACATATTGTAATGCACAGATGCGCCACTTATAAAAATGTATAACACTTCATTGAAATTTAAATTTATTATTAGCGATTTACCGAATAGTGGTTTTGGTCACTGGCCAAACAACGAATATTCGGTCAACTATTCGGCCATATATTCGACTCTATTATATTCGGCCGCGTAACGAATGTTCAACCAAGTACTGATTATCAAATTAATTATTTATTAAAATGCCAAATATTAGGCTACATATTCGTCCACGTATAACACATATAAACTCTAATCAAATATTCGCGGCACGTAATCAAACCAAAAACTATAACTTTGTTACAATGTATTTCAGTTTTAATTATACCACCAAATTTAATACAATATTTGCAATTTAGTAATGTTGTCAGTTAGTGCAGAAAACGCCGAATATTCGGCCCATCTTTGACTGACTCGAAAAAATATTAGGCTTGTCCGACTATTTTTGTAGAACTGTATCTTTTGTAAACAGCAGAATTGTAAGCGTTTGTAAGCAGCTAGAATTTTTTGAAATTTTAGATTTAAAAAATAAATATAAATTAAACACGTGCTTTACCTATTGACATTCGAATGCAAATCTCAAGCTATATAAGTATCGAGTACATTAAATTCGAAACAACCTTTTTAACATTTAGCTTCACTTTTCTAAAACGTACAATACCGTTTAAGTTTTGCTACACAAAAGCGATGTTTTGGTAAAGCACTGTTAGGCCACAAAAGTTCTGATACGCGCGTCCCAGACGGGCACCGTTGTTTTCAAAACGAGACAGCGGTATGTGAACAAACGAGGTGAAACACACAAAATTACTATCGCAGGTTTTTTTGACATATTGTATTTCAAAACAACGTATTTTTTTATATTTAATTAACAATACTTATGTTGTATAAACGAACGTTCCCGCGACAAAAGAAGGTCGGGAACAGATCATGGATTCAAACGCGGGTGGGAATCTAGTCAGTAGTACTCGTTATAGTTATAGAGGTATTTGCTGCCAAAATTTGGTAAATATTTTGAACTAAAAAAAAATTTGCAGCAGTTTACTTACGAGTCAAAGCTTCAAATAAACAATATGAGCTTACCCTATATTAGCAAATTAAATTAATCTGACATTCTGACAATACAAAAAAAAAAAGAATAGGAATGTGAAAGTTTAACACCAATATGTATAAATCTGCTTACTGGATTTCAAGTACGAAATGCTTACCTCATTATGCTGGGTGTAGTCCCCAAATGATGACGCGGTCTAAGCCGAAACTAAATTGTAATATTGACAGTTTGAGTAACCGCGAAAGCCTCAAAGAATATAGTTGTCAAAGATTACTACGATTTTCATTTAAAACATTGAATGTTTGTGTTATAACTCAAAGACAAGCTCACCAATGGGCCACCCTGTGTATGCATGAAGCAAATGCTTTGATAATAATGTTAGAAAAAAATTGCAAACGTAGCAAACCGCCTTTTGAAATATTTTCTAATTGAAAATATTTGTTATACGCGAAGTTTGCAAATTTTGGATAGGAAACAGACACAACTTTTCCGTTGTTATAAAGAAGCGTGTAGAGTTTGGTTATAAAACTATAAGGTTTTTACGATTTACTGTTAAATCAGAGCAGTTTATAAGAAATAAAGTACAATTTACTTATTTGCTTTTAGCAAATATATCCTTTTTTAAGTAGGTTCTGAACCAGAGGAAGTATATGATTTACTGTAGAAAATATGTATAGTCAACTAACAAAACTACCAATAGACCGAAGAAATGTACATGTCGGATGCAAAATTATTCAGGACTCCACACTAATAAGCATTCAAGTAAAGTCAGGTCACATAGCGTTCAAGGCCGGAATAACTGTCGTTTAGTTAGACGTTAGAGGTAATTTAATGAAATTAAGCATCAATGACTTCTTAGGATTTTTCTTTTTTTGCTGTAGGTTGAATTAAATTAAAATTGTTTTTAAACTATTATTATTACTTCTAAAATTATTACATTTGCGGTGTAAAAGACAAAAATTTCGAATTGAAACTGCAGAAATATTTATTCTACTATCTACACCTCATTCATTCATATTAATTGATTAATTGTTATTGTAAAATAATAATATAACCTTTTCAGAATCTTTTATTTGTTTTAACTGCTGGCTATAAACAAAGAAAGTGCTGTAGCAGAGATCCAACGATGGGGCGTTTAAATTGTTATACTTCGGTCTACGGAATATTTTTCACAAGTTTCAGAGACAAACGCACTGATAATGCACTGAACTTTGTCTTTGGTGAAAAAAAATCAATATTTGGTTTTTTGGAAAAATATTTCTTGCATTACAAAAAACTACTAATTTACGTGTACTTCTATTCTGCCAAGTAGTTCAGTTATTTTATTTCTGTACGTTTATCACTATATATTACATTAGATATAATCATATATCGGGTGGTTATCATTGCCTTTTTTAAAACAATTTATTTAGAATAGACAAAAACATAAAAAGTGGGAAAAACCAACGGCTGTATTTATTTTTTTTAAATAAAAATAAGGATTTTGAAATACAAACAATGTTTCTTGTTTATTTGCAACACTATTTATAAATACCATTTTTATAATAAATTCGAGCTTGACTTCGGTGAATTTCATATTAATATATTATAAATAAGATTGTTATTGACTTCCACAAGTATTTATTTCTGTCTTGTACGTATTTCAACGTGTTTACACGTCATTATCAACGCCAACATTGCAAGTAAAAAATTGGTGTTGCTGTAGGAACAACAGAACTTGACGACTTCATCTTGGTTATCTATGTCTGCAGATGACTTGATTTCTTATGAACTTATAATAATATTGAATTTAAGACATCAGTTTGCTCATTCATTAAATATACCGTTATTAAATCGTTGGAAATTTGAAATGCCTCCAGTATATACAATTTACGTTTATCATAACGAAAGTGTCAAGTTGTTATTAGATGTCATTACATGATTGTGTTGCAATATGTGTCGGGCAGTGTAAGCCACCAACAGGCACAGATAACCAAGATCATGTCATCAAGTTTTATTGTTCCTGTACTACCACCAACTGTAAATTTTTAATCTTCTTTTTGATATTGACGTGTGAACACATTGAAATACGTGCAAGCGTTGGTGGAGGTAATTTTATTTTGTATTTTTAGATAAACATATTTTTGATGTTTTTTAAATTGTGATTGTGTCAATCCTAGTTTAACTCATATTCTATTTTCATTCAAGGTCGTAGAGTGCCTGCAGTATATAATTTTTTGTGGTTTGCTAAAGTAAAGCACTTTGCTTACCGGTTTAAAATCTTGATTTAAATTATGATTAAACAAATAATTCGATTTAAATTGCAATTTAAGTCAAGTTACTTCAAATCAAACTGATTGAATTCTAGCATACTTTGTAATTTAGTGTGATATTTAAAATTAATAATGTTCATTTTCTTGCATTATGTTTTAGAGTAATAGTAAAAAAATAATGCTGTTATACAAAGCGATAAAAATCATAATCGCAGTCGCCTATGAAACAAAACCAGCATGTCGGTGATTAGTTTTAGTTCCATGTCTATAATTTATTTTATTTTTTATCTTTGTTTTATTTAGATAGGAGGGAACTAGAAATATGTTGTTTTTTAAATTTAAATTTGACTTACTAAACAATCAAAACGACATAATTAACAAAACAATTAAATGTCACAACAAATGCTGAAAACGTTAGGTAGTCGTAAGAGATGTAAAAATTATATCATATTTAAAACAAATGCAGGTTGCCACGGGATTTAAACTGGGACTGCCAGATTACAAAACTTAGCTTTTACGCCTAAACTAAGTCGTCGTTTATAATGTTTCTGTTATGGTTAGTTGGATAAAGTTTGCCGACTAACATTTGTCATGCACGTTAGTTAAATAAACATAATAAATATTAAAAATAATTTAAATACTCACTTGCTAATAGTTTAAAACTTTAAAATATGAGCAATAAAAATAAATAATAGAAATAATAAAAACAAAAATAAGCCGGGTAACTATGACAATAGCTCCACAATTTTCAAACTAATCATAGACAAGCTGGTATTATTTCATAGGCGATGCGATTGAGTTTGTTTTTTGATCGCTCTGTATGATGAACATTACACTAAAAGATTTTGTTTATCGGGTAAGTGGATGGGCACAGTAATTGCTTATACCACGTCCTACCAGACCTTAATACGTGAATTAGCAAATATCTATTTCAGCGATTGTTTTAAATTTCACATCCATATTCCAAATCAAACTAAAAACATTATTTATAAATTTATGCTACTTAAAACATGGTACCTAGTAGAATTGCGCAACGCCACATAAAAAGAGTAAATTAAATTCTTTGTTCCATATTTTAATCTTATTTTGTAACAATACATTAAATTTCGAATAATTAAAATTTTGTTTTATAAAAAAGAAAGTTATAAGCCGAATTCGTTGTAAGTGAACCACTCGGTATAAATTGTTGAGCGTTTTGTCTAGTGTGCGTCAAAAATGTAAGCAGCCTCCTATTACGAACGATTACAGTACTTTAATGAAAATAAATTAAATCTATTTTCTTATAAATATATTTACGTCGAGTGCATGTGGGTCTTAAAATAACTTGTTCTCTTTTAATCCAATTAATTACTGTAACGTTCGTTAATAAAGAAAAATGAAATTGATGCATTTAGATGTTTAAATGGACAAGCATGGAAGTAATCGGCTATAAAAGTTACTAGAAAATGTAATATAAAAATTATGTGTGAAGTTTAATAGTTTACTTCAGCCAAATCGATGTATTAAATTCTTACGGATGATAGCATGATTATTAGTAATCTTACAAGCAATTTACAAATATGCTATATTTAGATATGGAGCAAACGTTAGGTAAAACATAATAGGCTAGTTTATAAAAGAAAACGGTAATTTGGTCAAAATCAAACCAGCAGTTCTAAAAATTATAGAAAATGAACGAATGCAGCCAAAAGATAGATTTGTGTAACGCCTTTGGAGATTTCTTGCACTCTAATGTGCTTTTCGGAAAATTCTCCAAACCAATTTTGTGCGCGAAAACAAAATTTCCCTATATTCAAAGTGTGGAAAAGAAGAAAGTCTATAGCGGTGCCTAAGATGAATTTAATACTTACGATAATAGATAATGTACCACGATTCAAATAATACACATGTTATGCGTTCATATATGCAATGTCGTTAAATAAGGAGCGCACAATTAAAATAAGGTATGCGTATCATGCTCACTATAATTTATTTTAGAAGTAAAGAAGAAATTGTTTAAGCTACGTTAACGTAGATTTAATTTTTGTTGCGGTATTATTAAGATATTAACAGGTCGTATTAATTTGCGAGATAGAAAGTTACGTTGTCATTTCTTATGTAATTTAACGCATCATAAAAAGTGTCAAAACAATTTACAGTCTCACGGCTTTGCAAGGTGCTGTAATAGCCCATAATATGTCACTGCCATTGTATGTTGCACTTGCCATTTACAGAGTCCGCACATGATTACACAAGTAATTAGTAGTGCTACTAATTGTTACAACGATACGGGTAAAACCCTTTTTTTTAACTACAATGTTTAATTTGAAACCCTATTTTCCAAAACCAATTCACCTATTTACGACGTGAATTGCTGTAAAGTCTTTAAACTGAATGCTGTCTATTATATCAGTCAGCATCAACTTGTATACGAATAGAAGTATAAGGAAATACTGATTTGATGCAAATTTTCGAATTAGCGATTTTTACGGTTTTGGACATTCAGAAACCCAAAAAATTGGTTTCAAAACATGTCTGTCTGTGGGTATGGTACGTGCGCTTCATAACTCCCAAACGTATTCTCCGATTTCAATGAGGTTTGGAATGTGGGGGTGTATCAAAAATTCATCAAGAAAATATAAACCTTTAAAAAATCCGAAACCGGAAGCGGAAGTTCCACATGTTTTTTTGTAGCATTTTTTTCAGAAATTGAATTTTCCAAAGCTGATAGAAAACCTTAAGGCAAATCAAATGCTTTCTTCCAAACTTTCTAGCTTTAAAATGGCGCCCGCTACGATTTTTTTGAAAATTTTCACTTTAGCTTCTTACTACTAAAAAACTGTCTGGCAGCCGCCTCGAAACCTACCTCGAGTCTTTCCTGCCTGCTGCGTTCTTTCCTTTTCTCTGTTTTAAACTATTACATCAGAATCAAAATTTTGAAAAGCTTGAAATTTTCTAATAATTTTTATTTTTAATCTTGAAATGTTATACTTACGTAGACTACGAAAATATCGAAAGTTTTGAAAATATTGAAAATGTTGAAAGCTGAAAATTTTCAATTGTTTAAAGATATCCTTTAAAATTGTTAATTGTTTGCAAACTAAAAAGTTTTGAGAATTTTTAAATTAAAAAAAATAAATTTTCAAATATTCTCATACTTAACTAAAACATTATGGAATGTTTTAAAACTTTTTGTAAATTTTATAAATTTGAAATTTAATGATTTTCTGTATTTTTTAATTGCAAACAATATGGTAGTGGTAAGATGATTGCGCTTGCGCAGATCAGTTATTCGACATGCGTAGAATAGAAATCTGAGCTTCTTTTTCGAGCGCGTTTATAATTTACTAGAACAGCCTTCCCTACCTTTCTTACTTTTTGCTGGAGTTATCTGGTTTTGTGAAATCTGGTATTTTGTAATTGCAAACAATGTTTATCTGCTAAAAATCGATTTTTAACTTTTTATATGTAGATCTTTGGCTGATAGTCGTTTTTCTAAAACTGTTCAAGAAACGACCAAAAAAAATACCTTTTAGGGTTTTTCTCAATAGCATGGAGTGACCGGCGGATGGTAGGAAGGTAAGAAGATCGCGCTTGCGCAGATCGGCCGTTGGACATGCGTAGAATACAAATCTGAACTGATTTTCCGAGTGTGTTTTTGTGCTGGATTTATGTGGTTTTATGAAATCTGTTGTTTTGTAATTCTAAACAATGTTTGTGCTGAAAGTCAAGTGTGTTGGTGTTTTTTTTTGTAATTTTAAGCCACAACTAAACTCTCTGACCAAGCCCCTAGGTTTCGCTGTAATGTTAGTCAACATAATGATGTAATTAAACCACATGGATTTTTAATGCAAATAAATTTCTGGTGACTACTGTAATTGTTTTGTAAAAGGAAAATACCAATACACTTTAATAAAAGATTGTCCGTCTACTTTCACTGCTATTGTTTGGGATATCTGAATGGTGACTGTTACAGAATATTTACATTTTAACAACTCTGTGTCATTGCTTCTGTTGGAGAAATCGAACGATTTGTCGTTATGTAAACGTAGCACCTAAGCTGTTAGCTCGATTTCCTTACAGGAATTTGAGAAGTAGTTACATATGAATATTCACGATCACATAACTATTCGTTTTCATTGTTGCTGCTCAGAATAATATCTTTAATACAAACTCTTATTAGAAAAAAACCAAAGTTATTTGACGTGTTTAGTAATAATTAATAAAACTTTGTTTTAATTTCTGCATATAATTTAATCAACCAGGATTTTATATCTGTATGCTGTCAGTTTAGATAAAACTCAGACTTGATCATATTTCAATAAATGATATTATGCGAGCTGTGTGAGAGTTAATGAAATATTATTAATTACAAGTTCTGAAATTAATTGTTTTTGTAATTTATCTGTAGGAATATTATGACAAGAAAATGATCATCTATAAATATTTTGAAAGATTGATAGTTTACTTAATATGAAATAATGAAATAATGTTTTATTTATCTGTTAAAGATATATTTACAATACACTTTTTAAAATTTTAAGTTTTAAACCAATCGTTCATTAATTTATTCAGGCAAGTCTCGAGTATCTACTGTACCTAGTTCGAAAACGAGAATTTATAAAATTACTAGCGGAACCCATAGTCTATGACCCACCACGCTTTTTTGGTAACTTCTTTTAAAATTGTATCGATTTGCACGACATGTACCGAATCTATCCCGCAGTATTGTATATTGTCAAACAAGGAAAGTCGGCCATTGAACTGAACATACGTAACTACTAAGTAATCATGCGAATGTTTAGTATTTTGTGTTTATATCCTAATGTAGCGTGATCAATATCAAATAATCTTTAAAATAAAAGTACCCACTCTACGTTTAAATTGCCGCCGTTTATTTGTGTCGAAATTAAATTTTCACATTATAAACTCTTCAACTGTAGAAGTGAATGCCTGTCTTTAATTCTTATTATTCGTGATTGTATATGGCAGGTTCGAGGAGGTAAGGTTAGGTTTATCTAAAATTAGGTGTTTCTGAACTGTAAATAGTAATCCAGTACCCGAGAGTAATATTTGTAGGTAATAGAACAACATTACCTGCTGATATCTCTTGAAATCTCAGCTGCAATGCAACTTTTAAATTTGATTTGAGTTATTTATGATTATCTTCGCACACGGCATCGTTTGTATGATCTGACCTGCATTTCTCTCCAGAGGTTTTGGTCTTGACCTGTTCCTGATCTTGTCATAGTTTAAAGTCTAGCCCGATGGAAAGGGTGCGTAACCCAACATATGTGTGTTCTCCGGGGAGTTTTACTTGCTAGCTAATGATTATTTTCCAATCATACACACAAACCGTAAATATTAAATTTTGGTTTCTTTATCGCAAACTGTAGCACCCCGCCGTACTAATTATTATGCGCCTTATATAATAGACGCGCAAATATATGGCCTCTAGTAGCGGGGACCTTGCACCACTGAAAGTTGATTCAAGTGGTAGGGTTCCCGATTAACATAAATACCCGTAGACTATGCCTTCGTAGTTTTTGGTAACAATCAATAAGCGACTAAAGTAGGCATCTTAATCGAAAACTGTAGTAGTCAGCTGTACCATCAAATATGCACCGTTGGGGACTCGTTGCCACTAACGTTGAGTCAGGTGGAAAGAATTCCGATTAACATAAAAACCCGTAGGACATGCCCTATGTTTTTTTGTTAACAATAAATATTCGAATAAAGTAGGTAGCGTAGCGGGCTTATAGTAAATCCGAATCCCCACCCCCTGTCTCAACGTTTAATAATGACGTAATAAGAAGCATTCTCAACCCACCTTATTTATTATGTTTACGTGTTTCAACGTTTATGTAACAGTCAAGCAGTGTATGAAATACTTCAATATATCTCTTCTAATAAATTTGCTAGTAATTATTTGTAAAGACAAACGTGTGGCGTAACCCACGGATTTTGCTATTTTATTGTAAAGGTAAAGTTGCGATAAACAAAAAAATATCATACTACCAATAAAATCAGCCACAGTTAGCAACGGTTTGTAAAGAAAACGTTTGACGTAGTCACCGGGTTCTGTTATTTTATTGTAAAGTTTAAGACGCGCTTAACAAAGAAATGTAATATCAGGAATAAAATCAGCTGCAGTTAGCAGCAAAAAGTTATAAATTAATTTGAGATTGCTATAATTATTGTAATCTAACTGTATCCCAAAATATCTGGGTCAATTATTGTTTATGAATTCTTACTCTACGGATATTTTGTAAACATGACGTTGTTATTTCATAGGAAAAATGAATAATCTGTAGGCACACGTACCTGTTTTATTAATGAAATATTTTCGATGAAAAATGTAGGTAACATTAGGAAACGGAAAGTAAAGGTTTGTGTTTAGAGAAACTTTGAATGATGTGTTCGTGAAGAAAACAAAATGTGTTGGCATTCCAGTAATTAGAATTAGACAAACGTAGCGTGCTACTCAAAATGTGGCCGCTGCGTACAGAGATCCATTTTATAGTACAAAGTTTAGACACTATTCGCGTTTATATATTAGATAGACAGATGCATCTTGCAATGACTACAAATAAGTTCTAGTTTTGTATTGCTGTAGTTCATATTAATTTCTAAATAGAATAACTAAATCTTTATCAGGTTTTATTTCCTTTAGTCCTAAACCTACTTCAACGTCTTTACAGGTCGTTATTAAAGTAAAATTAAAAATAAACAGTTGTTGTTGTTATAGGAACAAGAGAGAAAATTGCTAAAATTATAAAGAAAACATATAAATGCAAGGTATTTATTAAAAAAACTAAAAATAATTTAAACACTTTGTCTAATGCTTAAGAAAGAACAAATTATTTTATTAAAATTGGGCGTTTACAAATTAATTTCTCCCACTGTACTACGCTTTCTATAGACCAAATAATAACATATTTGATGTTAGGTACAAAGAACACATACGTTGTTACCCACATAAATCAAATTACACTAACACTTTACAATGTTTATAGTTTTCTGATGATAAATGTAAATTAGATATATACTACAAGCACTTGAAATTCAAAAACATGTTAAAACCATACCTTTAATGAATGAGCAAATTGAGCTTTTAAGTTTACCATTATTAGAAGTTGTGAAATAGAAATCAAGTCGTCTAGAGACAAAGATCAAGTTATGAAGTTCTGCTGTTCCTATAGTAACACTTTACTTTTAATTTTACTTTTGATAATGACGTATAAACACGTTCTAATACGTTTAAGGTTAAATTAAAAAAATAGCTATTGAAGTTATTATTTTTTTTATTTATAAACTAATGTTTGTACTGTAGAATTTTCAGATGAAAGTGTTAATTGCGTTTTGCCTGTTTACATATAACGATGAAAACCGAATGATAGTCGATTTATGTATTGATGCTGTAATATATAAACAAGTAAAAATGGAAGGAATTGAATAATGAGACCGACATACAAGAAGCACGATAAAACTTCCGTTTGGAGAACCGTAAAACACATAGGAAAGCTTACGTGAAAATCATGACATTGAAACCCTACATATAGGGTGTCCTATCAAATAACTTATCCAATAATGAAAATTTATAGTTTTATAAATAAGAAAAATAGCACTCGATGGACAGCACATAAACGGAAGAATTCTAAAGTTTGTGGGAAAAACTGATATTATAATTTATTGTAAATAAAACAATTTTTAACATTAATATTATAATATTTAGTAGGGGTTTGCTCTTGATATTTGATATAATTCAAATGTGATTTGAGGCAAAAATCAAATAACGTGTTTTGTATTCAATCTTCTTTTCTATTTTTTTTTCTGGCAATCGTTTTATTACTAACCTAGGAGGTTGATTTAGGAATGATGCAACACTTTACCACTCGTAGAATTTTTTTATGTTTAGAAAATTTTAAACAATAGTTAATTGCATCAAATTATCTTTTACCATGTATGATCGCTCTAATTTAAACAGCTCTGAAGTAATTGCGAGTCTTCTGCAACTTTGAAGGACCATACTGTACAGCAATTTTGGCCAACCATAATGATTTTCGCCCAAAAATTCATACCTTAGTTCTTTTTTTGTATTAAAAGTGACCTACAATGTGGTCCAATTTCGATGGCGTTAAATGAATATACAGGGTGTTAATGAATTGTAGGGACAAACTTCTAGGGCTTACAAAACAAAACAAAGCAAACAACTTTGGTAATAAATGTGTGGTCAAAAGTGTTTCCTTTAGAAAATAGAGCCTCTTAAAGATTCTTTGAGAAGTACCTGAAAATAGGCAAGCCAAATTGCATTTTCAATTATTTTGCACATGTCACACGGAATTTTGAAAAAAAAACCACACGGAATTTAAAAAAAAAAAACGATCTAGACATACATGCATTCAAATAACGTCAATTTTGACACAATTCGATATTTTTTGACTTTTCTTGCATTCGTTTCTTTCTGTGCCTTTTATAATTCGTTTTTTTCGTTCTGTGATTTTTTTGATAATTATTTTCTTCGTTGTTTTCGTTCTGTGTTTCGTATTTTTGTGTTATGGCAAATTATACTTTTGCCGAACAGCATGACATGATGTTCATGTATGGAGCTGCTTGGGGTAACGCACGCGAAGCTGCTCGCCTGTACCAAGAACATTTTCCGAATAGGAATCATCCATCGCACAAGGCCTTTAGTGTAGTTTCACGTCGGCTGCGGGAGGAAGGTACATTCGTTGTCAACAGACACAACTGTGGAGCTACCAGAACAAGGCGAACGGTGGATTTTGAGGAAGAAGTTTTGGAGAGAGTGGCTGAAAATCCTTCTACTAGTTCAAGAGCCATCGCTCATGAAATGGGAGTGAACCATGTTTCAGTATGGGAGGTACTACATGAGCAGCAGCTACAGCCGTACCATCCACAGAAGGTACAAGCCATGGTTCAAGCAGATTTTCCCAGAAGGGTAGAATTTTGCCAGGAATTTCTGCGGCGGTGTAATGAGGATCCAGAATTCCAAGTAAACGTTCTGTTTAGTGACGAGGCATCTTTTACGACAGAAGGAATATTCAACAGTAGCAACAGCCACATTTGGGACGATGAAAACCTCCATGCTATGGTTCAGAAAGGATACCAGCAAAGATTTTCAGTGAACATTTGGGCCGGGATTGTTGACGATAGACTCATTGGACCATATCTGCTACCCCAAAGGTTAACAGGAGCAATTTATTTAAATTTCTTGCGCCATGTCCTGCCTGAAATTTTGGAAGGTGTTCCACCTTAAATGTGGCTGCAGCACGATGGTGCACCTGCTAATTTTTCGGCGGAAGTCAGGGAATTTTTAAATAACACTTTTCCCAACAGACTGATAGGTCGAGGACGGCATGTGGCGTGGCCTCCACGTTCTCCTGATTTGACCCCACTTGATTTCTTTTTGTGGGGTCATGTTAAAACGTTAGTGTATGCTACCCCAGTTGAAACTGTAGAAGAACTTACAGCGCGCATTCTTGCTGCATGTAAAGAAGTTCAACAGACTCCTGGTATATTTGGAGCGGTGCGCAGGAATTTACTTCTTAGATGTGCTTCGTGTGTAAAAGCTGGGGAGCGACATTTTGAACATTTACTATAATTTTGTTAATTTTTGAATTAATTATTGTAAATTTTTCAAATAGTTGATTTTTGCTTTGTAATTTTGGTTTTTCCTATTGCTTAGTTTTGAAACATTTTGTTAATTAATTTATTTTAAATTTAATTTGAATTTGAAAAGTAGGAAAGAGGGCTTTATTTATCCTGTATTAATTTCCGTCGTTATGGAAACAAATAGTAGGTAGTAAATTGAGTTGCCTACATTTAGGCGCTTCTTAAAGAATCTTTGAGAAGCTCTATCCCTGAAAGGAAACACTTTTGACCACACATTTATTAACAAAAGTTGTTTGCTTTGTTGTGTTTTGCAAGCCCTAGAAGTTTGTTCCTACAATTCATTAACACCTTGTATAATGTTAATTAATAATGCTTTATGGCAAGTCGATCTTACAAAACCATTAATATTCTCGAAAACTGTTGGATTAAGCGACATTTAATATAAAAATATTTTTTGTATATTTTTGTATGCAGAATAAAATGTTATAACCAAAACTTAAACAACCTTATTATATACAATTATACAAACTGTAACGTAATGCTACATATCAAATGCTCAAACATAGAATTTTACAATTTTTGTGTAAAACTGCCAACATTATCAACAAAAAAGGCTGAGACTGTTTCATCTTCTGGAAGCTGTAACTTCGCAAGGTAGAGTTTCGGTCCCATTTTTATAATTTTTTTTATTATTTTCCGTATCTGATGTTACAAATCACCCTGTACAAACTAAGTTTCCACACGAGTTTTTTTTGCCATGGTTAGGTCTTATACCTTATTTTTAAATTTTACTAAAGAGTGGCCCACTAAAAACGCCCGGAGGGGTCAAATTAATTTGCAAGGGGGGCATATAATGTGGCTATTTTCGTTCACCTATTTATAACACCTAAATTACGGTTATTTTCACCCTAAAATATTTAAATGGCATCGACTTTGCGCCGTTTCCAATTTTGTCAGACAATAATTGAAAGGTCGATAAATATTCCAAAAATTCAATTCTTTTTAACGTCTGTTTTTCCGACGAATGCAGTTTTTGCCTAAATGTTACAGGTAATCGCCATAATTGTCGCTATTGGTCAGACTTTAATCCGAGGATATTTCACGAATCACATACTCAATACCCCCAAAAATTAAATATTTGTGCTGGCATTTTTTGGGGATCGTCTCGTTGGTCTCTTTTTCTTACCTGGTAATTTGAGTGGAGAGATGTACTTGGAATTGTTACAAAACAACATTGGTCCAATGTTAACTTACATTATAGAGAACGATGATGATCAGTGACTCGAAGATCGTTTGGTATTCCAACAGGACGTAGCTCCTCCGCATTATGCTCTGCTTGTTGGACAGAATTTGGATCGAAAGTTTCCCGGTCAATGGATTGGACGAAGGAGGCGCTATTGAATGGCCCCCAAGGTCGCCAGATTTATATCTGCTCGATTTCTTTTTGTGGGGTCATTTAAAGAGTAAGATTTACGCAACACAACCCGATTCTTTACAAGATTCACAACATATAATTACCGAATGCCGTCTATTCACTCCACAAATGCTCCAGAATGTGCGACGACGTTTTGAGCACAACTTTTAATACTGTATGGTAGCTGGTGATGCTCATTTCGAACACTTACTACCCTGAACTAATGCTCCTAATCCAAAACTAAAAACATTGTTGTAAAGCCAATTTGTCGGGCTTTTAAATGGTATATCTTTTGATACCCCTTGCTATTAAATTTTTTTAGGGTGGAAATCGCCCCAATTTTTGCGTTGAAGATCAAAATCAATCCTTTTTAATTTTTCACAAAGTGTTACGGACGAAGACGTTTCGTATTAGAAGGCGGTTGGTATAAAGTACTCCTATTTTTTAAGAACTAATAATTTTTAGGATTTGCCTCTATAGTATTGATATATAAAATGAATGGGATTTTTTTGTATTGTTATTCTTAGAAGTCTTATATTTTAAATATAGTAAATTCTATAACCATATTTGTAACTTATTTTAAGTCTAAGGGTTTGTCAAGAAAAGTTACTCAAAACTAGAAGTTTATTCGAAAAATAGCAGAAGTTCAACATAGAAGGTGGTACATTATTTAAGGTAAAATTTTTTTCGATAGCGACTTTTATAATGTTCAAGTTCTTCAATTTATGAATTATTCTAAAATGGTACTGTTTACCTTTGTAATTTAAATAGATTATTACACCAAGTTTTACAATTTAGTAGCACATCGTTAAAAATATAAATTCAAAAAAGTTTGCGTTCTCGGTAACACATTATTATAAAGTACATTTATGTTCCTGTAATTTAATTGGGTATGAACTTTTCTATTATACTGTTAACTAATGGAATGGTACAAGGATACAATAACCTTAGATTAAAAAAAAGAGATTGATCTTGTTGGTGAATTGGTGCTTGTAAAACATGGCTGTTACTATTCGAAAGTGAATGATTTATTACTGTTTTTAATTGTGACTCTCTTGTTCGTGTAACGAATGACTTTCTTTCTTTTAAGTAACTTGCATTTCGTTTAATGTATATAATGCGAGTGCCTTCACAACACATTAACATGACATTACAAACTTATATTATTGATGTTAATACTTTTACTTTTTCACAACTCTGTGTATTAATCCGTATACGAGGAGCATCGATGAGGGTCTGTATTTAGCAACATGGGGGTGTATTATTAGCGCTGATCTGCCAGCGTGACGAGTGGGGTTGCCCTTCTGTCGCCCTCTGTCGCTCACTTCGCCCCTTCTACTCCATATCGGCGTCTAATTTTACACGAGGAAGGAAGCTCTATTTGAACACTGGTATTATTAGACACGTTATTTATTAGTTTATTACCATTAGCTGGTAGAAGCAAAGTGGGGCCGAAACCGACATTTTTAGAAATAGTGCGTAAACAGATCTCCAAACCTAATATAAATTAACAAGAAATATATGGGCAGAAGCTCCCGGCTGCATGAATTACATTTTAAAATAACTGGAAATTTATAAATAGAGCAAGTATGTCTTCGGTTTTCATTTCGATTATTTTTCAGCATTTCTGGTGCATTTATTTTTAGCGCCAACAAACATCTGATGAATGTGTGGAACGGTTACGACCAAATTTGAATTGAAATGTTTGCGTTTTCACGGAATGATTTGTTGTTTATCCTTAATTGTGTTATACTTGTTTGCTAATCTGATGAATACGGAATTGTAAATATATCCATTACGATTTTTAAAAAGTCGGAAAATTAAACAATTAAACAAGTCTCTCAACATTATTCAACACAGGCAAAAACGCAGTTCGTAGGTGGATGAATACGTAACTACAATTATGTCAAAGTTGAAAATAAATATTTGTGCAAATGGACTTACGTGTAGGTACATTCATTAGCTGATAACTGCTTATAATAAGCGAATATGTTACTACTTTTATATATAAATTCGAAAACTTTTTGCAGTAGCTACCAGTGGCGTAACTTCAGATTTTGGGCCCGGGGGCAAGATACCTGAAGGGCCCTGGCTCCATTCTCAAAAAAACTTTAAGAGCACGCCGCCGTGGCACCTTTTTGTTTTTGACGCTAGAGGCGCTAGTCATTCTAAATTTGAATTTAATTACTGATGGTTCTATTAAACATAAACAGGTAGCGTCACATGCGGTCTGTTGATGTGCATATATTTTGCTTTACAGGACTGTACTAGCAGAATTATTGATTACTTGCTCGTGGGTTTGTGTGCAACTAATCTCTTATTTATGTGCGAAATCTGTTAAAAGTTTTAAATTAACGCGCCAAATGCCTATCGCCGTAGCGCCATCCGTGCTGATTCCTATGAACTTTTGTTCAAAAACATGGCTGACGTTACTCGCATCGAATTTTTTAATTTACTCAGCTGGCACATAGTTTAAATAATTGACAAAAATTTTAAATTGGTGTACCTATTATAACAGTATCTAGATGATCAGCGTAAATACAAATGAAGAATAGTGTTAAATTTATAGTTTTATGTTTGCTAAGAAAAGTAAGTTTTTTTACCTTATTTGCATGTTTCACAAGAAAATAATTATCTGAGCATCTAAGTTACTTTATTATAAGTAACATCTATTAACTTGTTTCATTTCGTTTTCTTTTTAATTAAGTGGCTCAGTACATATAAAAATGCCTATATGATGTCTATACTAGCGCCATCTGTGTCGAGTGCGTCGGCGCGGCGCGCTCTTAACAATAAAGTAATTAATAATAAGAACAATTTATTCAACAGTAAATAAATTATTTGCTGTCTAGTAAATAAAAATAAATATAATAAAAAGTTGTGTTATTACTAAATATAATCTCACTTCAGTATTTTTCATTGTATAAGTACATACTTACTTACATGGAATTTAAAATGCTTTTTCTTGAATATAAAAATAAAGACTGTCGAAATCAAAAATTTTTATTGCAAAAATTTCGTAATAGAGAAATAAAAAAAAAATAAAAACTCGTGGTTCGTGGCAGGGCCCCCTAAGGCCTCGGGCCTGGGGCCGTTACCCCCTCTGCCCCACGATAGTTACGCCACTGGTAGCTACTGTTCAAAAATATTCAACCGATATTTATGCAATAACAGTTCAGTACCTACAAAAGTGCGTAGTTGTATGAGATTTTAATGTAAGTTTTCGCTTGTAAATTTGAACAATAATCAAAATAACCTAGGAAATCCTATAAGACCGAATTCTGATATGCATGAAATCTACGGGGTGTAATCTCGCATTTTTCTTATTTTTAAAATAAACCGACACGAACTAAATTTTAAGTGTTTGCTTGATTACTTATCTGAAATCTGAAACAATTTGGCCAAAGTGGTTACGCCAAAACCACAAAACAAAGCCAAAAACAACCAACAACCTGTGTACACAAAAGTGGTTTGCTTTGCTCTTCCGAGCAAGTTTAATATCTAAAGTTAGTGAAACATTTAAATTGACGGTCTTTCAAATCGTTTAGAAATTATATGAACATATCTTACAAATTGTTACTTTCCCGTACTTCCACAACATGTGAATGAATTGATCGTGAACATTTTGTAATCTGAGATTTTGACGGACTTGTTTGGGACATCCAGGAACCCACAAAAGTGGCTGAAAAAATGTTTGTCTTTGGGTGGGTAGGGCTGTCTGTGTCAACGCCTCATATCTACGGAACGGGTGGGCCGTTTTTGATGCACTTTGGAACACAAGGGTATATCAAAAACTAAACAAAATAAGCTACCAAAAAATCCAAAACCGGACATGTTTTTCGTTTGGTAGCTTCTGTTTGAGAAAACGAAAGTTCTAAATCTGAAAACTGAACGTGATATAAGATTTTAGGCCAAATCCAATGTTTTTTTTTCGTACTTTCTCAACTGAAAATTGGCGACTATACCATAAATTCTTGAAAGTTTGAATTTTACCGCCTTATTGCGCTCAAAAACGAGTTGGCTGATCAGGATCAAATATTCTATCGTAATAGTTTTACTAATAGAGGCACAATGTTACTATGCACAAAAATGTGGATCAAAAAAATGAATTTTTTCCAAAAAATATTACTCAGTAACCGATAACACCACTTTTTTTTTTAATTTTGTGGGCTTACAGAGCTGAGAATGAGCTATAATAATTGGTTTGTGTTGTAGTCAGCTAATTTCTCTACGACGCCCTGTATAAAGTTTTGAAAATTATGACTTTAACGCCTATTTACTTATCAGCTTGGAATGAAATTTGGTATTGCAAATACCCTAGGGGTACGCAATGTTACACTCTACGAGAACTATTGGGACTACTAAAACTGTAAAGTAAAAAAAAATTTAAATAGTGCCATTTCAAAAAAATGTTGCTCAAAAAATAAAAATTAAATCTGTAAAATCATAGAGCAAGGGATGAGCTGCAAATTGGTTGGTGTCCCAACCCATTACTCCCGTTGTGATATTTTTTATGAATTTTTAAAAGTCGAATATTTATTCCCCTTGTTTCAATAAACGGCAAAAGATTTCTGTTTACGCTAAATTGCTTACTGAGTGATAGTAAAATAAGGTTCAAAACTTGATTTTTACATTCAGCAATATTTATTAATTAGGAGGTTTAATTTTTACCTTCTCAATAAATTTTTCTGCTTTTGGTTTTGTTTATTCTTAAGAACTTTTTTCAGAAAATCAAAAAAACGATTTTATTATCTTAAAATAACTGCTAAAATTTTATGGTTGTAAGTTAGTCAGGTCCGCCAGTCCAGCCGGCTAATACTCCAGGCGTTACCCGTTTCACTATTTACGAGCCTGCTTGCGCGACAGGGGTACGATTGGAGCGACCGTAACAATTGTTGGAGGCATAACGTTATACAAATGTACTTTTGCAAATACGGAGAGTAGCAGTATCGAATATCTAGGAAACTCTAGGCGAAGTGTTATACTTATTTTTTATGTTGATAGGAATTACAAGTTAGTTAATTGTTTAGTAAGGACTTAATTGGAACCTAATTTAAATATATTTAAATATACTACAGTCTACAGAGATTAAATTTTAACGTTGTCGTACTTATTTGTAATAGTTATGTAGAGCTAAAAATCTGTGCTGTCCACAGAACATTTACATTACGGATATCACTCATTGTTAAAGTAAGAACTTTAGTAGGTTTGTTACTATTGTTTGCTGATTTGAACGGTAAAACCGAGAAGGGATTTCTATTGCGTATAATTTCGCAATCAAAATATGAATAAGGCAAAACTTAGTCAAACAATCATAATCGATAACGATATACCGATATAAGTCGCGGTTCAGTTGTTAACAAATGAAGGGAGCCCATATGTGAGACAATACATACAAGTCCCCTTTACGCTGACAACCCCTGCTAAGTGAATCCCCCAATTTCTGAGTTGATTACGCCAAGCCAGACAGCTTTTGTTCCGTTCTATTCTTCAATTACATACAGAGTAGTCCATTATTTTATTATTTTTATTGCTCTAAATACCGTTTTGGTTTTTTAAATGTTATGTTGCATTGCTCTTGTTAAATATAGGTACGTTTGTGTAAAGCTCTATTTTAAATAAAAATAGTTGGGTATCTTGTTTTATTTACATGATAATAACGACGTTTTAACAAGTTATCTTTAATAGCAGTTTATTTAAATTTGAACTGAATTGACGTATACAGGAAACAAAATTATTAAAACCACCCACATTACGTACAATATTCTAATTTAATTATTTTTCAGGAAATCAAAATATATGCTGTAAGCTATTAATAAAACTAAAATTGAAATGCGATGCGCTGAGAAATGACGTCATATGTATTCCACGTGGCTGTCAGACATCCTTCGCTCGTGTAAACAGAATTACATCCTTCAAAATCATTTCCATGTTACAGTTATTATCGAAGGATCAGAGGGTAGATTTTAATTGGCGATTGTTATTAGAGCTTTTTATGAATTACGTGCAAACTTTAATGCCCTATTTAAAAGCTACGGTGCATTTAACTAAGCATGTAGTAATAAAACTGAGTTGTCTTTGTGGGATACCCAATATACGTGTGTTAAGTGAGAGTCTTTCTGGTGCTAACCGAACTATTTATTAGCATTAAATATTTAGAAAGTGATTTCTTACTGGCTGCTGTAATTACAGCTCTGTTTTAACAATTATTATCCTGTGTTGTGGCAGTATTTTCTAGGGATGCAACGGATATTCGGTTTTTATCCGTTATCCGGCCTATTCGGCCCTTTTACCGAATATTCGGTTTAGCCGGATATTATGAAATATCCAGCCGGAGATTTTTTATCAAGTAAAAGAGATTATGCATGCAATTTGATTTGGAAGTATAGACTAAAATAATTGACAGTAAAAGGGCAAAAGCCCCATAAGTCCAGTATTATGCAGATCTGCATAAAATTACTAAATTTGTATTATTGAGATCAGCAATTCTGCGAGTTAAAAGTTTGAAATGATATCAAACAACATAAATAAGTATTATTTATTAAAACCGCGAAGTAATATACAACATAAGGAGGATGCATGAACAGCTTGTTGCTATGATATGCAGGTCTCAATTTTGCAGTACATGTGACAGCGAGATCCGAAACAAGGAACCTATAAAAAGCACTCGATCGTCAATTGTCAATATTTTATTTAATAGTCGATAAAAACCATACATATATGTTAGGTTATGTCAGTTGATTTCTTGATAGTGTCGGATCTATCAGGACAGAACACGTTTTAGTTTTAACAATTGTTGAACATTATTAATTCTTGTAATTACAATCAATTTCGTTGACAAATTTCCAATTTTAATTGTGAACAAAAACAATATTAGAGCGAATCACACATCCTTGAAATAGTACATTTAGTAGTTTCCTTGTCTCGGTGCTCTCTCTCTAAAACACTACAGAATAAGGCCACAGGGTTCGTGCACTGCATACTTTTTAAGTGTATTATGCTATGTGATTAAAACCTAAATTTTACTGCATTTAAGCTGAAATTACTTCGAAAGTAAAAACTATACCGGATAATCTGGTATCCGGCTGAGCAACCAGATAGTACTGCTCGCTGCTTCCCTAGACTATTTTCTAATAAAAACATCTAGTTAGTTCATTGATATTTGCTGTGAAAAGGATATATCGAAATATTTTTTTAAAGTATTTGTCGGGCAATCGCCACGGGAGCTCCCTCCCATTTATGGATTTTTTTTTAAATTTTAGTAGACTTCGAAAATTATGACAACTTTATGGAAATTTAGAATCAAAATTACGAATATATTTTACACCGAATATTTTTTTAAAATTTAAAAATTTTGTTTTTTTTCAAATTTTTCTAAAATTTCGATTACAATGATTTTTTTTTAAATTATAAAATTGAAAAAAATTTTTAAGATCTCAAAATATATGAAATTTTGAAGATTTTCGGCAATTTTAAAAATCTATGAAAATGCAAAATATTTTGGGTTTTAAAAATTTTTGATAATTTTGAAAATATTTACTCGTATTGAAAAGTATTGAAAATTAGAAAATTTTAAAAATTTCAAAAATGTTTGAAAATATTGAAGCATTTAGAATTTTAAAAAATTAGAAATTTTGAAAATTGCAGGTTGTTTTAAAAGCTTAAAAGTCGTGAAGTTTTAGAAATAAAAAAATTTTGAGATTTTTTTTGAAAAATTGTAAATTTTGACATTAACTTTTGTAAATTTACTAATATTGGAAATTTTTAAATGATTGACTATTCAAAATTTAAAAAAATATTTTAAAATTTCGAAAATTTTAGAATTTTCAAAAAAAAATTGTCAAAATTAGATTTTGGTTTCTACTAGTCACGATGAGCATATCTGCTAACGAAAAAATGTTTTATCAAACCTATTTTAATAAATAACGGCTACCCAATTTCGATTTTAAAAAATTCATAAAAAGCGCCACAGTGAAATTATAGTTTTCAGCAAAATACCAAATTGTAGCTAATCTTCAGCGCTAAAGTGGAGTACGGAGGACCCATAGTTTAACGTCGAATTCGAACAACTAAATACCAGAAATAGCTTCAGTCATTAAGAACCCACGCGCGCCTACACTGGATTGGGAAGTGTGAGTGGCGGATACGGCATAGATTTTTATTGCCGTATGCGGCTGCAGCGGGGAATCGAACCCCAGACCTTTAGCGTTAGAGGCCAAGCGCCCAACCTCTAACCTACCGCCACTCCAATATAAGACTATAAAAGTACCAAGTTAAAAAAAAACTTATGGCCAGATTTTGGGAACAATTTGAAAATTTGAAATACTTTCAATTTACGTTTTCTACAGTAGCAGCACCAAGCATAAAATTTTCTAAAAACTTACATTTAATTTTGGTTCTACTAGTAATTATGAGCAATTCTGCGGAAGAAAGGAAACACTATCGGACCCTGTTTAATAAATAAAAAGGCCATACAAAGAACTTTCACGTTCTTAAAACACATTAAATTTCATTTTTTATCTTAGTAAATAAAGATAAGAAGGGGGTGAATCTTATTGTCTTATTTACGTATGTTGCGTGGTAACCACCTTACGACCATAGCAACTGCAATAAAATGACACCTAATAAAATAATTTTGGTTAGCCATAATATTTTATTTATTATATTCTCTTACTAAATATAACTCGTGTTATGATTAATTATCTGTGATTTATTCTCGTTAAAACCGAAGCAGCACCTTCAACTCGTGCATTCGCACTCGGTGAATCTGCAGCTCGGTTTCAACTCGAAAATATCATCGATAATAATCATGTCACTTGTTATATTATGGCTGAAAATATATTATTAATAAAGGATTATGAATGGGCTCTCAAAAGCGAGGGCCACAGCATTTGTCTAATTTGCCTGGACGAAAAAACGGCCCTGGATCGAGAAAGTTCAGCAAAAATGTATCGATTTGTCTTGAAGCGAACGAACTCGCAGTAAATAGTTGGTATCTGACGTCAGCTCAATTTTAAATATACTGACACGACAGAATTTAAAAAAAAACGTTATTTTAAAACTGGAGAGTTCGGAGGAAAAGTATTTTATTTGCCGCGAAACCGCGAAATGTTATTCAAAATATGTTTTCATGATGAATGTCCGCTATACGCGAGTCTTCTAGCATACATATTAGGAATTATAATTTGGGGTTGTTTGATAGGGGCCCAAAATGTTCGCGTAGCCGAATTTTCACTAGATTGCCAGAGTGCACTCGGTCTGCACCAAATGTACATACATTTAAGAAACTACTCAAACAATTTTTAATAGATAGTTGTTATTACTCAATAAATGAGTTTTTTGTACTGTAATTTATATTTGTATAATCTATTTAATTTCGATGTAATCTCTTGTAGCTTTGTGACTTATGACACACAAAATTTAATTATGTATTAGCCTTGGTGTGAATAAATATTATTATTAATATTATTATTCCAAATTAAAGTAAAATATGTCAAGTAGTTCCACAAGATTCTAATGCGCTACACACATACGGACAGACAAATTAAAATCCCATTTTTTGGGTTCTTAGAGCTCCAATACTTGCATTTAAGTCGATGTGAGTTTTAACGACCAAAATACATTTTCATAATGGAAGTATGAGGAAGTAAAAAGAGAATGAAGCTCGTACACCACCTAACACCCTCTAGTAGGAGAGAGTGGTAACAACTGTGTATCAGAGCTCAGTGGATTAGTGTGAACGTTTGTTAGGTCTACTATATTTCATGAGAGTTACACTTGGCATGATTTAGCAACATGTTACACCTTCACCAGTAAATATTTTGTTAAATAAGGTAATTTTAATACAAGAATAAAAGTGTTTATAATATTTCTCAATGTTTATATTCTTTTGCGGTACAAAGGGCTAAGAATTGCATGGAGCAGACTTGATACAAATATTATAAGGCAGTCTGAACATAAAAATATGCTTCATTGGACTTCAAATAACAGATAAGAAACAAACAAACATATTGGAATCCCAAGATTAGGAATTATAGAAGCTTTTTCCTTAGCATTCCTATGAAGATTGCGAAGTTGTTATTTTCATTTCAGTGTTAGTTTCCAAAGTGCAAAAATCAAAAGCTGTGGTTGTGGCTTGCGCTGTTTGTTATCGTTTAGAACAAGACGTTGTATATATACTCCAATACCAACGTTTGTTTAGCCTTTCCCACGGCTAAATTTCAGTCGCAATTGAAAGTGGTGAGTTGTTCTCACGGAGCAGGATGTAACGCATGGAGGGGTTGGCGACGGGAGGTAAAAGGGTACAGGAAGGAAGCAGCCACCGCAAACTACCGACACTAGCCAACGCTTAATAAACGCGCTTTAAACGCAATTTATGCACTAATATAAATCGAACAATTAAAAGTAAATTAAAAAATACCTGTCGTTACAAAAAATTTTCAACCTAATTTTTATTGCCTCGTTCTATGGTAATAATAAATTCTAACACGAATAATTAAAACTTTAATTTTTTACCCTAACATAATCCAAAACAATCAACAGTAGTAACATTTGCCGAATGTTGGGATTGTTAAATTAATTACCATGTAGAACTGCATTAGATATAAACGTTGTAGTCCGTCATCACGCTTAAGACTGAATACAACAAAGCTGAGTGTGGACTTCGAGTGGACTTTCCCATACTAGATATTAATACTTACCGCATTTTCAAAAGTGTAAAATTTATAATCATACGTTATACATTTTACCGTCTGTTAGAATTCTAAGAAAACAAGCCACATAGGCAACCCTCCATTTAATCCATACCTTAATTACCTGCAGTGGCGTAACTTCACATTTTGGGCCCGGGGGCAAGATACCTAAAGGGCCCTGGCCCCATCCTCAAAAAAACTTCAATATTAAAGTATTTGATAATAAGAAAAATTTCTTCAATAGGAAATAAAATTATTTGCAGTCTAGTAAACGAAAATAAATATATTAAAGCCGTGTCTAATTAAGCAAATCTTAAATTTTCTGAAGTTAATGTGCCTGAGTTGGTACCAAAAAGTGTGGGTGTTGTGTTATTACTAAATATAATTTCACATCAGTATTTTTCATTGTATAAGTACAGAGTTACTTACATGGAATTATGGAATTTAAAATGTTTTTTGTTGAATATAAAAATAAAGACATCAAAACTTTTATTGAAAAAACTTCGCAATAAAGAAATAAAAAAAAAGAAACTCTTGGCTCGTGGCAGGGCCCCCTAAGGCCTCGGGCCCGGGGGCCGTTGCCCCCTTTGTCCCATGGTAGTTACGCCACTGATTACTTTATGACAGCTGTTAGATAGTGACGCCAGCAATAATAATGCTGAAGTTTAGTAATCAAGCTCGGACTGTAACTTGTCCAAGTCCAAAAGTTTTTATAAAGGAAATTTTTTTAAAATTACAATTAATGGGAATTTACACTTTTTACAGCAGCCAACCAATCCTAAACTCGCCAGTCAAAAAATTAGAAGGGGGGGGGGGACGTGTAGGCCTCCCAAATATAAATTTTTCTAACAACTAACATTAGATTATGGTTCAACTAATCAGGATCAGTAATTCTTCTTAAGCAGAAGTTATTTATTGTTTCCCGTTTATTAAATAAAGGGCTACCAATTTTTGATATTAAAAAATTTATAGAAGGTGCCACAACAGAATTATGGTTTTCAGCAAGGTACACTGGCTATACACCAAGGTGGTACTACCGGTAGTTACCTATGCATCAATTATTTGGTGGCAAAAAGTAGATAAGGCGGCAATAAACGGCAAACTGGGTAAGCTACAAAGGCTAGCATGCCTGGGTATCACTGTCGCAATGACAACTACCCCAACGGCAGCCATTGAGACACTGCTGGACCTCCCTCCCCTCCGACTGGTAGTGGAGTTTGAGGCCCTAGCAGCGGCATACAGGCTCAGAGACAACATCAGGGGAAGGACTCCCTGGAGGAAAGACTTTCACCTAAAGATCTTTCAAAAACTAGCCGAAAACTGCATACTACAAATGCAGTCAGACAAAATACTCAAAAGTTATCACTTCAACAAACCCTTTAAGATTATAATCTCGGAGGGGGGAGAAGTGCATTCACAACAAACCGTACAAACAATTTTGGAAGCGTGTGGTACACAGACGGATCCAAGATGGGAGATAAAACCGGAGCCGGGGCATATGAAGAAAGCACAGGGAATGAAATTATCATAAACCTGGGCCGTTATGCCACCGTATTCCAGTCGGAACTAACAGCAATAACCAGTTGCGCACAGGCAATGGCGGAAAGAAACTATGAGAACAAGCAAGTTCTCATTAGGTCTGACAGTCAGGCCGCCTTAAAGGCCCGCCCTACTGTCAGAGGAGGTCAACTCCAATACAGTAAAAAGCTGCCTGGTAGCCCTAACTGAACTGGCTGCCCGTAACAGAGTTACTCTGGAGTGGGTACCAGGGCATCAGGGAATAGCTGAGCCCACCTACAGTATTGCAGCAGGCGACAAGCTTCGGCTCCGCCTCAGCTCGTATTAGCCTACCTCGGATGTTATTACGTCCTTACATTCCTTGTTACTTAACTAACTATTATTTCATCGTATATTACCCACAAATGGCTTTCAAATCGCGTTATTTCTAGCAGTTTTAAAAAAACATTTCGTTGATGTGAACTTACTTTCAAGTATTTACGACAAACGTGATATTTGCAATTTTTTATTACATGTAGTAGCTAAAACTTTGGAAACATAATTGAAAAATATAACAGATATTAATTTTAAAAGGGCAAATGACGCTGGAACCTTATTACCTGAGTATTCTTGTCTTTATCTAACAACGAGCGCTCGAAACAAAATATTTCTCGATCTTGCCACGTGTAGAAAATTAAGGAAAATATTTTATTATAAATTTTCGGGGGTTACAATATCGATAATTTTTCGACGAAATTAACTGCTTCTTAACCCTCAGTATAAATAGTTCTACAATTACCCATTTTCAAAGAGTTTGCATTTTCTTACTAATAGCGAGTTAAAAGTTAAAAAGTTGATCAAGAATGTTGTGAAGAACAAACTTGTCTGTGGTTATTTCATAAAAAACCTTTTTGTCGAATATACAAGGTGTTTGTAAATCACTGCAAAAATAGTAGGCAATGTTTAAAATTGGTATACGCATTTCGTACTATACATCCCCTCAGAGAAACAAAAAAAGGTTATTCTCTGATATTTTTATTAATAGCGGGGTTACAGGCTGTAAAGCAATTTACACACACGGTGTATACATGTAGTTTGTTTCCTTTTTCAAAACATTTTTGAATATGCTTATTTCAATACTACTGTCACACTATCGAAAAGTATATACAGCCTAAAATATGGTGTAACGCTGCTACTGCCAGTATGGAAATCCATTTTACATTCCTTTCAGCAGCAGTTAAAGGGAGCGAATCGCTTTATTTCTAGCAGTTTTAAAAAAACATTTCGTTGATGTGAATTTACTTTCAAGTATTTACGACAAACGTGATATTTGTAGTTTTTTATTACATGTAGTAGCTAAAACTTTGGAAACATAATTAAAAAATATAACAGATATTAATTAGAAAAGGGCAAATGACGCTGGAACCTTATTACCTGAGTATTCTTATCTTTATCTAACAACGAGCGCTCGAAACGAAATATGTCTCGATCTTGCCACGTGTAGAAAATTAAGGAAAACATTTTGTTATAAATTTTTGAGGGCTACAATATCGATAATTTCTCGACGAAATTAACTGCTTCTTATTCCTTTTCTAACCGTTCTGGACATTATACAATCCATGTTGATTATTAACAACGCATAACCCTCACTATAAATAGTTCTACAATTACCCAACTACAAAGTTATAAGATCTTGTAGGTCAGACAAGTTTCGAAAGGGCCTGTGTTCCGAACTATAAACTTTGAATTGGAAAATTAGTATGCAGGACACATCAACAACTAACTTTAATTAGTATACCAACTTTGGGTAGTTTAAATAACCAGTGCAAGAAGAAAAGTTTAAAAATACATTATTATTATTACATTATGTTTATTTTATACGATTGTAAAAACAAAATAATTATATCGAGGGCATTAACTTTAGGGTATAAAACAAAAAAGATGTTTCACAGGAGAGAAAAAAAAAGTTTTAAAAGTCAGTCCCAAAGCTGAGCCAATTACCTCGGCTAAACTTTCTTTTTTTAAGTATTTTTGTATCAACGTTTTAGGCTTTAACAGTGACTATAATAATGTGTTCACGTGTGAACCGAAGGACGTAACATGTAACTAACACCCGCTTTCAAGTAGGGCTGCTCCAGGCTGATGGGTACCTGCGTGACAGTTTATTTAGAAGCCGATTTTGTTAGAGGAAATTCTATTTCTTTATTTTTTGGAAAATATCTTCCTTGGAATTGAAAAAACCAGACAGGACACAACAAGCTCATTACCAGAAATTGGATGAGGGGGAAAAATGAACCACCGAAATATTGCTGAGCCTAAGAAGTAAGTTGTGAATCTTATTTTACTATCAGTCATTACAAATGTGGTCTAAACAGAAATTTTTAATCGTCCCCTGTGTGTTAAATAAAGGGATATGAATGTTCAGTGTTAAGAAATTTATAGAAAGCGTCACAGACAATTTAGCGAACTGCAACAGCAACCAAATTCTGATTCACATCTAGCTCTATAAGCCCAGACAACTAAAAAAAAATAGTTTTTGTGCAGTATTTTTTTTAAATCCTGTAAAATTCTTATTCTTACGGTTCAAATGTACTTTGTACTTTGTTTTGTCGATGCTATCCAATATAGCATTTCCTAGACTGAGTAGGATCGACAAAACAGTTGAATAAAAAAACCACTTGAGTCATTTTTTGAACGCATGTCGCACAGTAACATTGTGTTCCCCTAGAAATATTTTATTTATTTATAATATAATAACTCAAGTTTATGGCAATATGGCAACCCGATTTAAGTGTAAGGCGGTAAAAAGAATTTTTTTTCAAAATCATTGCGGCTGTGATTTTGAGGCTAGAAGGTTTGGGTTAGAAAAACAGGGTTGGATTTGCCCTAAGGCCTTTTATCAGGTTCTACTTATAATTTTACAATATTAAGTTTCTACTGGAAGAAAAACGCCCGACTTCCGCTTCCGGCTTGAATTTTTTAAAGCTTATTTTGTTGATGAATTTTTGATATGCCCTGACATTTCGAAGCTCATCAAAATCGGCCTATCCATCCGCATTAGCACTGACGCACAGACAGAAGGATTTAAAAACCACTCTTGGAGGTGCAACTCATGTATTTCCGCTAATATCTTCAACATGAAAATTTTCATTAAAAGAATAATATGTACATACACATACTTAAATGTAACAAAAAATTACGCCCTTTTAACAAAATCTGTATATCACTATACAGATGGTCAATGTTCTACTGGAAACATACTAGGTAACTTATGGGTGTGCCGACGAAGAGATATTCAACTAATAAATGCGGCAAGGGACGAAGGCAGGCCAAGTATCCATGAGTACAAATTTTTTTTACAAAATTTACGTATCCGCTTAAATTTGTAAGTGGATACGCGGATTTCCACTTGGGCCTGCCTTTATCGCTCTTCCTTGTCGCACTTTTTAGTTGGTTATCACGTCTTTGTCGCACTCATTAATTTTCTTTGTTTCCTGTAAAATAGTGACAATCTGCATGCAACTTATTAACCTAAAAAAACAATTTTTTGGTTGCTATTGCTAGTACTATTGTCGAAAAGTATAAATATAGTATAAAATATTTTAGAATTGAACCAGACAAAAATTAAAAGTTAAACCCAAAATAGTGCTTAAAGGTGGATGTAAAACGAAGATAATCAAAACAATATGACTTAAAATGATATGATAATATTTATGGAAATGACTAGGAAAAAATATGTACATTTTCAATTTATTTGTAGGCGTTAATAACTTGCGGAAAACTTTGAAAGAACTAATATTATAGTAAATACAGGGTAGGGCAAAAGTACGGACCAATGCAAATATCTTTAATACGGCAACCGCCATTTTGACAAAATTTTCTACATGAAAGTTCCGATATACGGCATATACATATACGGCATATACAATGAAATTATCGGCGGTTTAAAAAGACTTCCGGTTTAGCCAGAAATGATAATAACTTTTTTATTTTAAATGGAACACCCTGTATATTTTTTGATATATCGATAAAACTCTTTTTTGCGAGTTCAGTGATATAGGGTTTCATGTCTTTATTTTCAATAATTCTAGAGATATTGAGCAATAATGTTTCGTAATTGTTATCTAGCAGCTCATGAAAACAAAAGAATGTGAGAATCCTAAACAGTTTTGTAAAGTTGTCAAATGTGCTTGGTTCGTGTTTTGTTGTTTTGGTGTTCGATAGATTGAGCAGTGTGGTTGCAGTAATCAATTAATTAACTAAATTAATTAAAACTGTTGAATTTAACATCAGAAATGGTTCAATTAACAGAAAGACTGCAAATTGTTAAATAAGGTACAAACAAACTTCTTGCTGAGTTCTCTTTCTGTTAATTGAACTATTTCTGATGTTGAATTCAGCAGTTTTAATTAATTTTGGTTAATTAATTGATTACTGCAACCACAGTCCACACTACTCAATCTATCGAACACCAAAACAACACAACACGGACCAAGCACATTTGACAACATTACAAAACTGTTTTGGCTTCCCACATTCTTTTGTTTTCATGAGCTGCTACATGACAATTACGAAACATTATTGTTCAATATCTCTAGAATTATTGACAATAAAGACATGAAACCTTATATCACTGAACTCGCAAAAAAGAGTTCTATCGATATATCAAAAAATATACAGGGTGTTCCATTTAAAATAAAAAAGTTAATATCATTTCTGGCTAAACCGGAAGTCCTTTTAAACCGCCGATACTTTCATTGTATCCGCCGTATATCGGAACTTTTATGTAGAAAATTTTGTCATAATGGCGGTTGCCGTATTAGAGATATTTGCGTTGTTACGTACTTTTGTCCAACCCTGTATATCGGCTGGTAACTTATCAATAGACTGTTAAGTTGTACAAAACACTTTTCTCTGTAATTGTTTTTTAATAAGTAGTTTTCAAGTTTTTTTTCGAAACACTGGTCCATAGATGTCTATGGGGTGTTGAATTTTTGATACAATATCTGGTTGGATTAATAATAAAGTAAATAGGCAGATATAATATAGTACATATTCTGGAACTATGTTTTCCAGACATTTATTTCTACAAACTTCGAATCGGAATCGCAGGGCATTGTATGTCGCAATTTCTTTTATGAAATTATGACTTCGTTTTTCAACAACGAAAAACAGTCGACATCTGTTAATGAAGAAAGTATTTAATTATATGCTCTACCTTGACGCATATCTTTCCGTTCACCTTCACATCGTAGGTCGTCATAGATCGTCATAAGTGGCGTGCGCGCGAGGTTTCACCTTGTCAGTGTCAATCAGCAGAGACGGGATGTCACGTGCCGAACTAAGCAACCACGACACGTTTGTAAATTCTAGAAACCGATTCAATACCGGTTTCATTATCCTAATTTAAATTTTTGCTCACAATGAGGCTGAAACAATTAATTTGTCTTCCTAAATATTTTCATTAAAAATCAGTACTACATTGTAACATGTACTATTACACTGTTATTGTTACTTATTAAATTACCTAGATTTAAGGTCGTCATCCATACGGTTCTCATAAAGACAATGCTAATTTAATCAATTATTGTATGAGAACTAATTATTTCCGCATGTAGATGATTTTTATTACATCATCATATTTTAAGTACATTTGTGCCTATCAAAATACTAAACTATCACGCCAACGTGACAGTGTTGCGTCTGTTAAATTTTATAAAACTTCTAATTGATTTTTAAAAGGAATGTTGAAAGATCTCGCCGGTTGCACATTTTATCAAGTACATTCAAGTATGATGTTTGATGTTTTATTTGAATCGGAACTAATTTTTGTGTGCGATTAATATGAAATTGTTTACAATACGTCAATTGCTACCAACGATGGGAGTTAATTATAATTTTATTTATAAGTTCTATCTTCACTTGGTTGTAGTCCATATTTATTGAGTATAAATAAAATACTTTTTACTTCAATAATGTTTATTTATTTTAACCTTATATGTCATTATCAAAGGTTATATTAAAAAGTAAACAGTTCATATAGCAGCAATAGAACTTGGTGAATTGATCTCGGTAATCGTCTGCAGATGACTTGATTTCTTATTCCGAAATCCGAAATGTCCAATCGAGGAGAATTTAAGAGATCAATTTGCTCATTTATTAAAGGTACAGTTTTTAAATGTTTGTGAATTACAAAAGCTAGTATATTTAATTTACGTTTATCATCACAAAAATGTAAACATTTTATATTGTTATTAAATGTTATTAAATGCTTGTGTTATAGTAAGTGTTTAGCATAATTAGATTTATGTGGGTGTTTGTATTTCTAACAACGTACGTGTTCTTTATACCTAATATCAACATTTCTAATTGTCTGGCCTATATAAACCGAATTACAATGCGAACAATTTATTTGTAAATGCCTGATTTTAGCAAATCATCTGTTTTTGATTTTACATTAAACAAAGTGTTTAAAATGTTTTTAGTTGTTTTAAAACTTTAAATTTATTTGTCTTGTTTATAATTTTAGAATTTTTTCTGATTGTTGCCAAAATATGGGATCAAAGCATATTTAATTGTATCGGATGAAGTTGGGGTATTCGCATACATTTCTTGAACAGCTAATGTATAAACTGTCTCTTTAATTAATGCATCAATAAGTTTAGTATTATAACTATTACTATATGCAATTTGTTTGATGACAAGAATGGTGTGGTATTGTAATGTCTGTTTGTGGAGGTTTTCTATAAACAGAGTATTCAAGGTTATTAGTTGAATTAATTTTTATATTTAAATAGTTAATAGACCTATTTTGTTCAATTTCTAGTGTGAATCTTATGTTTGGATGCAATGTATTAATAAAAATTAAAAATTTATTCATAATGAACTATCAAAACATGCTAAAATATCATCAACATAACAAAACCACAATACAACAAATGTCAGATTGATTTGATTCTTCTAGGTTTTCCGTGAATATATTAGCTAAAAGAGGACTCCCTTCTCATGGGGAAAGCATCTTTTTGGAAAAAAAATGTATTATTAAAAGTAAAATAATATTGATTGATACAAAGTTCAAATAATTGAATCAACTCAGTTCGTTTTATTAATTCAACATTTTTGTTAATAAGAATATTATTTAACAAAGGAATATACTAGGTATAAAGAACACAAATACAAACACCTACATAAATCTAATAAGGCTAAACACTTACTACAACACAATCGTTTAATGACATCTAATAACACTATAAAATGTTTAAACTTTAGTGATGATAAACGTAAATTAAATATATGTGAAGGTTTGAAATTCACAAACATTTAAAAACTGTACGGTTAATGAACGGGCAAATTGATTTCCTAAATTCGCATATTGGATATTTTAGAATAAGAAGTCAAGTCATCTGCAGATGATTACCAAGATCAAGTCACCAAGTTCGATTGTTGCTATAACAACACTAACTTTTTATTTTTTAATATAACCTATGATAATGGCATGTTAACATGTCGAAATACGTATAAGGTTAAAATATATAAATATTGTTGAAGTAGAAAAGTATTTTATTTATACTCAGTAAATATACCTGCCTAAAAAATTAATTCGAATAATTTTTATGAATTTTAAATAGTAAAGGAGATATCGACAACCGCAGCCTTGTTGACTCACCGTGTATAAGTAAGGATAACTATCACCAATTTTTGATCACATTTTATATCCTTAAACCAATCAAAAAACATTTTTTTAAATTCTAGTATATTTCGATGTTGTTATGTTTTCCTGTTATTAATTTTTATTTGCTGTAAATCTATTCTAGAAACTGTTAATGTTGATATAATGTAAAACAGAATTCTTTAATTTATGATGCAGCCAGTGAATATAATGTAAAAAAAAAACAGATTAAAGAGCAGTTAGGATTTGTTATCGATGTTCACTATTATGCTAGGATAATTTGAATTACATCGAATAATAAAAACGTAATGGGCTTATACTCTGAACACATTCAGCAAAATCTTGAAAAAAGCGCCTGAACTAAATTTTCGATTAAAATCACTCTCATATTGGAAGCAATCCTGTATCAGAAAATATTTATCAAAATTATCAGTAGCAATGAGGAAGTACTTATACTTTGAAAAAAGAGTCTATTTCTGGAATTATTTTTCGACATACCCGGGTTTCCTCATTTCATTCTGTATAAATATTTGAATGATTTCATGGCGGTACCATGCCATTAATATTGGTAAAGTGCATTTGCAAAGACAAAATGTTTTTTTTACACCTCTAAAAGAAAGTACACTAACAAGCATAGTGTGTATATTCTAGGTACTAATGGAACTAATTTTTAAATAAATCGAATAATTTACAAGATTTGAATTGATAAGATACAGATAACAAAGTTTACAAGAAGATATCACCTACGCTAATCCAATAGTAATTTGGCAGCGTGACAAACCACATTTCTGTTGAGACTAATTTGTTTTAGAATCTAATCTATTAGTAAAGACAAACCAAAGCAAACAATTCCAATTGTCTATGTACCGGGTGATCGTAAAAAAAATGATTCAGAGCAGGCCATGAACGAAGTGTTATGGTTGGCAATACTTAATATAAGCCAATTGTCAAATGTTGACAGCTGTAAAAACTTTTGGTTAGATACATTTAACTTAATGTATCTACCACAGCTGTCAACATTTGACAATTGGCTTATATTAAGTATTGCCAACTTTAACACTTCGGTCATGGCCTGCTCTGAATCATTTTTTTACGATCACCCGGTACTAAGAGACACAAGTCACCTTCATAATAATGTCTGGAAATTAGACCAGATGTATTTAAAATTTAAACTGATATAAATATAAATTGTACGTGGTAATTTTTAGTTGTATGGGATACTAATTTTAGCGGCTGTCGTAGGCTAGTAGTGCTAGTAGTGGAGAGGTTTGGGGTTCAAATCGTCGCGAGGGCTATGTTTGTGTTGTCTTGCGCATGTTAGACTTTACGACCTGTTGTTGTGGCCGGAAGTGTAGTGTAATAAAGTTACTTATTTTGGACCCACGGCTACTTTTTCGCTGAACTGAAAAATTCTATATTTGATTATTATTTAAAATAATGTTACATGCAGTTAACGCATCATTAGGTTGTTGTCTATATATTTTTTTGATTAGATATTTACTATGGAAGCATCAACGTCCAAGATTATCAATTTAACATGCATAAGCAGATATAAACCCCCCATAACTACGTCAGGATCGAACCCGGGGCTGCCATGCCGGTTGGTTAATATCTCGGAGTTTCCTTTCGTAGAGAAATGCACAAATCTAATCTATCTTCTTTATTTCCGGATGAACTTAAACTTTTAGTCAGTGTTAACAGTGAGAATGGCCATCAAGTTCAAGCAATGAGCTTAACTTACCTTGTTTCGTGTTCTTGTTTTCTTACTGATCTCTTAGTGGTTTCTCCACTTCTTCATTGGACGGCGTACAGTTCTTCTTCCTTGGGGTGTATATTCCATAATATTCTTAATATCAAACGGAAATTGTATTGTCAATCATTAAATAAAAATGTGCACAATCTCAACAAAAACTTCAACAATGTGCAAGTCAAACCTGAAAAGTAAAAGAAATGTTGGTACCGTTTTAACAGGAAGTTGCTATAAAAAATATAAATTAGAGTAATCATCTACATCTACACAATGAAAATGTAAGCCAACTTATCTACTATTTCGAAATCTTGAACTTCTTTACAATTAGCTGAGGTATAATTCGCATCACGAAATGCCTATTATAGCAACGATATTAAATGACTGTTAATAGCTATACATGCTTTACAACTGCTCTCTCATTAATTGATCATTTAAATTTGATTATTCATTACGCTATGGTTATGTAAGAACATGTGACTTGTGTTTCTAATACACCAGAAATATCATTTCTGTTAAAAATTATTGTTAATAATTATTAGTATTTCACAGCGTAAAAAAATTATTGCAGTTCTACGTGACTATTGTACCTTATTTAAGCAAGCAAACGAGATTCAAGGTTGTGTCTGTGCTGGAAAATAATAATTAATCAAATGCATTTGTACACCTAAATGTAAACAGTATGTGAGAATGAAAACTAATTGATTTATTATCATAAGTGCTTAAAATTTTTCATGAGATCTCGTCATTCAAAACTTTGTCTCTTTCAAAATTAGAAATTTCAATTTTGGCTGTAAACACTTACAACGTGTTTAACGTTATTAAAAAATATACATTATTAAAAAGTTGCAACAGATGACGAACTAGTAGTGTAGTGTAGTGTAGAAGAAAAAATCTGTTACGAACTTCTACTTTTTCCTAAAATAGGTTGTCGCCTGTTCTTTCCAGACCATTTTTTTTAGTAAGAATATCGTCATTTTTTGCCGTTTCGTGCTATTTGCGTTTCTTCTTACCAGGTAATTTATCGTTCTGTCTTCTTCCATCCTGGTTACATAAGCGTTCCAATCTAGTTTGTACTGTAACGTTGTGAACCGTGGGTGTGTGATACGTTGCGGGCTTTCGTAGTACATTGTGTTCCTTTCGTAGCAACGCGTTTGACATCTAAAATATCAGAACTTGATTTAATAAAACACAGGAAAGGTTTAATACATTTCTTGTATCTCTTTAGTAATATTACCTTTAAATAATCACAGCTGAAGTCGAGTATATAGTTATTTATCTACTCCAGACTAGAAAAACTGAAGAAAACTTAGCCAGGGTAGTGTACTTCATATTCTGAAAACAAGTCATACACTGAAGTAAATGAACTTAAATATAGGGAATGAAATAAACTTTTGTTCAATATGTTAATGTTATACAGTACCATGAATTCTCATTTGACATAAAATAGTACAGTGGGTAAACTATTTTCCAACAATATGTAGTTAATATTGCAAGTAAATTCTTGTTAATAAAAATGTACTGTATGCGGATTTTCTTTCACAAAGTGATGTATGATGATGGAATTTTGCCACACTTAACGGGTATTGCGCAGAGCTAAAAGTGATGTACCTGCGAACAGCCAAGGATCAAGCTCAAGCGTTAGGCGAAAGGTTTGCCACGAACATCCTCAAGCGTTGGGCAACGGGAATATCCCCGAGCAGCCAAGAACAAACTTTAAGTATAGGACAGAAGAGATGTACAGGACCAGCTTCAAACGCTGGTCGAGAGAAATGCCTACACGCAGCCAAGTGTAAGTCTCAACCGCTAAGCAAGAAAAATACTCACGAGCAGCCAAGTATAAACCTCAAGCACTGGGCAAGGAAAGTGCACACGAGCAGCCAATCATAAACCTTAAGCGCTGGGCGATCGAAGCGAATACCTACGAGCAGCCAAGGATAAACTTAAAGCGCTAGGGGGGGGGCAGGATTTAATTGAATGGCTATTCTAAACTCTTGGATTATGAATCTGTGTTGACTGATGCATCAAAAATGATTTTCCTAGTCTAGTAGATCAAAAATGGTCGAAGCACATCGCCTGTACCTTTCCACTTTTTATATATCGAATCACTACAATTACAACACATCTAACTAAGAACTGTTTAGAGTTGTAAGGTATTTAAATATAAACTCCTGCTAATGCCTCATTGCAAGAAAGACAACTTTTCTAACAATAATCATAACCTACCTGGGTTGTGTGGTACGCAGCTATCCGGTCAGCTTATGTTCATTATCACTAAAATCCGGATCTATATGCACTCAAAAAGTCCAAATATGCACCTAACAATACAAAATATGCATTTAAATATAGAAAATATGCGTTAAAAAATTACCACAGACACACAGAATTTTCTATTTAATATTAATACAAAGAAAAAAGAAATACTAGAGACTAAGAGCACTAAATTAAACGTGTTTCTAATACTGATAAAATAAGTTTATTAAATTACAAACAAATACAATTTTTGTTTAATTGCTATTAAAATGGCAAACAAGATACTTTAGCAAATTTGCTGGAATAAAATTTTGTCTTCTGTCGGACAAAATATTTTTATATCGTGAAAACGACCGTTTGACATCGCAAGATGTTAACCTGTGCATATTTATACTGTGGCAACTTTTCTACGTTTATTGTGCAGTTGATCGCACCAGCGCTGTTCAAAACTTAGGATATTTCGGTTAGAACGCAAAATCCAGGATTTTTTGTTAAAGCAGCTTCAAGTTTATTATACGATTTCTTAGTAACTTTGCCTGGTGCACTTGCAAAAGATTTCTGAACATTTGCTATTTTTTTCCTTTTTTTTTACTAGGGGTTTCATGTCTTGATTCCCGTGCTTTAATTGTCTGAACCAGTATTGTGAAGTGAGTGGCAATGTAGGCTAATTTACTTTGTATTTTGTTGTTATTAAATACTTGTTGTTCTTATTTTATTGCTACTGATGCTGAACTGCTAAAACTATCAACAGCCTAAAACCAATGAAAAAAATTGTTGGATATTACCACAATTTTCATATTGATATAAAAGACTTCACGTTGGCCACCTCATTTATAAATAATGAAATTGTTAATTGGGTCGTATGTGATGAAGCTTCAATGTCAGATCATAATCATTTAGGTTTTTACATAGAGGCGGTCAGTGCACGCTTAGAGAAAACCATAACTACTCAGGTAACAAATTGAGATGTATATAGAGAACACCTAAAGACATTGGCTGGTAGCGGAGGTGAACAAATCTATACCATGGAAGATCTCGACATCGCCTCCATACAACTTCAAACTCTCATAATTTCTTCTTATGGAAAAAGCAACAACAATAGAGTACCAATAGTGGAACAAGGAGCTTCACCATTTAAAGTCAAACGTAAAGAAACTGTGGAATAATGTCAAAAGCACAGGAAGCTGAGAGCTGTATAAAGTGCACTAACTGATTACAACAAAGTAGTAAGAATGTCTAAAAGAATAACGTGAAGGAAGTTCTGTGAAGAGATAAATAAATTGTCTCCGGCAGTTCGACACCAAAAAATTCTATCGCAAGACTTTCTCGTAAAAACAATGGAGAAACTTATATAAAAAAATTCATAAACAGCGAATTCTTGGTCACAGCACCGCTTCATGGAAAACATGAAACAGCATATAGATCGTACAGCCGTAAGATAAACTTAGTCCATGCTAAAATTTCAAAGAATGCCTGCAATGGGAAATGAAATGACTCGGTGACTGTTAAGGCTATGAAAAGGTATTCGCAAGGCGGTGTATTATCGCCCGTCTTGTGGTGAATGGCTATTGACGATTTTCTCACAAAACTTAGCGATTCTGGAGTTAACACACAGGGTTACGCAGATGACCCAGTAGTTACCATTAGAGGCCAACATGAAAGGATAATCTCTAAACTCATGTAGAATACCCGCAACAAAATTAAAGGGTGGTGCCAGAAGGAGAACTCAAATGTAAATTCTATTAAGAACTGAAATCGAAAATGATCCTTTGGTCATACTTAACGGTGGTAAGACCAATAGTTACCTACGCATCTCTAGTGTGTTGCCTAAAGTGCAACGGTCGCCCTGTATAGGAACCACAAGTGCTATACATACCTGTCTTCCAGCAGCGTTAGAGGATATGCTAAACCTTCTTCCTCTACACTTACAAGTAGGAAAGAATGCGATGCAAAGTGCTTTTATAATGCAGCTGAACAAGCAATTCTAACCGAGGGGTTTAATTGGGCATCTAGAAATTCTAAAAGAATTTCAGCATGAACCAATGTCCAAACCAACTGACATACTAAAGCCATCAAGGTTTAACTATGAGCGACTATGTGAAGCAGTTATTCCGGACTGCCAAATGGTTACCTACGCATCTCTAGGTGGTGGACAAAAACCAAGGAAAGTAAAACGCAAAACAAGTTGCCTAAAGTGCAACGGTTGGCCTATATAACAACCACAGGTTCTATACATACCTGTCTAACAGCAGCGTTGGAGGAACTGCTAAACCTTCTTAGTCTACACTTACAAGTGGAAAAGAATGCGATGCATAAGAATGCGGTCATAATGCAGTTGAACAAGAATTCAAACCAGGGGGTTTAATTGGGTATCTAGAAATTCAAAAGGAATTTCAGCATGAACTAATGTCCAAACCAACTAACATACTAATGCCATCAAGACTTGACTATGAGCGACTATACGAAGTAGTTATTCCGGACCGCCAGATGTGGAGCTCAGGGGAGCCTAGATTAGCAGGAGGATAAGTTGTGTGGATAGCTCCAAAACAAACAACGGCCTGGCTATAGGTTTAAACGGCTCTGGGGTTAAGCTGTCAGAAACCCTGAGTCGAACTATACTACCATTTTTCAAGCAGAGACTTATTTCATAGATGTCTGGCTATAGGCTATAGTAAAGTCGGAGCTTGTCTTAGTTCCTACACTTTTGAGTCTGCAGTTGCTTAAAAATGTCTACAAAATGTAAAGCAGCTGACGCGAAAAGCAACAAGGCAACCTGCATGTTGGTGCCAGGCCATGAAGGCATTACTGGAAATGAGACAGCACTGATCGTCTTGCCAGAGTAGGTGGGAGTCTCACTTCATTGGGCCGGGACCTTTCTGTGACATTGCAAAAAGCCACGTTATGGCCAAGATTAATAAATGGGAAGAAGTCCAAAAATCAATCCACTGGGATAATACTCTAGGTTCAAGGTAGGCAAAGAAACTCATTGATTATTCGCCAAACAGAGCACGCTAGCTGCTCGAACTCAGCAAACAAGAGTTTCTAACTAGACATTCTTTGCATCTGCAAAGTTATAACTCGCCAAAGGTTTCAATACTTCGAAAAGGTGTATACAACACCTAAGGAAAGTTCTAAAATTCGTAAGAAGTTTAGAATAGAACTTGAAGGATTTTACTAGACTAGAAGGGTTTCACAAATGATCTTTATAGATCGAAGTGAGGTGAGACAAATTTTGCCTAAACGACCTCCCATACAATCTACAATCATATCAGGATGATGTACCAGCTGGTTAATGTCCCAAGCCAGAACCAGCGAGAAAACGCGAGGTAGATCACGAAACACGTAGTGTGTAAGCGACGACGCACGGCCGCAGTGTAAGCACGTGACAATTGGTGGAAACGGATTTCCGCACATTTCTTAGTGTCGCTTAATGATGTTTTGTCACATATTTATAAATTAAAAATGACCATATATATAATTATGCAACAGAACATTTTAGGGAAGTATCATTTGATTGCTATGAACGCTTATTCCTTTGCCATGTAATTTAATTTACATTTATTTTTATTTTTGCACAGGCCCAGAGGTACCAGCTCTTATAATTCCAGATGAAACGTCTATACAGCTTAGGGTCACTAGTATCAGTGTAAGAATAAATTTCATTGCGTAGATCATGGAGAAAACGTCTACTGCCCTGCAATCTCACTATAGTCATTTTTGGCTCGTAAAAGGTTCATATCAAATTATATTTAAAAATATAATACTCAACAATACTCTTAAGCATGGGAAATTTAAGGCAACGTGCTTTCTCAATTTTTTTGTGGCTACTTCTGGGGGTTCTAAGTACTAAGGTCATACGCCTTCCATCCAACACCTATATTATCAAAACGCTTAATAATACCGTGGGTAGTTCAGCACGTGGGAGTCGAACCTACTCGTTTTTAGCAGAGTAGCTCCTAAGCCTGAAGTGCTTGTCACTATTCCACCCCAGCCCTCATTACAGTTTCTTAAGAACAGTATTTCAATTTCAATCTAATTACGAAAATGTGGAATAATGTTTTATCAACTCACTTTAATGAATATCTGCGACTAAACTTCGCAATACAAGCTATTATGTAGTAATAATATTCTGACTGACTGTGTCACTTCGTCAAAAGGTGATAATGAAATGGAAATACATTTTTTAGTTAAGAGGTTTAGTCGCTTCTAACCAGATATTCTTGGTAGAAAAACAAAGAATCGGTTATTTATAAAAAAAAGTTTATTCATTAAAATTTTTGTATTAAGCGCAATAAACACGACTATAGCTACTTTAATTTATAGACCGTGCAACTTCAATGAGAATTAAAAGCGAAAGGCATTCTCATAATTCCTTCTTGTTGCAAATAGACTTGTTCATGAAGGCTGCTGCTAATATAAGAGCAGTTTACGCGGTGATAGCGTCACGTGACCTTTAATTAGCCGGTGAGCAAGGAGCACAAGGGCGGACTCGGGGTTGCAGGTCACGCCAGCCCCCCCGAGGACTTACCCGGAATGGTGAAACAGGCTCTGATCGATACTAGCGCAAGATATCAGACTATCGCAGATACCACTTGTAGTAGACAGCTTCCGCCCAAGTTTCAATTTCAACAACCTATTTTCTTAAAGTGGAAATATACGTTTTGGTCGTCTTTACGCCTTTACTGAAGCAATAACAGTCTACTCTTTATAACAATAGATGTAGTGAAGTAAGGGTATGAAATACAAATTTGTGGCAAGCGTTTGGGAATAGTTGGTAAATGACCAATGAAACATTTATTTGTACAAAAACTCACTAGTAACACAATACTATTGATTTAAAAAAAATATAGTACAATCTGGTGTAATACAATGTTGGTTTTAGGTACAGTTAGCATTAAAACGCATTGATTTTAAAAGAAAGTGTGAAGCTACCTGAAAGATATTAGAGAGCTTTTTAATCTATAAACGAAAGTTTCTTAAAACATTATAAAGTAATTTATAATTTTGTCATAAAATTTATTACTTATCTATTATATAGGATGATCAATAATTAAGGTGCAAAATTTTATCCACGCAAATAATACTGAAAACTGAAAATGAAACTCTTAAAAATTTTGTACACCTGCTTCCATAATACAAATACTTCCACATATTTCCACTTGTAGTTCTGCATACTTCCATGTACTTCCAATTACTTCCACATACTTCCACTTACTTCCATATGCTTCCACCGCACTGCTACTTACTTCCACGTACTTCTACTTCCACTTAATTTCACGTACTTCCACCGTAATTCTACATAATTCTACTTACTTGCATTTACTTCCACTGTACATCCACTTACTTCTACGTACTTCCACGTACTTCCACCCTACTTCTACTTACTTCCGCGTACTTCCACTTATACATATTTTCACATACATCCACTTATTTCCACTTACTTCCCCGTACTTCCACCGTACTTTCACGTACTTTCACCGTACTTCTACATAATTCTACTTACTTCCATGTACTTCCACCGTACTTACACTTACTTCTACGTAGTTCTACGTACTTCCACGTAATTCCACGTACTTCCACATACTTCCACTTCCTTTTATGTACTTCCACCCTACTTGCACTCACTTTCGCGTACTTCCACTTACTTTCACATACATCCACTTACTTGCACTTACTTCTACGTACTTCCACTGTACTTCCACGTACTTTCACCTTACTTCTACATAATTCTACTTACTTCCATGTACTCCCACCGTACTTCCACTTATTTCTACGTAGTTCCACGTACTTCCACGTAATTCTACGTACTTCGACATATTTTCACTTACTTCCATGTACTTCTACCCTACTTGCACTCCCTTCCGTGCACTTCCACTTTCACTTACACGTACATCCACTTACTTGCACTTACTTCTACGTACTTCCACCGTACTTCTACGTACTTCACTTTTACTTCCAAATACTTTACATTTACTTCCAGATACTTCCACATACTCTACTTACTTCCAAACACTTCCACATACTACTAATACACACTAAAAAAAGGTGTAACTGTCTTTTTGGCATAGAATGCCCCGTTTTCTAAAAACATACTTTGATGTACTTTTACTTCCAGATACTTCCACATACTCTACTTACTTCCAAACACTTCCGCATACTACTAATACACGCTAAAAAAAGGTGTAACTGTCTTTTTGGCATAGAATGCCCCGTTTTCTAAAAACATACTTTGATGTACTTTTACATTTTCGAAAGTTTGGAGGGTTGCTCCGTTATTAAGAGATATAGGGGAACCCGTAAATACATTTTGATAGAGATTTTTGTGTAGATTACTATATTTAATTGTTTTTAAGGTAGTGACCGATGACTCAGTTACAACTGATTTTTGCTTTTTATTAACAATCGACTATGTTTTGATAATACAACAAACAACAAATAAGAAATTACCTATAAAACAAACACTACAAAAGACGTTTTAAACCAAAACTGCACCAGTAGGTGGCTAGGCACTTATAAGCCGGCCGACTCTATCGCCCGGCCTGACATCAATAGATTTTTTCTGGACTATAATAATTCCGCCCGCTGTCGTTTGTTTTAATTTTTTATATTTGTTAATATGATAGCATTTGTCATTTATTATATTGTCAAGGCCCACTCGATTCCTAATAAATAGAGAAAAGCAACTGTAACTTGGTTATTTTTAGAAATAAGTATAATAAACTTTCTATTTTCTGCAAGAAAAATTTTTTTTTAAATTTAATTGCGTCATAGCCAACTATGGCTTTTGTTTGAAAAAGTGTAGGTTTGGGTCATATCTTGAATAGAGAAAATGTTTTTTGCACGGTCCTATTCTACATAAAAATCACCAAAAGTTTGTTTACGGTTTCCCTCTATCTCTTTAAATAACGGAGATACAGTATATGTTTTTTATATAAAATTAAATGTTACATTTGAATCTTATATTAGAAATTACAAGAAATGAACGACAATAAAGTTATAAACAATAATTAAAAAAACAGTACTCTCATAAGAACACTTTAGGCACCACTTTAAAGATACCGTAACGACAATAATTAAAACTGTTTTCTTAAACTGTTTACCAAATTAAAAAAAATCGAAACAAGAGTTTCAGACCCATCTATATATTAAATCCGTAACTGTCTCACTATAAAAAAACTACTAAATTTAACATCTCGATAAAGATTAATACTGTAACACAAACGCGTTGATATATTTTAAAACATTCTTGGAATGATAGTCAAAAAGTCAAGATAGTTTTAGATTATATGTTTGAGGGGTAGAGGCATTTCCCATCTCTCATCATGGCGCCATGGGCGGCATTTTTATAAATGGCTCAAAAAATATGCTATAACCAGAATCGCTATTCTTTGAAATATTTTTTGACCTACCCCAGGTAAATCGACCCCGAGGAGTTCAAATTTAACCTTAACACTAACACATCGGCACTGTGTAGCCGGGAATTGCGTAATGTTACCTCATAGGTGCAAATTAAAAAATACTGAAAAAATACTTCTTTTATATATAAACAACATGTATTTCAAAAATTTACAAAATCCTATAGTAAATGGTCATTTTTATAAATTCAGATGCAAATTTCCCACTTTGCCATTGTGTACTCGCATCATCTTCAACATAGAGTTTTTGAATGTGAAAAAAAACAGGCCATGCAGTCAGGCCCACGCAAGGGTTCATGGAACTAGGAAAGAAATTTACAGCATTTAATTTATTTGCAGTGTTACTTGTATTTGGGGAAAAAATTGCAAACAAAAGGGCTGTTCACTTATCTTTAGTCGTCACAAGAACATCCCCCGCATTTGCAGAGCATGGCAGATCTGTTTTCAGGAAATTGCATCCACCAGCGCAAGCTCTTTGGCAGCCACATTTTATGATTTGCCTGCAGGCCTTTCCTGCAGGAGGCAATGTGGTCCACTTCACCTGCAGAAAAAGATTTATCGTTAAGACATAGATAAACTTAATTGCAATCAATGAAATATACGTCATGTGCCAAAGAGGATCGGATGCCATCGAGGACTTTAGCCACCCAAAGAGTGCCTTGTCCAAGTTCTGGCTTCATACGTGGAGAGCTGCCCGCAGGACATGTAAGTCCAGCGCATCTTTGGTTAGAGGGATGTTTTCTATGTCCTTCCCCTTCCTTGTGAAGAGATCCTGCCTAGCTGCCATCACTTGCTTCTCTTCACAACACCTGTCGTACATTATTACAAACCACCGCTTGATATGAGGGAGTAGATCAAGGACTGCTGGATGGATGGAATTTTCGATAGCTGGCACAGAACCTGCGTTACCGATAGACAGTTCTTTTGAGCCGCCCATGCTCTTCGTTTTCCCTTACTTTTAAAACACGATGTGGTGGCACAAGTTCAGAGAGCATGGAGGGCAAGGCAAGTACCCCTCCACACTTCTCTGGTACCAAATTGTGAGCTATAGCTTCAATGTTAATATATTGGTTGCTATTTTTTGTGCCTAAGGTAACCCACAGTTCGTTGACACGACGAAGCTGTTGCAAGGACAGCAACATCGGTTCTACTGTATGCGTTTCAAATCTTCATCGACACCATGTGTGACATGAAGTAACACACTTTTGTCAGCTTTTTCGTGTGTGCAAGGTACTGAGATGTCTAGGAAAACTGCTTCTGTGCAGAGGATTTTCTCATAATGCGTGGCAAAACTCTGCCGGAGCACCCGGTTACGAGAAACTAGTTTCCCAGCATCTACCTTTGCGTGCACCCTTTCCTATGTTTCTCCGCAGGATCGCCTTCAGGAACTCTGCTCTGTACACGTCAAAAACGACGGCAACTCGCACGGTATCGTCCCGAAATTGACTTTTAATGTACGTCACCATTTTTTGACGGTACTTGTCAAAAGTAGCGGTTGGGTTTGGCCAAACAAAATTTACTGCAGCGGCTCTATCAAGCACTATCACGTCCACTTATGCAAGGAAGGTGGACAAGCACTATATCGTTGAAGTACTTAATAACGGAGTTTCCGGGATCAGCTGATACTGTAAGCCCTTTGTCATAAGATACGGACATTCCCAGTCTATAAGGTGCTTCCACTAAATCTTTTGACCTGGTCTTGGAGTGAAAAGGCACCCATGACACAACACAACAGTGTTCTATTCACTCTGAAGATGCAAGCTGCAATGTCTTGCGAAACGTTAGTTTGTATGGGTTCACAAATGGCTAACAGGCATAAGCCGATTAAGTATTATTGTCCTGGCAAACAAAATACATTAAGATCAAATCCTTGTCCGCCCCAAGGTTTAAGTAATCTAAGTACACGGCCCTGTTTAGGCAGGCAGGGCCTACGAATAAATATCGCTCAAACTTTTAGAGCAAATGCTTGTAAAGGCAGACAAGCTACAGGTCAGTCCTTACCTGATTATGCTGGGCGTAGTTCCCAAATGACTACGCGGTCTAAGCCAAAAGTAAATTTCAAAAACAAATGGTTAATTAATGTACGTTTTAGCTGTATGACTACATCAAAGAGGACCATTTTTGTTGAATACTGTAATGAAGTGCCACGAAGGGAGAAAATACACCCATCAATGGCAAAAGCATTTTTTTTTAGTTGTTATTTAAATTACAATCAAACGATAAATTGGATCAACTTCACATATTGAATATTTAGGAATTCGTGGGCGATGCTGGGGGTTTAAAAGGAAGACAAACGTTGTTCCCAAATACAAAAATCAGTTTCAATTAGCAGTCGTGTCGTCCTACATCAAACACATATTATCGCCATGTTCATTGTTTTATTTCAGCATTTAAGTCATCACGTCTCACTATGAACTGTGGAAAGAATGTCGTGTCTTAATTAATCTAAACTAAATAGGCTATATGTCAAGAAACGTAAGAATATTAATTCGAGCTTGTGGAACCCGAACTGGTACAACTAAACATGCGCTAAAGATCTGATATTCAGTTTTATGCGCGAGAATTAAAGGAAAACGTTTAATGACACGGGCTTGTGGTTATAGTTTCATACTTGACTGTACTTCCTAAAGAACGTATATTATAGCACAACATAAAAAACTAAAACAATTTTAAAATGACTTCGACCATATTTGCTTCTCGTGACTTCATAATAATAAAATCAATGTAAAATCTTCAAGGAAACATCACGTTTAGAGAAGTTCAATTATTAGGAGCGCATAATAATGTTTTGTTTCCATCGTTCTTTTCAAGTCCGTGGCTGAAGCCGCTGAACTAATAAGGTAAAAACTCAAGTGAAACCTTCATCTTTATCAGCTTTTTATTGCAGTACTGCGTTATTCTATGGTGGGACTATGAATAACAACAATAATGAATTAAGGCACTTGATAATTCCACTTTCTGATATATAAATACAAAACTTATTTGGGAAATGTCACAAATGCTTTAGTTGGTTGGGTTGTTACGACATAGTCACAGTGACAAGTAAGGAAAAAAGATGTCGGGCAACCGTCACGGGACCTCCCTCGCATTTAGGTAAATTTTTGAAATTATTAACATTTTTAAAAATTTGGGTTGAAAATGTTTTAAAACTCTTGAAATAGAAAATTTTGAGAAGTTTTATAATTTTTGAAAATTTTGAAATAATTTGTAATTTTGAAAATTTTGAAAAATTAAAAAAAAATTTTTGAAAATTTATTCTTTGTTTTTTGGTATTTGTTATTTGTAAACGATAATAATTCGTTGAAATCTAAAATCGATTTCATTATTCGGTTATATTCTTTATTTTGGCGATTATCCAATTAGACAATTCAGGTAAACAACCAAAAGGAAACCTCCCAGAGGTGCTTTCTAAATGGAAGCCTATTGTCATTTAACATGTTCATACCGATTTTGAATCCGAAATCAGTAAATTATCATATATCGAACATTCGTTGGGGGGAAACGGGGTGGTAGGAAGATCGGGCTTGCGCAGACAGGCTTTTCGACATGCGTAAAATACGAATCTAAAGTTTTTTTCCGAGCACATGTATTTTAAAGTAGGCACCCCTTCCGTCCCCCGTTTTTTAAAGCAGTCGAGAGGGTTTTAAGATATTTTGTGTTTTCTAGTGCAACTAATGTTTATCTCTTGAAATTTCAAAACCAAACTTATAATTTGATGATAGCCGTTTTTTGGCAAATACTCAATTAATCTGTTCAGATAAACGACTAAAAGGAAGCCTCTCAGTGGTGTTTTTCCCATGGAAAGTTGGTCCTATTGTCATTTATACATGCTTATAACAATTTTGAACCCGAAATTTGTAATGTTTTGAAAAAATAAGAAATCGATAGTAGTGGGCAGCGCGGGGTGATGATTCGACGTGTGTAGAATACTAATCTCAAGTTCTTTTCTGAGCGCGTCTATATTGAAGAAGAGCACCACCCCACCCATTTTTTAATGCAGTGGCCCGCTTTTATGATATTTTGTGTTTTCTGGTTGCAACCAATGTTTATCCATTAAAATCTCAAAATCGATTTTTAACGTCCTATAGACCTTTCGATGAAGCCGTTTTTTTGCAAGCACTCGATTAAACTGTTCAGGTAAACGACCAAACGGAAACCTCTTAGTGATGTTTTCTCAGTCGAAATTTTTTTCCTATTGTCATTTAACATGCTTATACCGATTTTGCAGCCGAATTCGTGAATTGTTTAAGTAACAAAAAATTGACGGGAATGAGGGGTGATAGGGAGATCGCGCTTGCGCAGATTGGCTATTCGACAGCGTAGAACACGAGTCTAAGGATTCTTTGAGCGTTTCTGTTTTGAAATAGAGCACCTCCCTCTTTTTTTGGCGGACCAACCTCATTTTGTTGTGGTTTCATTCTATTGTAATTATCAATCTTTGGGCCAAATTCATACAGACACACAAACAGACAGACGCACGGGCACCTCCGCAGCGTCCGTTTTATCGGTCTTTAGAGGCCCCTAAAACCTGCTTATTAGTCAAAATATTTAAGTTAAAAATATTTGGCATAGAAGTACTTTTCTTTTAGGCTAACTTGTATACCGGCCATTATTCTCATAACAAAATAACTTCGTAGAATGAAAGCATTTGCTCCAAATCCTATACATGACGATCACAATACCTTCCTCTATAACTATACTTCGTATCGCAAGGAAGGTAAAAAGGTTTAATTAAGAAACAAATTGTTGTTTGAAAAACGAAACTATAATGACAGAATTGAATCGTTTTGCATTTCTTTGCTTCCTAGAAGTGTTTTTGATGGTAAAAGCAAACCAAACAGAAAAAAACACATTTTTTAAATTACTGGTTATTACTGAAATATTGAAATTGCTCTGTTGTCCCTAATTTGTGTATAAATAGCCAAACACAATTCGTTTATTCCTTAATTTAAATTGAAGGTCGAACGTTCAATTATGAAAGAAACAATAATCAATACGTAATTTGTTCACACACCTAGAAAACCCCAGAATAGATATTGATAATGTTGCATTAAAATTATATGTTAAGGGAATCGTGACAACTTTGCAAACACAATATAACACAATCAGCGGTTAATCACGAAAGAAAAGGTGCCGGAAGTGTGACCGAGTGGGTGGTGGCGCTAGGAGGCGCCAGCGCGGCCGTCGCGGCGCTGCACTGCGCCCGTGCCGACCAGAGTCTTTCCCTTTAACACACAAAGAAAATCGTCTATTAGTGATTATTTTACCTGCTTATTTACACAATCTACATACTACGTTGGATATAAAATTACTTTACTCATCACGCGAACCACATAGTAGGTAGTATTCTTAAAACTTATGTAAATAAAGGCGTCGCGTCGCGTAGGGCGTTAAAATGTTTTGCACGATGCTCTCTTTTGAAAATACGAAATACACGACACGTATCTAACAACGTATTACTATCAGTAACACAGGCCAAAAATTCGTAAAATCTTAAAATTTTAACTTATAGTTACAGTACGTGAAATTGGCTTAAATTGATAACTATAATCGACAGAGTTTGCTTTCCACCTAAACTATAGAGTAACTATTACTTTATAAACTTGCCATATTAGAGGCTTAAATTGGAAATATTTAAAAGGTGTTTTTCCTGCCCCCATGTTTTAATTTACTTATTAAGTGTGCGCTGCTTATACTATAATGATACCCATTTCGATACAGATTTTCATAATGAAATGACCCAAACTGACCAATAGCAGCAAAGCATTGTTTTTGATAACCATGGTAACAAGAGTTGTTAACATTTCTCAGTTAACATCGCAAAACAGTTTTTTTAAGTATAATGTTGAAATAATTTTTTTTAATAAATATTTTTTTAAATTAACTAGTCGTAGAAAAAATTGTGTATGCAACTCTTATATAATGGCTATTATTATAGATTCGTTGCATAATATACTATTTTCAGACTCCAAGCTATTTTTAGAAAGATGCCGTGTTATTAGAATTGTAACCATAGCAACATGGTCAACAAATTGTTTTGATTTGTGCTTTTAATAAATAAGTAAACCAACTCGTTAGTACGTTTGTACGTAACAAAATTCCTCATTTGTCATCAATAAATAAGTGTATTAATTTTTTTGTTCGTAGAATATTCTAAAAAACCTAAACATTTTCTATATTTCCGACTGTCATTGACAAACTTAATCGTGTTGCTGTGAAGCAGCACCACTTATCATTCCGAACTCGTAGTCAGTAAAGCGACAGAATTATTGAAAATTTGTAATTCACGCGAGATTGCTGTTGAATATTCCACTCATATTGTAGCAATCAATGACAGCCATCGGAAGATGGAGTGTTAGCAGCATTGTAACCGTAGCAATCAACAAATTGTTTTGATTTTTGCTTTTAATGATTACCGCAATGCCTTAGTACGTAAGCACATAACAGTTAGTAAGTGTGTTAATTTTCTTGTTCCCGATATATTCTGAAAAACTCCCACTAATGAATTTTAAAATTTTATAAATTCTGTCTTTCAGTGACTAACTTAATCGTGTAGCTGCGCGGCAACATCACGAGTACGAAAGTACTTTCTAGCAACACGATTTTGGTTGCTTACGAAGCCACAGAATTACCAATCATTTTAGTTTCACTTGCTGTTGAAAATACAGGAACATCTTGTATAGTCATTTTGTTTCCGTAGCTAATAATAAATAATACCGTAGATACCACAACGACCTAAAGAACAGCAGTTTTCATGGACATTTAAAAGTTTTTTCAAAAACAGATTTACATCTGGTTATATATCTACTGAATATCGCGCTTCCACAAATCGTTTTTTGGTAACTGTAGAACACGAATCTGAACTTCTTCCAAAGTATGTTTAACGAGCGCGCAAGCAGACGCACACAGCTGCAAACATGCCATGCGAGGAATTTATAAATCGGTGCTATACAAACATTAATGTAACATGCATGCATCTTTTTATGAGTTCTAAAAGAGCTTAAAATAATTATTTTGTTTTATATTTGGGATCCTACCACTACACATTTCGTTATGCAAAAATATTATATTTGTTTACGTTTACAAACAAATTATAGTTTAAACTTCTAGTTTTGCTAAATCGCCAACTAACTCTACTGTATTTATTTTCTAATGAAATGGAAACAAATCCAGACTAGTATTTCATATACAGGGTGGTCCAAAGTTTAACTCTCTAACTTTAGTAGGTGATTCCTTAGCCTATCAATTTAAAGAAAAAAGGTTTCATCTAAAATACCTCTGAAGGGAGCTACGACTCCCTCAAGGAACGAATGAATTTTTGTGTTTAATTAATATCTCGGACACCATCTAATATAAAATAATGAGATTTGACATACGGTTTAGTAGTAGTAGGTGGTACTATCTAACAGCATCTACATACAATTATTTAAATCAGCAGCGTTCCAAACTGGCGGGACTGTGTTATTTTTGTTTATTATTTTTGTATTATTATTTTTGTAATCTTTAATATTTTTTACTAATTTGAGTTAATTTCCCTAATATCTTATTTTCTTGTGCGGCTAGCTATTTTCCGGAAAAATCGACTTAAACATTTTTCTTCTTCGGAATAAGATAAAAAAAATTTTATTGCGTACGGAATCATAATATCACCTCAGATTGCTAAAGAAATTAAAGATTACAAAAATAATAAATAAAAATAACCAATCCTCCCAGTTTGGGACGCCCCTGGTTCAAATAAATTTGTTGTAGATGCTGTTATAAAGACCGTATTGCCAAATTTCATTGTATCGTATTAAAGGGTGTCTGAGATATTAAACATAATTTAAACTTCATTCGTCATTTCAGAGAGCTGTAGCTCTCTTCCGAAGCATTTTAGGACCCATGCTCATATATTTTAGATTTCCAATTTTAACGTAATACGTGGCATTGCAAAACTTAGGAACTAATTTCTTTAATGCTTCAATAACTCCAAAAGTATTAGTCGAATCGAAAAATCGTAGAGGAACTTTTTGTTCAGTTTTTATGGTAGAATACCGTCCCATGGTCCGTGTCCGCGACTTGCGGAACACCCTGTATGTGTAATCATGCCTCACGTTCAAACTTTCGCCGTGAAACGTGTTTTCGCGGCGAACAGGCTATGGTGAAATATATCCGCGGGGAAACGGCCTCTCAGGTTTGAAGGTCCGTCGCGAAAATGCGGCACCGAAACGGAAACTTGCGGCGAAACGGCCCCGACAAAACAGCAACTTGCGGTGAAAAGGCTGCGGCGGAACGGCCGCGGCAAATTGTTCTACTCCCGGTAGCTTTTCTACGTAATAAATTTAGATATTCGAAAACCACGAAGAAATCTTCGAATCAGAAAAGGACGACACAAATGGTTAAGAAAAAAAATCTGAATATAATAAATTTAGATTAATAAATATACGGAATGTTGGATATCATGTTTCTACGAAATTGGTGAAATTTACACATCGAAGAGAAAATGTGAAAATGAAAGCGGATATTATTTATTGAAAAACAGAATTTTAAATCGTGAACAGAATGGTTTACCCGATTTCTCAAACGTTTCAAACAATTCTAAAAAAAATTTAAACATTCATCACAACTTAATTTTTAATCAACTGATCAATGCGGTTTCTGAAAACGTTATGTAGAAGTTGTAGAAAAAATGTTTACCGTCTTAAATTTTATATTTCATTAATAACATAATAATGCTGTGGTAATTAAAACGAATGAAACCAAGAGACCGTGCCGAACAACAGTAAACAATTAAGAGCCCCACACAGAGTCGGGAAATTGGCCACTTTTTGATTTTATCAGATTAGGTGGTTACGTTCAACAAAACAAATTTGTTTTTAAATTCTATGAGTTTTCAACAATTCTGTACATTGAATAGATTGTCTTTTTTTGTAGCATGACAGTGTAAACTTATAATATATAGTTAAGGTTTGTAGAGGGAATCACAGCTACTCTATACATAAAAAAAGTCTCGTAAAACAAGAATAAATCATTTTGTCGAACTTTTTATGTTTTTAAATATTTGATAATACCAAATATAATTTTTTCATCTTTTTGAAATTCTTTACTGCTAGAATTACGAAATTAACGTTAATCTTACATAGTTATGGTAATTTTACATAATGTATGTAACATATCATTATTTAGTTTAATAAACGTTTAATTTTTAACAAAGTACCTTTTTAGCAGTTCGAGGACTTAACTTACAGGTCATTTTTTAATGGTTAAGCATGTTACCATATCATTATACCTGTATCCTCCTGTATCGAGGCTTGCATTTCATTATGCTGAAATTAGAAAAGAAGTGTAACTTTTTATGGTGATTAAGATTATAATAACATATCGATATCGCCCAGCCCTATTCATAATCAACGTAAAAAATTAAACTTCTTTCCTAATTTCAACATAATGAAATGCAAACCTCGATGCAGGACTATTGACTATATATCGATATATCTATCGATATATAGTCGATATATCGAATATATCAATACATCGATAATATTGAAAATTTTTAGAAATATTCGAAGCAATATTGTTCGAGAACTGACACAATTTTTTTTTAAATTTTGTAGGCTTATGAATCTAAGGATGTTCAAGCTACAAATTTTGTCCCAATGCGCTATTGTCTCTATGAATTGTGTAAGTTTGGAAATTAATACCCCTTTATTTATTAAGCGAGGGAGATTGTTCATCAATAGTAGTAGAATTAGATTTTACACTTTCTTTAGCTGCAGTAATATTTAGAAGGAAAATGCACAACAATTGTTTTTAAAGTATGGGAAAGTATAAGTTGCCTGTTTCGCTCGTTTTAATAGTATATTATAATACAAGTGTATAAGCAAGCCTTTAAAGCACGCGCGACGGGTTTAAAAGTACGAGGCAAAGCCGAGTGTCTTTTAACGGAGCAGTGCTTTAAAGGCTCTTATACACGTGTATTATACGCTATTTTTTATTATAGCTGCACTACAATCTGAAAATTATAACAAAAAAAGGAAATTGAAATCCTGACTAATGACCGTCGGCCTGCCGGTTGCCGTTATATTGTGCTTTTTTTAGAAGACAAAGATTTCCTGAGATTAAAAAAACTAAAAACGGAATAAGGACAAATACGTCCGCCAAAATTTTGGTGGAAGGGGAAATCAACCCCTTAAATCGTGCCGCACTGTAAAATTATGTTGGGAATCTTATTCTACTACCTATCACTAGCAATCCAACTTAAACAGATGTTTCTTAACATCTTTCATTTATTAAATAAAGAAGCATAATTCTTCAATTTTCAAAAATTCATAGAAAGCGTCACAAAGAAACTAGCGGAATAAGACACCAATCACATTGTAGCTCATCTCCAGCCTTATAAACTACAAAATTTAAATATTATCGTTTGTTGAGTTTTAGAGCAATATTTTTTTGAATATGTCAAAAGTTTAATTTTTTTCACTTTACGATTTTTGTGGTTCCAAAAGTTCTCGTAACTTGTACCATTGCATACATCTAGGGTATTTTTACTACTAAATTTTGTTGCTAAGTTATGATGCACCACACACACACCCAGTGGCGGCTCGTGGTGTGGTGTACTGGGAGGCATTTTAAAGTATTTATTTGGAAAACAATTGTTCTTACCCAAGCTTTAGGTAACCTTATATTTCAAACATCCTTTACGTTGGCAAAATGATCTATTTTTACCAACATTTTCATTGAAGTCTTTAACAGAATTTCGATAAGCACTCTCTAATAAATAATTGTGAATATTGTAAATTGATACCCACATCTCTAGTGTGTTTGAATTTTTGTTTTTAACTGTTTGCAGTCAATATCACACAATGAATTATTACAAAATAGCAGACAGTAGGAACAAGTGAAAGCATTTTCTTACATGGCATTCACAATCCAAAATTATTTTGCACGGACATCGTACAACACCACTAAATTATGACTACACAATAAACAACTGTTTTCATACTACTACGTCGTGTACGTGCAAATTCCGCAAATTAGGCGGCTATTGGCATGCGCTTGTCAGGGACAGCTGACAGCATAATTCTCGCAAGTTGTGCGACCGTGACCCTGAACTCTTTAATACGTAGATACTTCTATCCTCTTTTAGCTTGTGTAATATGAATTTTACCGCAATGAGCTTCCTATTTCACTCTTATTCATTTGAAGGTCTATTAAGCCGGCGGCTTTATTCGGTGGCGTATAGCTGAATTGGGGACTGACAGCCAAATGACCCTCGCATAGATTCGTTTAATGCGCGCGAAATACTCAAACATTCATACATTTTCGGCTCCCGCGACAGCTCTTTAATAAACGTTCTCTCATAGAAATTTCATGCAAAAGTTAACTATAAAGTAGTTTTTAAATATTATAGTGTATAATATGTTATGTACTCAAACAAAAAGTAATTATTTATTTTTTCTTACTTCATTAGGAGGTCAATGACCGTTTGACCCAATGGAGAAACCGCCACTGCACATACCCACGCACCCACCCACAGCCAGACATTTTTTAAATCCATTTCTGGAGTACTGGAGGCCCAAAACATGCATTTCCGTCAAAATTCCAAGTTACAAAAATATCCTCATAACTAATACTTTCCTGAAAGTGAAAATACTATCAATAGTTTATTTGAACACTGACCGAAAATATTTTTGCATATTTCAGGTTTGAAAACAAGCAAAATTTTGTTTGAGAAATAAAACATAAATGTTTTTCCTCTTTTAAGCCCCATCTGTGGGCGCACTTATATACTAACGAATGAGAAAGGAAATATCTAAGAAATCCGAAAAATACACCCTCTTCTTAGCCTTTTCGTAATTACAGCTATATGCACTAAATGAAGTAACGAACGGAGTAGCATACTGAGGAAAAAGTTTTAAGCGTCGTTGCGACGATGCGTCATCAGCGTCGCCAGCTGCTTAGTGGATGACGAGCAGATGATGTGGGATGCTTTCCTGCCTATGCCATCCCACCGCACTTCGCCAAATATACCCTCCACGGGCACCCCAGGGCCGCAGGATATTCACACTTATCAGCATATTAATTCACTTTCATAAACTTTATTTTGCTTCACGTACTGTAACCAGCCGAATATCTACTTTGTAGGTATATGAAATAGGCACACCAGTAGGACGTAAAAAAGATATTGCTCAAGTGTTAGTGCTCAAATTTCTAGAATGAAAAAATATATCAACAGTTTGTCGATGGTCTTATAATACTTCTTCTTATTCTCATTAAGTAGGCTATAAGCCTGTTTAAAACCAACTTATAATGTCAATTATATTTCTTCTTAAAATACGATAAAAGAAATTTTAGAATGAAATACAAAAGCTGCATATTTACCAATAACTTAGTCTTCTACACCCTGTCTCGTAATTTAGTAACAATACATTTTGAGAGAGTCATAGAATCTAACGCAAATGATTCTCTTCAATAATACAAAAGTTTCGTCTATACGCAAGGTCGTCCTATCACGTTTGCTTTCCTACACTTTCAGTACAGGGAAATACTCATTTCAAGTAATTTTTCAATTTTCAGATTTTTCAATAACTCAAATCAGTGGTTTTTAAAAAAATGTTAGTCTGTGGATAGATGCATGTGTGGCTTTGTGTGTGGAAATAAGCGTTCTTTTCCTTATACATAATCCAAATGGATGGGCCGATTTTCATGAAACCTATAGTATATCAAAAATTCATCGCGAAAATATGTTTTTAGAAAATTTGAAATCGGAAGCGGAAGCATGTTTTTTATGGCATTTGTTCATAAATCAAACTTAATAAAAACATAAAAAGGTTACATCTTTAACTAAATTTACCTCTGAATTTTCTAACTATGTATACAAAACAACGATTTTCATCATTTCATTTCATCAATTTCTAATGTATTTCTTTACAAATGTTATTAATGTTTCAAATGTCAATATTTCAATTGAAAATGGTTATTTTTTTGTTTTTGTAGAAAGGAAATAGAAAAAGGAAAATTCGAAAGTAATTCAGTCTTCAATCAAATATATTATAAATCATATCTCTCCCTAGATGACCTGTTCTTAGGCTGGGTATATAAGCAAAGCCACAAAATACACTTGCGTAGAGTTGTGTGGCTGTGATGGCACAACTGAACATTGATCGCTTTAGTTTGCATCTAAGCACTCCCATTACTTCCGTTTGTAATCACTTCCGTCATTACTTCTGTCTCGCATTCGCGGTAGTTACTCCTGCCCAAGGTTTAAATATTACTCCTGCCGACAAAGAAATTTCACTTCAAAAAATGTTCCGCCGGTTACTCTCGCTCTCCGAAGACGCCTACTTCTACAACCACCACCTTCCGGGCATTGTTTACTTTCTTACACCTTTTAATTTCTACGTGACCTTTGACCTTTGCACTAAGAAGCTCTGCCAGAATCTATTATTTTCAATTCACTTCGCCATTTCAAGAACCGCTTTCACTCTAATATAAACAAAAATTAACCAGACAACCAAAATTATTTAACATGAGATTTCCCATATAAGTCCTGAACAGAGTAATATTTAAACAGAATCCGACATCACCCGAAGTGAGTTCGAAAAACGATTATGCGTGATCAGCGAGCAGAATATGTTTCGAACAGAATTGCAATGAACAGAACTTAATTATATTTGTTTGTCAGAATAACCAAAACGGTTAATTTAAATTTCATAACACCGTCCTACATTTTCTTATACTTTCAGCATAGAGAAGTATTGATTCCATGAAAATTTTCCATTTTGACATTTGCACAGAAAGACATATTTCGGACCCCCGCGAACTTGAAAAGTTCAAAAAAAAGTCCGTCTATGGATGGGTGGGTATAACGACTTTAACCCTTTAATACTTATAAACGAGTTTTCATATCGGAATAAACTTTCATTATTACAATAGCAGACCTAGAGGAACACATTGTTATAATCCAAGAGAATTTTTAAAAGAACGAAAACAGTGAAATGATAAATATTGCCCAAAAGCCGTTGACACATTTTTGTTTTAATTCTGTAAGCTTATACATCTTGGGATGGGCAAACAAATTGGTTGGCGTGCTGAACCGCGATTGTTTGTGGCACCTTCTACGAATTTTTGAACATTGAAAATTCATTCCCTTTTATTTAATACCTGGAAGATAAAACACTTCTATTTTAATTTATTGCAACTAAGCAAAGCTAGAACTTATTAATACATTTCTGTTTTAGCTTAATTTCTAATTAGTGATAGTGAAATAAGATTTACAACATAATTTTTAGGTGCAGCGGTAATTGGAAAGATTCATTTTCCCCTCTCTCCCAATTTTTGGCTGGCGAGTTTTTTTTATTTGTTTTCCGGTTTTATTTAATCCCAAGGAATTTTTCCCCAAATAACTTTTCAGTGTGAATATCTATAGATGCGAAATTCCCGGTAACGTCTTAGCGCACAAGCGGTTTATTTTACATCCTTCTTTAAAGCTTGCAAAAGATATGCCGTAAACTAAAGCATACAGTCTAACACCGCGTGACTGAATCACTGTCTTGGTTTATACTTAACAATTGTAACAAATGAAAGATTTTCATAATTGTCATATCTGCTGTTATTTTTACATTGAAGTTTTCTATAGTATTTACAGTATTTTGGTATAATATAGTTTGTATAACTACTATGTATTTACGCTGCCGGTACAGTGTTAGGAGTGGTCTAATATTGTAGTCACCGTTGGCGCGTAAAATGTCGATTAAAACACTTTTGAAAACATAATAAATATTTATTTCTAAAATACAGGAAAGGCTAGACGAAGTGCTTTGCTTTTTTTGTTGTTTTTCTTTAATTACAACTTTTAATAAGAAAAGAAAATACGATTTATTATTATTTATTATTGGATTTATTGTTTAACTATTTAACGGCACTGATTGTTTGTGGATTAGTATTAAAATTAGGTTTGGAAGTAGAAAAAATATACGCAAAAAGGGTACCTTTTACCAAGTAAGGACAACAACAACTATATTCGGTTACATACATACAACCACACCAAAAATCAAAAATAATGTTCTAGAGTTGTGTCTTTTCTCGTAAAACTATTTTAAAACATCGAGAAAGAAGTTTGTATGGTTAATTTCCTCGCGGGTAGAAGAAGGTACAATGTTTTCATTGATCAAAATGAATGAGAGATTTCACGATTAACGAACGAACCATTAAAAATGCATTGAAACTCGCAGCTATTTCGGCAATCATATTCATTCATATCATATTCATGGCAATCAGCCGGAAACCATAACAATAACTCGACATGGTCACCTGCGGCTTATTGCCGTACGCTCCCGATGCAGTGGTAGAAGTGGTACGACCTTACTGCTGGCGCTGAAACGTTGTTACAAAAATACTAATGAAAATATGATAAGCAACAAATTTTAAATTATAGGAAAGTGCAGACGAAGTGCTATGTTCATTTTTGAAAAGGATTTTCGTTATTCTATAGATATCTTTTATTAGGAACACAGGCTGATGACAATGAAGAACAATGCCTAAGAAGCAAAATGTCAAAAAGTAGTCAGTCGTATACACCTAAGAAACACACCCTTTGAATGTAGTAGGAAAAGGAAATCAAGCACAATATTCGCTATGCATAGCAAGAAACGGAATATGTTTTGAAGATGTATATAAATACATGCCTCTTTTTAGAAGTTTGAATCAACATATTTATTATGACAGCTGTTACAATGTAATCCACCATGAGAGCTTTCTAGATGGCTATAAACATAGATTAGACAAACTTCGAACAACTAGGATACGTTATCATTCCCAGAAGAATTGAATTTAAAGCCACTTTTAGTATTTAGGTACTAACATGGTTATTAACAAGGGCAATCAAATTTAATTTCTCTTGAGAGTCTATGCAAGGTTGCAGTGGGAATAAGTGAACTTACCTTCACGTTGGATCTTTACTTGCAATGTGAACTTTGCTTTGAATATTCACTTCTTCTAAAACGGTATTTGTATTAAATTTATTTTAGACCTGGCCATTGCTACGTGACTAGAAACATATATAATTAGAAAATTTATTGTTTATTATCCACATAGCATAGACATCTAAAAATATAAGACTCCTACGAAACGCTGCTATTTGTGAATTAAATCAATAATGAATGTTCGAAAAGTGACAAGCGCACGAATTTTCATATATTGACCAAAATCTAGTTTATTCATATCACGAATGTTCCTACCTTCAAGCGTCCTAGGAAGAACTTTTGGTTTTTTAAACCACCATAGTAACAACATTACAGTTCTGAATGATGCATTGAAAAAATAAATGTATTATCTTAATACATCAAACATCACATATTGCAACATATATTTAGAGACGTTCTATCCTGTAATGTAAGTTATAACCAAATAATTTCTCATACAGGGCTAAATTTGCTTTCTAATCACAGTAACTCTACTTTACTGTTAAAAGTATAAATATGCCGAAGAGGTGAAGCTCCGCTTTAGAGACAAATATGTAAACTAAGTGCATGTTTCGTAGCATATTAAAATTTACCAAATTTTATACGACAAAAGATATCAAAAATCTTAATAAAAGGCTTTAAAAAGTTTTAAATTCACGTATGAAATCATGGCGGTAAAAAATCAAGTCGTTGAATGGTAACAGGATCGGCTTTAAACGGTAAGCCACGTGATCACCAGAGCACCGCATGATGGCCATGCAATGAACAGAATTTGCAAAGAACAGAATGACCAACGAACAGAATACCCGAAGCCGAAGCCGATGACATGCGAACGTAAAATAGCATTTAACAGAAATTGTATTTAACAGAATAGAATTAAACAGAATACTGGAAGAGGTCACTTTATTCGTGTTCTTTCGGTTTTAGTACTTTTTAGTTATATTTTGATGAATTGTTATGGTGATACCCACAAAAGACTAATTTTTGGAACGTCAACAAACAGCAGTCAAAAGGGTTAGGAATTTGAACGTTAAGTACACAGAATATACCTTTGGTTTAAGTAATCAAAATCTAATGTTTTAGCACAAAGATAAAATAGTAGCGTTGTGCGGTAGGAAATGCATATTTAAAATAAAATAAAACTATAACGCTGTAGTTATTCTGTTGTACTGCGAAAAAGTGGTACAGAAAATTTGTTGTGTTAATAAATAAATAAAAAGTTGTATTCCTGCATATATACCTGGTGTACAATTAGAAAAATTGACATGGAAATCCAACGTTAATTTTTAACCCTGTATGCCAATCGTTCTTTCTGTATTTATCTTTTTAATATAAAGGTAAACTCGCAAGACTTCAGTAACTTTTAACTGTCCCGCGAAACCATAAACAGCAATCTTATGTGGTATATCAAGTTGCTTGAAAATCGTAATTAATTTTTAATTAACTAACTACGTTTTGAAAATTTAAATTTTTCATTAATTTAGCCACTACATCCATTTCACGTTTAGCTCCTACATAATTTGTGGCATTGTCTGAGTACATCAAATTGTCATTCAAATTTAAACCGTTTGACGTTTTTGAACTGGCATCGAATACTACTCTTAATTTGGTAGTGGTGCTAGATTCTTTAATTACCGTATGATGGGGTAAATAAAAACTTGGCGCCTCTACCTCTTGTAATGGAAAGTTTCCATGTGACCTAAGTTGCGATATTCGCTCATAAATTTTCCATATTCTTTCCTAAATTGTATTTTGTTATTTAATTTTCTTTCTATATTATAAAATCGTTTCAATGCTATTTCATAGGAAAAACCTAAATTCACCGAATCGTCTTTAAAAGGAAGTTTGGCAATAAATCTGCCATTGGCACATCTGGACATCGTTTTTTTAAAATGCGTTTGGCAATTTCTTTCTTCCCGGGTCCATATTTTATGGTGGTCTGCTTGCGCCTCAAGTTTCCAAAATCTTTTTAAACCGTTGTCCAGCTGGCTTACGCTGTTGATGGCCAAATTACAACGTACCGGCGATCCATTAGGGATGTTTATGGTACTCCAATAATCCAACCTAGATGTGTTTTTTGAAAAACGGGCCCCGGTGAAATGGTTTGTATCTGACCAACACCATCTATTATAGGTGGTGTTGATCTGACCGACGCACAATAGTTGCCAGAAGATTTCTGCACCCAACAATAAATACAGATTTATTTATATTGTCTACATGTACGAAAATTATGGCGAAATTTACTTCGTATCTTAGTGTTAAGTTGGAGGTGTTATGGAGCAAAATATTCAAGGAAAATGTAGAGTTATAAGAATCATAATTTTATAGTAAAACATGCTCTTTTTAAAGAACATAAGAAGCTATATCGTAAAAAACTGTTTTCAGAAACTTTAACCTCTCACACAGCGAAGCGCATAGCGTTAGTAACGTATTTTTATGTATATATAATTTCAGGAAAACAATTTGTGGAGTGTGTTGCCTAAACAACAATCTTTTCGTAATATTTGGATGTTAATTGTATGGTTCAAACAGTTGAACTGTTTTTCTTTATGTTGGTTACACTGATACAAATCGAAGTTATCCGAATTTAAAATGGTTCTGATTATTGCAATTCTGTTCAATACACATTCTGCTCGGTGATTACGCACAATCGTTTTCCGAATACGAATTCGCTTCGGGCGACTTCGGATTCTGTTTAAATATCATTCTGTTAAATGCAAGTTCTGTCAAATGCATACCCACCCACCGCATGGGGGTGCTTATACGCAGAGGCCGCCAACCACCAATGTCGCTGTGAAAGTTAACGTAGAAACACGAATATGAAAAATACAAACAATAAAGGAAGGTAATTATGAATTTTCTAACTTATTTCGATAGAAAAAAAGCACATGGAGGCCATCAAATATGACCTAGTCAATTTAGATGAAAGTTTTATTTATTAATAACTAATAAAATTAACAAATTGCATTATTTTCAGCCAATAACGTTCATATATCAATGGTTATTTTACTCTTACTATAAGGCACCAATCAGAACTCAGACTTCCGCAAACTCCTGCCAATCGCATGCGGTTTTAACTGATGAAACAGCGACATGCCGTTTTCAACTAAGAAAGCAACATCGTGGTGTTCGACTGCAACAAAACACTTTTTATTGGTCATATAGCAACAACGTAACGATTTCAAGAAAAAAACAAGCTCGTTGATATGCGATAAATGTTTATGGTTTAATTTGATCATTCGAAAATCACCTACAATGTATAATAAAATTGATGAGAATTGAACATAACAAAACGTTTTGTTTCAATAAAACCCAAAGGACTGTGGGGGTGCTTTTCCTTTATGCTTGTTTTCTTCCCCATGTCTTCTCACGGAACAAGCTCGAATTTGATAAAACTTTATAATGTTTGAAGTGCTAAGAAATTCTAAACAGAAACTTAAACATATTATTTTGGCATAACTTTCCACAGAGCGTAGTTTTGTAAACAAGAAAGCACAATTTCATAGTTGACTTTCAAATAAATTCAATGTTATTATTAATTTCTTACGAAGCTGATTTGATTCTAACGCCTGTTTACTCAAAAATGAGTATTGATATTAAATTTGGTATCCTAATAACCCTTAAAAGTTTAAATGTAGATACATTTTCGAAGTCTTAAAGCCAAAAATTAAAACTTTAGAAAGTATCATTTGCTTGTTTTTAATTCTTTTACTAAAATGCACGTCTTATCTACAACGTTCCATATAGTTGGTGTTTAAAAACGACAACGTATGTACTTACCATACTGTTTTATTAACTACACCGTCATTGTCAGCTTTGTATTTTATGATTACGATAGTTTTTGCAGTTGTGGATTGTCTGTATGTCTAGGATGTTTATACGCAGCCGTTGGAACGCGGCCGTTTGCAGGCGGCCTTTTGGACGCAGGGACATTTGGGCGCAGAAACGTTTAGACGTTAAACAAAATGATTATATAAATAATAATAATATCTCACTTAATTACGTAATATTTCGTGTTCGTACAGTTTCTAAGATGCCTAACTTAACCTAACTATAAAATTTTAGAAACTACGAAAATAGTGTCCTTATTTATATAATCATTATCTTGTGTCCAAATGCAGCTTTGTTCAAAAATCTCTGCATTCAAACGTCCTTGAGTTCAAAAGTTTCTGCGTCCAAATAGTCACGTTTAAATAGCCGTGTTGAAACGTCCTGTTCCGGATTATATTTATTATCCTATCATAATCAATTACCTTATACCATAGTTTTCATCGGCCGGGAGATGGCGCAGAGGTTAGCACCGCTGCTGCCACGCCATATCATAGAGTTTCTCGCTGTAACTCTATGATCATTCCTCAACAAAATAACTGTTTTCAATTGGAGGTCTATATTTTTTTTTTCTGTAAAAACTACAAGTTTAACTGGGACACGTTAGTGTTTATAAAAATGAGCAAAGCACTTTGCCTGGAATTTCCTACACTTTAAATTTTGTTACTAATCATTTGAGCCCGGAAGTTCAGCCATTAAAAATTCTGAAATGGGTTGGCACTTAGGCACTATAAAAATTAAAAATACGCACCAAAAATTTAAAAATTGGCATTATTAATTTTTTATTTATTTTAACATAAAATTAAAACTACAGTTATAAATTGAAACATGCATATACACGTCTGATTTTTTACGTGCTGCGTTACAAAATAATTTTTTTCAGTTTTACAGTTTTGTCACACAACTTACAGAACAGAACCACTCCATCTCTTACGAAAATATCACTGTCAAATTCTTTAACTATTTTTTTTAATTTACTGTATTACAAAACACCAAATTATGTGTAAAATAAAACCAAATGAGCATTTATATGTGAAATAAAAGCATTTATCAAAAGAAATCGCCAAAATAGGCATAATAGGAATTTTAGGCATTTTGCCTATACTTCCGGGCTTACATATACATTCAATAGTATTTTATTATTAATGTGCTATGACCCAATAATGACTACAATAACATCCCTCTACTTTTACCACTGTACCGAAAGCATAGCTGCATAGTTAGTAATAGTACAAGAACACAGTACATGACACTAAAGCGTTCATGTACAGATAAATAGTGAAGCAAAGGTCGACAGGCAGCTGTATGTGTAACTCGGCCACGCGCCGAAAGACTTCGGTCAACGCATAGGTGTCAGATAGAGAGAAAGCAAAATGTGATAAAATTAAAAATACTGTTTTGTTTTAAAGGAGGCACCGGAAGTTTACGTTTGCGTACGTAACTAAACAAAATAAGGTGTTTATGCTACTGAAGCATAAACCTGAGGGGACGGTAGCGATTACTGCCCAGTACTTGTTAATTACATTAGTGACTGTAGTAATGCGAGGCGGGACGGCCAAGGACTCTCACTTAGGTGAGAGGCGTGAACAAGGACACCTTCTGCGCGCTCGGCGTTGTAACGGTAACTCCGGTGATTTCGACTTGGTACGTCCACCTCCCTTCAGGTTCAAGATTGATCTTAATTGAGACCATGGAGAAATAGGTGAGTGATTTCACGAGGGAAGATGTTGCTGGTCCTCAGTATGGGTACCTAACACCTTAGCGGCAGCGCGTCTTCTGTAATGGAACTCCCGCTCCCTGGCCGTGGCTATAAATTTGTCTGCGTCCCAGTCACTACGTCGAGGTAACCCTGGGAGTTATAAATTTGACTAGGCTATACACTGGGTGGTTAGAAGCCGACTGATTAAGGCAGGCGAAGGTGGGCTCCAGGAAGGAGCGGCGCGACTGCTGGCCTTAGGGACTTAGACCCTAGGGGTGAGGTGCACTTAGTCTGCTTACGACCACTATCAAAGTGTCGGTTCAGAAGGTTCGTGCTTATGCACACCCGACGCTGTTAAGATACCGGCCTCTATCAGACCGGCTACGGACTACTCTGGGCGGTGCGTAGTTGTTCAATACTGAGGGTTGGTAGTAGCCTAAACTGGTAAGGGTCACACTGCTTCGGCAGGTGGTTGCTCCTAAAAGTCTAACCAGTGATTTTGACTTGTACCACAGAGTACCAATTCCGAGCCGCGGGGGAAAAGCAGTCTCCGTATTGGTCACGGTGTAGGACTCGTGGCGGTAGTGGTAAGCCTATGCAGGCTTGGGCCGTCTTGGTGCGGTTTGACGGGTGAGCTGCGTTTTCAGCTCGGGCACTGATCTGTAGAATCACTAGAGATGGGTTCGCAGCCTATCAAGACTGGTAGCTTGTTCTCGTTGAACCGTTGTTAACTTGAGCAGGCGCGCTGATTGAGCGTACCTCAATCCGGCCCGAAGAGGGACGTGGCGGACAAGGCCCACGTTAAATTGAAAAGGTAGGCTGTAATGGCCGCCTCATATTGGATCTGTAGTACTGCGAAATAGTCTTAATAATTAGGCAGTATTACGTAAATTTGTAAAAAATTTGCTATTCAAGTTTTAAGTTGGGTGGTCATATGAAGACACGTACAATACGTTACTTTTTTGTAGTGCAAATTTAAATGAGGAAACATTTTCCTAGCACATAATCAATTACATTGAAATAATTTATCTGAACATGCATATGCACGTAAATCATACCGGCACCTACTCATTTATTATAATAGTAAAACATTAATTTAACCAAATGCCACTGAGTCTTTAGACAAGTTTTTATCGGCTTTTAAAAAACACGCTATGGCTCATTTTATTCAAGACTGTTAAAAAAGTGCAAAACCGATGTCGAACTGTAAAAATGTTTATAACAGTTTTTAAAAACGCTATTATGACATTGTAACAACACGGAATTTTTTAATAATGCAGTACAAATATTTTTATGGTGCTTGTTCTTTAATTACGTCATATAAAATATTTTTGTACCTAAAACTTCTGTCTGTGCAATTTTGACAAAAGACATATTTGATGGGAAGTCGATACAACACCCAACTATCTAGGTATTAAATAGAGGAGCGGAATTAGGTGCATTTTTTTGGTCTAGAATGGGTTTGCTACCAGTTCAGTTTAAAAGGCGGTCGCGGTAGGTTTACGAGTTAAGAGTTCGGGCCTAGCTGAAGCCGGATTTTCATAAATACGGATCAGCGGGAACGGGCGTAAGTACTGTAACATAATCTGCTGTTATATCATTACTCAAAGAGCCGCGGACTACAAAGTAACGCTTCTCGACCACGAGCAACAAAATACACAAACACAGATGATGAAGCATGCAGCTTTCCGTTGTTTCTTGAAAAGACTGAAGTGGCGCAGTACCTGATTTCAATAGCTTGCGAAGAGTTGCTATTACGAATTCGGAACCGCGCGTGACTTGAGCCCGGGATCCCCTCATTGGTAAGTTGGTGCTGTACTTCAAGACCACTCCAACCAAACACGTGAATTGCTCTTATTTCATGGATATTAACACAAGTATCTATATATTAAATCCGGATCTCTTCCACATGTCCCAACTTTTAGTGGTGAGGAGCTCCATATTTAAACTTCCATTGCAGACAGTTCATATTTGCTAGTTCAACAGATTAAAACAGCATTTGAGCCAAATTGGCAGTCCACGGTTAATGTGTATGATTGTAACATAATCTGACGATAGCTGGAATTCACACATCATACTCCGCGGAGAGCACACATGGAGTGACGGATCTTTTCTATCCAATTTTGAAGTGAAACTTCTTTAGCGGCGGTCGGCAAGAGTAACTTGTGAACGAATAGAACGGAAATGTTGGAACGTAAATGCGAGACGGGAACTGTTCCCGTACTTGCGTTGCTTTCCTTCCGCAGATTGCCACCGCGGCCTGTATGTGCCCGACTCCGGTGAGAGTAAGTCAAGTTGTCGCGTTCACGTTGTAAGAAGTATTTGTTCGGTAATTCAATATAACATTAAAATATGCGTGTATGCTATAACTGCTTATCAATGTATCTATCAATTAAAACACAGACCATCTCTACATTATCTAATGTGACGGATCAAATATAAGTTACAATAATATTGCAACGTAACTTTAAATTCCTTATATTACTAACCTCTCAAGGTTGAAATCAACAATGTTTAGCTGGTAATTACAGCGGTTGCGGTGACGCATTGTTTGGATTTTAATATATTTGTTATTTTTATGCGAGCTCGTATTTGTGGGTGAAGGATAATATTTTCTTGGCTACATATTTTTAATTAATAATTGTTAGCACTTGTTGTGTCTGCATTAATTGAGTGTGTAGTTTGATTATTCAATACTATTTACTCCGATTATTATAGAAGCTTACATCTTAGGGAAGTTCTTATTTTTTAGTAATATTGTAAAATATTTAACAATACCTTTTTGTAAGGGCGTATTGTATTTAGCAGTAGCGTTTTTATAGCGCTTCCTACAAGTAACGAGAACATAACGTAACCGCTACTAAGAAAAGAGGAGGGCGTAGATCACGGGTTTCACTAGTTATATCTTAATGTGATAAACTTCTGCAGACAACCTGCTTTGATTTTAACCAAATTAAATGCTATGTCCGTACTCCGCGAAACACTCAATATAGTTTTCATTGTTAATTTAGGTCTTTGAGCAATTGTGATGTGGCGAATGTTACGAAACAAAAATGTTTTAAAAATTTAAAATTCGCTATTACCCTCATTGAGTTTAGTATAATGTTGTAATAGATTTATTTGTCGTGAGCACATTTCTGCTGCTAAAAGGCTTATCACCGATACATTTGCAAATGTTGTCAAATCTCGGTTTTCTACAGACTAATAAAGTAATAATCTCTAGAATAACATGTACACACATATAACCTTCACGTGGGTTCCACAATTTTCTTGAGTTTCCTCCAAATGCTATTGCTGTATGAAACTTTAAAAGAGAAAATTCATTTTGCATCTTTTGTAAGCAAAGTTTTACAGAAAAATAGGAAATACTAGTTTCGAAAAATAATATGTAAAACTACGAATTAAACCCACGCAAAGTTGTGTATGGGTAAACGTAAATACTATAAGATTAGAACTGTTTGCTGGCATATGTGGCCATCTGCACACTTTTAGCAGTGGACACGTGCAGTTTTATATGCGTCATCAAATAACCACCCGCTATATTCGCATCCTTGTAGGGAAACCCAATGAAATGGAATTCTGGGAACATTTTATTGAACAGATTGGAAAATTGTAACTATTGATACAAAATCACTATGCGGTGAATTTTAATTTTTTTTTCAGGTACTGCACAAATCGAACATTCTTTATTATACAGCCTGGGTCAAAAGATAAGGTTTTAAAATATTTCTGCTATTTGAGAAGATAGATAAAAAAGTTACTAATAAAAATGGTGCGGACCGACCCATAATATGGAAATCTTATACAGGGTTTCCCATAAAAAAAATCGTTCATAAAATAATACCCCACATTTTATTATCCTGACGGAAATAAAGGTCAATTTCCAACAAAAAATCCAAATAACTATTTTTTGTAAATGTCATACATTTTAAATAAAAAATTTTGTAGATATTGTCATACAGCTCGCGTGTTCAGGTCCACGCGCAAATAAAGTAATTGTGGCGCGCGACAAAAAACAACTGAAGTTAACAGGTGTGTTATTCAGTTTTATTACATAAATGTATTTGTACTTTATTCGTTCGAACATTGTGTTTGTATTTTGTAAAATATTAATAGTAGTAGTTAGTTAATTAAAATGCCACACTAAAAATATATAAAATTGGAGATATGACATTAAGTAATAAACTGAATAACACACTTGTTAACTTAATTTGGTTTCTATCGCGCGCCACAATTACTTTATCCCGCGCTTGGACCTGAGCGCGCTAGCTATCTGTTAATATTTATGAAATTATGTTTTTCTGGAAAACTATGGCATTTACAAAAAAGTTATTTTGATTTTTTGTTGGGAATTAAATTATCCTTCTATTAAGATAAAACAATATGTGGCGTTCCATTTAAGAAATGTATTATTTTATGAATAATATTTTTATGGCACATCCTGCAGACTGATAATAATCCAGCATTTCACATAGTTTAAAATGACCAAAACAGAAGAAAATTTGTTGTGTGTCACTTTTTATTTAATTTTTACCATGTTTAAATGTTTGGTATTAGTTATACATATTACATGTAAATTTGAAAATTTATAGCAATAGTGGAAATTGTAAAATTCGAACTTCGAATAGTTTGTAGGTAGACAACGCAGAATCAGATTATCAACTAAAAATTACAGGGCTGTTGTAAACGATAGAAACAAATTATTTAAATAATGAGTCAAAATGTTTATTATAATTGCAGCTACTACTTCGGAACTTTCAAATAAGGAGAGAACTCATAGGCATACTTGTATTAAACTAAGGTTGCATGTACCAAGTCTGGCGCCAACAGATAGTGCCGACTAACCATGTTTATTGTAATTTCTCTCATTCAAAGGATTCTATCCGTCCTACTTTAATATATAAACAACAGAAGCAAGTATATTACTATGTAACTTACGTGAATGATCTTCACTAGACACGTGGGAGTCTTTGATGCAGTCAGTTTTTTATAATGATCTATGGGATATCGCTTGGTCATTGTATAAAGTAAGGGAAGAATATTATATGTCACTGAAGTGACATAGAAACTGGAGTATCATATTATATCTACAAGTGGACGATTCTATTCAACAAACAATAAGTAACGTAATACATCAACTTAGCTTTGACTTTTGTCTAATTAATCGTATTAAAATAGCAGCGACGCGACGTTTTGATTGATAAATACAAATCTTAGTATTTGGTAAACCAGAATACAAATGTAATGTATCAAGTAGCATTTAGCTGTTTATATCCTAATACTATAAAGTGACTACCATAAATTCAGGACCGGATTAGCAAATTTTTTTACCGGGAAGTAATAGCGGCTATTGGCCACCAGTCACACAAATTTTAAAATGTGAAGTTTGCTGTAACGAGGGTAATGATTGTTCAACAATAAAATGCAGCGTTACATGATTTTTATTATACAGAGTGGCTAGGAAAACCCCGGCCACATTTTTTGCGGCGGTCAAGAGATGGCGGTTTAGTAAAGAAAAATTAAATTAAAATACTGACAACAACGCAGAATTCAAGACGTTTTAGTTGTTTTGATTGAATATGGGGCGTATTTAATAACTAAAACGTCTTGGATTCTGCGCTGTTGCCAGTATTTTAATTTAATTTTTCTTTACTAAAGCGCCATCTCTTGACCGCCGCAAGAAAAGTGGCCGGGGTTTTCCTAGCCACAATGTAGTTTTAATATTTAACCAAACAGCATTTTATAATATTTTTTAATCCTCGGAATTTGAAGACAAGGAAAAATGGAAGGGCGCATTCGTACACCAGAGTTTGGGTGGAAAAGGAAAAATTAAGTTGTGAATTTTATTCTACTATCACTCATAAAAACTTTAGCGTAATTAGAAATGAATTTTGTATTTTTTGGAAATACATAGGTGTCAGAAAAAGTAGCAGAGTGGGACATCAATCAATGTCTAGTAGGTCATTCTTAGCAATATGATTTTTACCGAACATTAGCTATATTATGTGGCCAGTTTCTGGACAATATTTTTGGCACAAATCACAAATCAAAATTTTGAACAAATTTTTTTCTAACACAGTTTTATTAGTTCCAAACATGCTTGCAGCTTAAAACATGTGTACCCCTGGCGCATTTACAACACCTCATTTCGATCTGATAACTCATATTTGAGTTAATAAAAGGCGGTAAAACCCCAATTTAAAAAAATTCGTGAAATGCGTCGTTTATATTCGGTTTCCAACAATAATGCTACCAAAACAAACATGTGCCCTGCTTCTGGCTGCGGTTTTTTGAACGTTTATTTTTCTAATCAATTTTTCATACGCCCGCTAGCTGCAAATCGCATGGAAATCGGATACACAGACATACGAACCCACCCATAGACAGACATTTTTTTAAAAACTACTTCTTTAAGTTCCTACATGTTCAAAACATGTATTTCCGTCAAAATCCCGAATTCGAAGATTTTAATTAAGTCATTAGTTCGTTGTACCGAAAGACGAAAGTAAAGATACAAGACATAAGACATAATCCCTTGCAATTCTGGGTGTGGGTGCCGGGGGTCTACATTAAGTCCCGGTAATTAGTGCCTTACTAACCCCCTCCCCCTCCCGTAGAAAGAATAATCAAACTTTCCAGTGCCAAGTTTAAAATTAGTATACCGGTTCTTTGTTGTAGTTTGTTTTACTTTCCCTACTCTAAGCAACATACGACAATTTTTGTAGAAGAATAATTATATGATTTTTGTGTAAATACTGCTTTCAGTTTTTGAACTACATTTTTAAGAATTATTCCAAACTTTTTCACTTCACAATTTTCAAGCTATCAAGTAGCTTGTCTGTACTTCTGTACTAATATTGTGTCCCACTGGAACTATTACAATGCCAAATTTCATCCCGATCTGTTATCTCCTATATTTGAGTAATAAGGCATTAAATTCGAAAGTTTCATTATAAGATTTTATAAGACTATAAAGCTAAAGAGTTCTACGAAAATGTTTTTTAGATTTGAATTAAGGTATTTTATCACATTCCATTTTCAGATTTAGAAAATTTAACTAAAGAAAAATTGTATCAAAAAACATGTCTAACTTTCGTTTCTGCATTTGGATTTTTTATAAGAGCTTATTTTGTAGATGAATTTTTAATATACTACCAGATTCCAAAACGCATCAAAAGACAGACATTTTATTAAATTCACTTTTATACCAAAACATAATATATTATATTTTCGTTAAAATATAGAATTTGAAAAACTTCATGAAATCAATATTTAGTCGCCTCCATTAGTCCAGGCAATGAAGACATAAAAGGGGGCTTTCGCTACAAAAGGTCAAGGAAAGTTCTAATTCGGTAGATTTGTACAGTTTGGTGAAACATTTTTTAATCAGATTAATAGTTCACGAGTTACAGCGGAGTCAAGCTCAGCAAATTTCTACAATTCGCAAAATCGCTACATTTTTTCTCGAAATTTCAGTAAATATCGATTACTTGTTTTTTACTCATTTCCGTGCAACAAATTGACGGTATTTACAGAACTTTTAGATTACATTGTATGAGCTGCATGAATATCTTCAATTCGAACTGGCCCCATTTCCTTTAGCTCTGTTTAGCGAAGAGGGAATGCGCAAGGGCACAAAATCTTCACTCTACAAAGTTTTTACTCCTGTTCCAGACGATACTGAATTCGGAAATAGCATTTATGTCATAGATGGTGGATATCTGCTACATAGAGTCATATGGCATCGCAACGAATCGTTTGCATCAATCTGCACAAACTACGTACAGTACGTGCAAAGGCATTATGGTTCTAACACAGTCGTTGTTTTTGACGGGTATCCAATTAACGCAGCTACCAAAAGTACAAAGAGTGCAGAAAGACTTCGCCGTTCAAATAAACAAACTTCCACTGACGTACATCTCGACGAGTCGATGGTTCCAACTGTTTCGCAAGAAAGATTTTTCTCAAACGAAACAAATAAAATTCGCTTGATTTCGATACTAAAGAAGAAATTTGAGAATTCTAATTTCACAGTAAAACAGGCTACAGAAGATGCTGACACATTGATCGTTCACACGGCGATCAGTACGTCCGCATCGTTTGATTACGTATTCATAGTAGGAGAAGATATAGATCTTCTCGTCCTGCTAACAGCACTGGCGAGATCTCATCCAAACGTTTACTTTTGCAAACCAGGCAGAGGAAAAATTGTTGAAAAAATTTACTTTCCTCGAAGTCTACAGTATGGAGAAATAGTGGCGGACAACATATTGTTCCTGCATGCGTTCAGCGGTTGAAAAGAACGAATATTTAAGCCGAACTATACAAGCTTTCAAAGAGCGAAACGCAGATCCCGAAGTCATTGCTGCTGCGGGGGAAAGCTTTTTTATCGCTCTTTACGGCGTTTTCAAAAAAAACACCATTACTTTGGGCTCCCTACGTTATCAAAATTTCGCAAGATCCGTGACGAAGAGTAAATTCAATCTTGCTACATTACCCCCTACAAGAGAAGCTGCACGGCAACATTCCCTTCGGACCTACCACCAAGTTCAGGCTTGGTATGATATACACGAGAGTCCAGAGCAATGGGGTTGGGAAAGAAGCAAGATTGGGTTTACTCCAGTGAAAACAACAAAAGATCCGGCACCCGAAGCACTCCTGAAATTCATTTCGTGCAAGTGCAAGAAGGGGTGCGGTCGAGCCTGTGGGTGTAGGAAAACAGGCTTGAAGTGTTCTGTTATCTGCACATGCTGCCATGGAGACGCGTGTGAAAACAGCTCAGAGATTTTCGCGGGCTCTGGAGAAGAAGAAGAAGAAGAAGACGACGACGACGAGGAGAATGAAGACCTGACCGTTGCGAAATTATTAGCACACGAGGTCGAAGAAGACAACGAAGATGAAAACTTGGAAGAGGAGGAAATAAATTTGCAAGAAGATATTGATATCAGTGAGCCTGGACCATCTAGGGCATCGAAACGGAAGAAAAGACATCAGTAAATAACGAATCGTGGATTAGGCCTACTGGGGATACCACATGAAAAAAAACGCGCCTCTCACTCTACCTCATGGTGGTACTTAAATGAGTAAAAAACGGTGGTACATATTAAGTAATCGATATTTACTGAAATTTCGAGAAAAAATGTAGCGATTTTGCGAATTGTAGAAATTTGCTCAGCTTGACTCCGCTGTAACTCGTGAACTATTTATCTGATTGAAAAATGTTTCCTACAAAAGTTGCAGAAAATTTCATGCTCTATAATTTTTGTAATAGCTATTTTTAACCTAGGTAACGCTGGAAAGAAGATATTCTCGAAAAACTGGTTTTCGGTACCATTTTCCCAAAATGGCGGCGCGAGCGGCGGTCGCTCAAGGTCGCAAACTCGGAATATTAATTAGGACACCAAACTGTATACATCTACCAAATTAGAATTCTCCTTGACCTTTTGTAAGTCAGAACCTACCCATTGCCTGGCCTACATCGGAAATATAGAAAAGTAGTAATTACTGCTCCATATAAAAAATTAATGATATTATTGATGCTCAAAGCGGATTTTATAATTTCTCGCTTATTGGGAAAAACACAATGGTATTAATTTCTCAAATTTAAAAACATTCCAGGGGGCGTACCAAATAAAATAGGGTATTCTGGAAAACCTTTGTGATACCCCTTAACGGTATTACTCTATACACTACGTAAGTAAAACGTGTTTTCATTGTTTTGATGTAATAATTTTCAGACAGTAGTGCCACTTCAAATATTGCTTTAAAAAGAATTAAAGCGAAAAACTAATTTTCGCTTTTGGTACTTTAATACTGCATTTTAACGGTTAAAACTTCAGTAGATACGCGTCTACGTTTCATGTTGAATAAAAATCAGACGTTTGAATGACACGGAAAACAGAGGTACATTTTCAAACATATCAATATTACAATTTACTTTTGGTTTAAACCGCGTCGTCATTTGGGAATTACACCCAGCATAATTAGGTAAGGAGCGACCTGTAGCTTGTCCGTCTTTAAAAGCATTTTCTCTAGAAGTTTGAGCCGTAGTTGTTTGTGGACTCTGCCTGCCTAAACAGAGTCGTGTACTTAGATTATTAGAACCTTGGAGCTTGGAACTTAGATTTTAATGTATCTTGTTTGACAGGACAAGAATACTTCTGATAAACAAGCTACATTAAGATCCAATCCCTGTCCGCCCCAAGGTTCAAACAATCTAAGCGCACGGCCCTGTTTAGGCAGACAAAGCCTACGAAATAATATTCCTCAAACTTTTAGACCAAATGCTTGTAAAGGCAGAAGGGCTACAGAATGGTCCTTACTCAATTATGCTAGGTGTAATTCCCAAATGACGATATCGTCTAAGCCGAAAGTAAACTGTAATATGTTTACAATAAATGTTCCAAAAAACTTTTTTTGGGTTTCTTAAGCTCTAAAACGTCCTCTTTTTAAATTTCAAAAATGCAGTTTAAATAATGAAATACTTATACACAGACAGAAAGTACGGGGATGTAAATACAGAAAATTCAAATATAAAAAATAAAGTCGCTATAAATTATGTTTAGTAGATTTTCGTAATCATCATTTTCACAATGTAAAAAAGAGTAGGAAAAGAAAACAGAATTGACAAATTAACAAAACTTTGTAGTCGGAAATAATTGATATGTTTAAAAAAAAGTTTAAAAGGAAGTACAAAAAAGTTCGTGAATAAATGATAATTAATCAGTAAAAAAGTTGTAGATTAAAGGTTTTGAAATATTAGTTGACATACCAAACACGTTTACGAAAACTGATAATTAATTATAACTGAAAATCAAGTATATCACAAATATTCGAAAACCAGTGAAGTGAAGAAAATTTCAGAAAAAACTCTAAAAATTATTAGTTAATGAGTAGATGAAAAATCTAAGGTTGGTTTAAAAAAATAATAAATAACTAAAAACCGGATGTTAATAAAACGAACACATAACTGAATTAGAAAGGTAATGAAATTGTGTTTAATAATAACTATAAAGAAACTTCGTATTAAGTAATAACAATATTTTGTGCATAATGGAAAACTGTACCAAAAGTTCGTGGATAAGCAGAAATAGTTATTACTCGTGTAGTCACTAGTCCTCTTGAAAGCTACTCAATTTAAAGCAGTTAGCACTGAGAAATACATTTACATTGTCCTTTCACGTAGGCCTAACCTAAATAAACTGACAAGTATTAGGTAAATGTGTCACAGAACCACCAATTATTATTATACTAAGAGAAACTAACAGACAAGGTCTCACTGAATACGTGTGCAATGCTTGGCCATGATCCGAAACCAAGGAATGCTAGGTATTCCTGGCTGACGTTCTATATTCTAAGGAAGTTTAACTTACTAGTCGCACTTGATGAATTTTATCAGGTCTACTTCGCTTATTGTAGTAAAAAACAACAAGTCATGTATTTATTAAATTAATTATAAGAACGGCAAAAACAGAAAGAATAGTCTGCTGTTATTCATCTCGTACTTTGTGAGATTAGAGAAACGCGAGAAAATCTATTTTAGTGTCGATAGAGTGAAAAAAGTAATAAGTAAACAACAAAGAAATTTGAGAATTTCTGAAAAGCAATCTTGGACAGCTACCGTTCAAATTGAAGCGGGTGTAATAATAATTTAGTACATAGATACCTTAGAAACGGCAATAAAGCTAATCTTAAACATTGGAAATTACACAAACACACACAATGAAAAGTTGTTTTTTTCAAATGCTGAGTCGTAAACATTTTTCCTGAAACAATTTTGTCAATAGTTGTGAAACAAAACTGAATTCTTTAATTTACAGTAAGCCTTCATTTTCCTGATTTTTAAAAAATTTTAGATCATTTCATAAATTATTTGCTGTTTTTATTTGCTTGTAGTTAGGTTCTTTTAATGCGGTTTTGCAAGATACTTTTACAGTTTTACATACTTAAAACTCTTCTTCATTGATTGCAGGGTGTTAAATAGCTGATATCTATTTGAATTTATACTGATATAGTATGATACCACGATGTTAAAAAACCATTATAAAAGGAAAACAGTATATGAAGAAAATGTGTGTTATGATATTAAGATTACTGTTTCTAGAAAGTAGCAAGACGTACTAATTTGACCTGGTGACAGTTACGGTCACTCCCGGTCATTGTTGCCAACATTACGCTTGCAAATCGAGAAGGAATACCGCTTGCTGCTTTGAAATTGTAACTACTACTGCTAAGGAGTAGATAGAAAGTAACTTATATAACTATATGCAAGAAAAGGGAATGTATTTTACTTATTTATGTCATATAAGAACTATTTAAAAATAGAATATAGTTTTAAAATAATTATACAAAATAGCTTTATTAATAAATTATCTTTGATTCCGAAATACAATTTACAGAAGTTCAACAACCTGTTACGAATCGGAAGGTATTTGTAATTGCACGATCACAGTCTGGATTTTAATCTTACACCAAAAACGAGTTTCTCTACAGAACAATACTGCTGCTCGTTCTTGAACACGAGATTAAATGATTTCTCATTTCTCTGTGTGGCGGTATAAAAAAATTGGATACGTAGAGTGTGAGGTTTAAATATATTAACTTTTTGTTCCAAGAAATAATAACGAAGAAACTCGAAGACATATTTTATTTTATTTTTTGTAAAATGTAAAACATGTTTTTAAAAGCAAGTTTCTTGATACCTCTTCGGTTTATATTTATTGTTTAATTTCATCTACACCAGCATGATTGTGAACTATCATCAGAAATTGCTGTTTTAAATAATAGTAACTTTAGCAGACGCGCTAATTACAAAAGGCAAGTAAATTTTATTCAATCTTTTAAAGACATCTTCTAACGATAATATTGCTTGTGTTTGCCAAACAACCTTTATGACTTGAAATATTTTGGAGACACTTCTCGTGTTGCCATTCGTCTCCGTTTCATAATAAAAAAAATGTATCAGTTTGAGTGTTCAATACACTACTCTCTAAAACTGTTACGACACCATTATCACAATCAGCAGTTTAATCAAAGTTACTCTTTAAACCATGATATTGCAACTGCACCTATGCATAACCGTACGACGAATGAGGGATTTGAAGTACCTCTCATGATACTTATCTTGGGTAACAGAGAGTACGGAAAAAGCCATTCTATTTGGTTTGATCACAAACACCACAAAAACTAGTAAAAAATGTGTAGCTTCTGGTACGAATTTCGATTTTTTAATACTTATTTTCACACCGAATTCTTGATATACTCACTTATTTCAAGTTTCATCAAAATCGAACCGTGCGTTCCAGAGATATAACGGAACCAACAAACGAACACTTTCAAACAGCTCATCTCTGGCAACAAACATTTTCTAACAAAAATTTGTATAGGTAAGTACCTTGATTTCCAAAAGTGTCTGTATGTGAAAGAGTTACATGAGATAAATTTACGTGGTGGCACCTACATTTATGGTTTAATCCGCCACGGCCACCATTCGCGAGGGAATAAGATTCGCTCAATTGACACGCTTAGATAGATAGATAGATAGATAGAGCTTTATTGTTTTTGAGATACAAGGTATTTATTAACAATTTGTTGTTTACAATAAATGCATATACAACATAAACAAACAAAACAATATTAATGTCCGAGATGATGCAAGAATAAGCTACCAGTACAACATCAGAGTGAAACTACCTGAATCTCTGCCGATTCCGCAGATCCGTAGCCGAATTGCACCAAGACCCTTACCTAAATAGACCAACCACTGCTACCACGATAGTTCTTCCCGTTCGAAACAACAAAAACTGCCTCCTCCCCTCAATGTAGGCTACTTGCAGTTCCATTGCTGATCGACTACACACCGTCTCTAAAGGACGTAGGAAATGTGAGCCCCCTGGAACAACAGTTTGAAACCACACTGCTAGGGTCCTGCAAGTACCTAATAGCAGCAGACACGCCACTCCTTCTTGCAAGCCACCATGTGTACGTTGTGACTAGGCTGCAAGCCAATTTATAGCCCCGGCTAGGAAGCGGGTGCATAACTAGAGTGACGCTTAAATGTATGAAACCCATCTTGGAATATAGCACTTTATTATGTGAAATTACTCACCCAGTCCTGCTTGGTCCTAATTAAGAAGATCTTAAACCTTTTCGAAAGAAAGGAGACGTACTAAGCTGATATCGCCTATCGCTAGGGTGAGGGTCCTTGGTCATCCCATTCCTGGTGTATGTGATACTAAAAGGTGTAAATAGTCACATACCATTTAATACTACTTTTTTTTTCGGCTTACGGATATTGACAGCGAGGAGAGTCAGCCGTCTAGACCAACATCTAAATATTGAACATAAAGCAAATTTACAAACATCCATGAACCACCAAGGATCGACCCATCATTTCTGTAGCTAACATTCTTTGTGTATTCCTTTACTTATTTTCCACAAAGTTCTTTATACCTAATATCAAAATTTCTAATTGTCTGGCCTATATAAACCGAATTACAATGCGAACAGGCCCGACAATTAGAAATTTTGATATTAGGTATAAAGAACACGTACGTTGTTACAAATACAAACACCCACATAAATCCAATTACGCTAAACACTTACTAGAACACTATCATTCAATGACATCTAATAACACTATAAAATGTTTACACTAGTGCGATGATAAACGTAAACTAGATATACTAGAAGCTTTGAAATTCACAAACATTTAAAAACTGTACCGTTAATGAATGAGCAAATTGATCTCTTAAATTTACCTTTATTGAACATTTTGGAATAAGAAACCAAGTCACCTGCAGACGATTACCGAGAGTCACCAAGTTCTATTGCTATAACAACACTAACTGTTTACTTTCTAATATAACCTTTGACAATGGCATGTAAACATGCCGAAATATGTATAAGATTAAAATAAATAAATATTGTTGAAGTAGTTGAGTATTTTATACACCTATAATAAGATAATAAGTTAATAATAAGAGTTTAGGGCAGAACCCTATTAATTTCAACACAGACACAGAAAAGCGGAGTAAAATTAAATAATAATAAACTCAAACTAAACTATAATTTGTAAAAAGACCATCATATGGATTTACTAAATTACTGAGTGTATCCGTTGTTACTACTTAAGGAGGGAGTGGATTCCAACCATGTAACACCCTGATCGGAAGAAAGTGCTGCCTGGACGTTGTGTTGAAGTTGGTTCTACTAATTTTGAAAGGATGGCCACGTAGTCTGTCATGACGAACAAGAGAATAATTGACATGTAGAGTGTTGTGTTTTATTACTAAATCGCTTCTGAAGCGACGGGATTTCAGATAAATTCAAGATCTGAAGACGATCCTTGTAGCTGTATGATGGGTTGTTTCTGCTGAAGGGTAAGCTTGTTACTCCAGGTTGCAGTTTTCTAGTAAGTTTCTGTCGCGAATCAAATCTGAATACCACACACTATTTGCAAATTCAAAATTAGATCTCACAAAGGTTTTGTAAAACCTGGTCACAGTATTACTATTAACGTTTTCAAACGATTTACTCAGCAAAAACAAAACAAAGTTGGCTTTTTTAGCAGTACGCAGTTTATGTTCGGACCACGATAGACAACACAACACCAAGATCTAAGTAAATGTCTGTGGAAGTTACCATTACGCCGTCAATGAACTACGAAAAGATTGATAAGATCTGCAGTTGCAGATCGAAGGTGTACACAAGGAACAATAGCGGGTTCTATACGAAGCCTTGTGAGACGCCGCGCCGCCAGAAACCGGTTGTTGTTGACTAACAGAACAACCAACTTTTACTTAAAAATTGCGATCAGATAATAAGTAATGGTCTAACTTGCAAAGTAATCGGTTTAGTGAAACTTTATCGAACGCTTTACTAAAATATATACGAAGGGGTATTGATATCTAGTTAGCCTGGAAAGTTTCTAGTAAAGAAAAGTGATAATGGTTGCTATGGTTACAACTATGATGTTTTATAAATAAGTTGTCAAAGTTTGACATCCATAAGTTGAACGGTGATCGAACAGTGAATTTTTGAAAACAACATGTCTGAGAAAAAGATCAAGATCGTACTTGACGAGTATCGGTCAGTTATTAAGTATTTATTTTTGAAAGGGTTATCGGGCAAAGAATTTTTGGCTGATATAATAGAAACTTTAGGTGTTCAGTGTCCTTCATACGCCACTATTAAAAACTGGGTTGCGGAATATAAAAGAGGAAGATCAGATGTGAAATATGAGCACCGCCCTGGAAGACCAATTTCTGGACAAAGATGGAATAATTCTGATAGATTATTTGGAACCGGGGTAGAACTAGGGGTGTTCAAAGTTATCGATATATCGATAACTATCGATAAGTTATCGATAACTTATTGATAACTTATCGATAACTTATCGATAAGTTATCGATAACGTAACGATAACTTATCAATAATTTATCGATAACTTATCGACAATTTATCGATAACTTATCGATAACGTATCGACAATTTATCGATAATTTATCGATAACTTATCGATAGCTTATCGATAGCTTATCGGTAACTTAGCAATAACATAAACTCTGTTTTGAACATTTTACTATCACTTACAGTTACTAATCTTCTACAGACAGGCTTAAAAGTTTTCTTGAATTTTCTAAAATGATGTATCCTATTTTAATCTAATCTTATACAACATTCTAAATACCAGTCTTTAAGTTCCTTTCGTTAAATTATCTTAAATTATAAGTTATCGATACGTTATTGATCTGTTATCGATAACTTATCGATAAATTGTCGATATGTTACCGATATTGTATTGATAAGATATCGATAAATCATCCATATGTTATCGATAAGTTATCGATAAGTTGTAGATGAGTTATCGATAAGTTATCGATAAGTTATCGATAAGTTATCCATAAGTTATCGGTAAGTTATCGATAAGTTATCGATAAGTTATCGATAAGTTATCGATAAGTTATCGATAAGTTATCGATAAGTTATCGACAAGTTATCGATAAGTTATCGATAAGTTACCGATATATCGATAAGTTATCGATATATCGATAATTATCGATATTTTTTCGCAAAAAGTTATCGATAACAAAAAACAGTTATCGAACACCCGTAGGTAGAACAATCACGGGAGCATATTATACTGAGTTGCTAACTAAATTACCTAAGAAAATTGTGGAAAAACGCCGTGGAAAACTTGCTCTTTTTGCAAGACAACGTTCCTGCTCACAAGTCGTTGATTGCACTGTAAAAAAATGATGAAATTGGTTTTGAATTGGTTGACCACCCGCCCTATTCTCCGGATTTAGCACCGTCAGACTATTATTTGTTCCCAAAACTCAAAAAACATTTGAAAGGTAAAAGATTTGCGACAAATGACGAAGCAATATGTGCCGTTGAGGAGTGGTTTGCAGACCAAGACAACGATTTTTTTTAAATGGCTTAGAATTACTTTATGAACGTGCTGCTAAATGTATAAGTCTTAAAGGAGACTATGTTGAATAAATAAAATTTTGTTTTGAAATATTGTGGCGTTTTATATGGTAGGCTAAGCACTTATCAATACCCCCTCGTAAGTATATAACTTGGACTGATTTTCCAGTATCTATACGTGAAGTCCAGTCAGCAAGACAACATAATAAAGTAGGGGCTACGGACTTTTCAGGAAAAAATCCGCGTTGTTCGGTAGGTATGGCGTTGTTAGACTAAAGAAATTGAAGCATTTGATTACCTATGATTACCTCTACCAGTTTCGCGATTATAGAGACGAGGCTTATTGGTCGGTAACTCTCTCATTTTTTGAAGATCGGTTTTACTAGCGCTGTTTTCCAAGTTAAAGGAAGGGTGTGAGAATCGAAGGCAAGGTTTATAATTAGTTGCAGATGTTCACACGGGGTTGAAGAACAGCGTTTTAATACGTAGCCTGAAAATTTACCCAATCCTGGGGACAACGACGACCTTAAGTTCAGAACATGATTGAGGTACATCATCGAGACGAGGGAGCTGCCCAGTGGGTTCACGTGTATATGATTCCAGTAAAGAATCATTTAGTGCAACAATTTCTAGATACTTGTATAATTATGCTTTTTCATTAAATTTTTACTTATTTTGAATTTGAATACTAAGTGCTAAAAGAACACTCTAAGTACATTTTAATTGACTTATTTCGAAATTTTTTCGATGTTGTGTGTTTTAAATTGCGAATAAACAAAATAGTCCTTAAATATAGAAATATGCCAAACTAACCAAGTAAACTAGAAAACCTCATCATGTACGCCGGCCGCATAGAGTAAAAAATATAATACGATTTATAAGTGTCAAAATCCCAGATACATACGGTTTGGAGTCGAATTCCCTTTGTTGAGATGAAGACCCTCAAGGCTCCCTTCAGAGTGGTTGTTTAATACATCAGGGGGTAAGAGTCCACAATACGTACGTCATCATGCAAAGCTTATTGAATTTCAATGTTGGCAATACACCATAAATAAGACTTTATATTTTCTAGAAAACCTACTCGTATTGATCGCCTTTAAATGGAAGTTTACAAAAAGGAAGCAAAGGAATATAGAATGGAGATTTCTTATCTGCCACATTGAACAGGTCTTTTTGTTGTCATTTTTAAAAAGTCTAATTTTTCTTTTTTATTTTTAAGGTTTTCATGGCGTAAGATTATTAAAAGTGTATATAGTATAACAAAACAACAACTAAAATGAATCTTTATTATTGATGTTGTTTTTACAAATTCGTGGAATGTACGACCATTGAAAAATTATTATAAGCGTTACTCATACTATACATCATTCTTTCATGTGTTGTAATATTTTCTGTTAATTTTAAAGTGAAAAAAAAAATCAAATATACAGAACTAAAACAGCCTGCGATACCTTCCTCGTATAAGCCATTTTTTTCAATTATCTGATTGTCTGATACAGTCGATTACATTACTTTCTGTTATAGAAGTGATTTTAACCTGCTCAACTAATCCAGAAAAATCAAACTTTTTAGAGGCATTTAGGTAAAGACAACGTATTCCTGCTATTATACAATATCACTTCTTCACGTCATGTGTGAAGCTGAAATTGAATTGAGGGTGCAGTTTGGGGCGATTTAGATATAGTCGCTTATATGTTGAATTTTTTTTATTTTTATGGGTTGTAATTGGAATAATAAAATTTTTGTAAGCAGTTAGTTTTTGGGATTTTGGAGTACAGTAGAAGCGTTGTCTTAAAAAGTGCGATAATTTTTTAGGGGTTGGGGCCCATTGAAGGTATTAAAAGATTGTTTCAGGACGTTGCTTTGAAATGAAGGATTATTCTAGCTATTTTTAGAAATTATCCGTTATTATTAGGCATTGGAGAGTGGTTTGGAGGTATATTTAAAAACAAGGACCATTTTAGAAATTCTTAGTTCTTAAAAGTTGCGGTGGAATTGAGAGTGGTTTACAGGTTTTGTTTCAAAAAATAAGAATAGATTTATTTGTTAGGGATTGCGGTGTGAAAAGTAGGCTTTAAGGTGTTACTTTTTCTAAAGGAGATGGTTATCGTCACATGTATTCTTCGATGGATGTTGCCTAAACTTTGTCGTTTATCAGTAATTACTCAATTAAACCCCTTAAGGAAGCGACAAAAAGGTAACCTCGCAAAAGATTTTTCTCAATGAAGGGTTGTTCCTATAATCATTTAACACGACCATACCGAGTTAGAAGCCAAAATTCCGAAAATTATAAAGATAAGAAACATCGATGTGCGGGAAAGAATAATAAGTGGTAGCAGCATCGCGCTTATGGGGATCGGCTATTTGGAATCCGCAGAGTAGAATATGAGATTAGCGTCTAGCCCCTTGGACTTCCAGCCGATTCTACCTCACATGACTTGCGCACCTCCTCTGCATGCAGCTGGAATGTGTGTAAACCACAACTTCGTAGTGGCACAGATGGATATGCGGGTGTGTTCGGTCGTACTACTTTTTTTACTGCATAAGTAGTTGCGGGGTCGAATCTCGGTTGGGATCAAATTTTTTTTTATTTTATAGTTTTTTTTTAAAAACTGTTGTTGCGTTTTGCTGTTTACGCGAAGTTATTTGTTAAGAGCAGTTATATTTTTAAAGAAAAAATACGAAGACTAATTTGCATTCACTCACTGATTGACGGCATACTAACACGCAAGTCTGGTAATAAATTAAAAAAAGAATTTGTTGTTTTCTATTGAATGCAATTTATTAGCAATGAAAAAATCGGCTTCAACAATGCAAATCTCGATGTACATATCACACTCACACATATGCGAGCCAATATTAGATAATATTGCGCAATTCAGGATCGGCTGGATGTCCAAGGGGCTAGACACTAGTGAATATGAGCTTCTATTACAACTACAAGTGCATCTTTATTAAAGTTAAGCACTGCTCTCCCACGCGGTTAATTTTTCACAGTCATCTAGTTTTATTATGTAAGTTTTTCTTTCATCGCAGATTTGTTGGATGAAATTACAAAACAATTTTTTTGGTTCTTATACACCTTTAGAACTTCCTCGTTTTTTTTGCAATTCTTAAAAGGAGCTAGTAGGATAGCGGCCAAAAAGAAACGTCCCAGAAGTATTTTTTATTGAGTAGTTCCTAGAGTCATCTGACACTTCATACCGAGCTGAATTCCTAATATTTTTAAGTAAACAAAACATTGATGGTGGGGGTGACTGGTGGAGGGTATATAAGTAGACCACCCATGCCCATTTCTTTGTTTTTGGTAGACCTTCCTCAGTTTCATCAGATAGTAATAAACAATCTCTTCAAGCTAAATTGGAGTTTCTGTGTCAAGCCACCTGAATTGTAAAGTGTATCACTCAGCCAGTCGCGCGCGCGCGCACATATACGTGCACCTGCAGGGCCCGCTCTATCAAGGCTCCGAAGGCTCTAACAGGTGATTAATAGTGGATAATACTTGCCTTAAAACAAGGACTACATGTACATAGTCCTTTCTTTAAAGTACCTTTCTTGTAGACATACGTATGAAACGCCGCGCGCCGTCAGAAATCTATTCAACAAAAATTTATTTTTTGACGTCAGTAATTAATTTGTTGACATCAAAGAAATCATTTGCAAACTTCTAAACGTTATATCTTGACGTAACAATCTAATTTTTGGAAGTCAACAGTCGATGATTTGACGTCTGCCAATCATTTATTTAAAGTAGGGAATAAAAAACTAGTAAATTATTATTAAATAAAGCGGATTTTGTGACGCCAAGAAATAATTTTAACGTCAAAGAAAAACAATTTTTGACGCCAGAAAATCATTTATTAACGTCTGAAAATCGTTTACACAGAATTAAATAATAAATAGACGTATAGGTGTGCTATTCTTCAACCATAATTTAATTAATTAATTAATTATTTACTTCTTAATTATTAATTAATTATTTCCAGAGGTGAATAAAAGATTTTTGATGTCAAAAATATCATTTATTGACTTCAGAAGATGTTGTCGTCTAACGGCGTAGCTGGCGTAGTAGCAAGTCTTAATCGGTCCTCACACCAAATTATTTGGCCGTATTTGATCTAGTTGCCGCAACAGTATAGTTTATATTAGGTTTATACAAAGTTTATACTAAGAAACGTTTAAACGTGTCATCCGAGGGATTTATGATTTGATGATTCACGCATCCCCCACTCGCCCTACTGTACATCCACATTATTATTACTTATTGTCCAGTGTGGTATGACAAGCCGGTGCGTATCACTTGCGTCCTCTTTTAGCAGGTAGCTACTTTATCTGTTAACATTACAGTTTGGTTTTACTTCACACTACTACCATAGGTATCCCCTTGGGTGTCAATTCATTTTAGACGTAAAAAATTGCTTATTGACATTTAAAAGTATTTTTTTTTTGTATTTTACAAATAATTTTGTCGCTCTTTTATTATCTTAGTTTAAATTTCCTTTAAAGGCCAAGAAATAATTTTTTGACAACAAAATGAAATGTTGACGTCAATAAAATAATTTTTTACCTTAAGAATTTGAAAGTAGGGTTTATTAGGTAAATATTTTTATCCGAAATTCTATGATTTGTGATGACAAAAAATTATTGTTTGACTTCAAAAATACAATTTCCGATGTCTCAAATTCAATTTCTAAAGTTAGAAATTATTTAGCCACTTGAGGAAAATTTTATTTGTGTTTTGTGCACAATTGAAGGCAAAAAGTAAGCCCAGAATTTAAAAAAAAATTAAAATAATGCACTTTGCTCTAACCTTGTTGCACTCATTCCCTTCCTTCCTTGTCACAGTTACCAGTTGCTTATGTTTCTAGTACAATAGTGACAATCAAATTTTAGATAATGTTGTAAATTAAGCTCGATTAACGACATATTGGGCTTGTAAATTGTAATTAACCACTAACACTGCGTGTTAAAATAATTTACACTTAGTATCGCACGTAAAAAAGTGCAAGTGCAATCACACATGTATGTTTTATTATTGTAATAAACGCGTACTTCCCTATTAAGTACTTAATTTTGTTTATGTAGGTAGTTAAACTTTTTATTACGTTACTGAAATCATTTATGCCAAGATTAATTAGAATCACATTTAATCATGGCGTGCGCGCCTTCACTGCCCAATGCGTGAGTGCTGTTAATATGTTTCGAATTAATTCTACACATAATTTTAATGCAATTATATTTTTATACCCTATTTGTAACTATAACACTACTATTAAGTTGTAATTTTGTGCGGCATATGCTGTTCAAACTAGCGAGACACTGTAATGACATTTAATGCTTATTTGTGGTCTTCCATAACGTATTAGTTTGTTTATATTTAATACTTGTTTTGAAATATTTCCGTCATTTTATATTGTTAAAGGTTTTTGTTGTATTGTTTAATTATATAACTAAATAAAGGTTCCGATAAACAATAGTCCGGAAATGCTTGGTTACGGAGTTACAGCCTCCCGAAGATAGAACTTGTCTTCCAAGTTTGTGAAAACTATTTCAGCATCGTTACAAAAACAATTAGACCTTCATGGCAATTCGATTTTACAACATTGAATTATCTTGAAAACTGTTGGATTTTGTGACTTTCCCCAAGAGTACCTTTTTTTTGTGTATTTTTCTATGGAAAATAAGATTTTATAACCAAAACTTCAAAACCACTAAGGATCTCAAATATTGAGAGGAAAAAGATATGCGAACCCCCATATGAGGCTCCTCTGATGCAGTTCTTCAAACAAAAATTTCTAGAATTACTAAACTAAGTGAGTAATACTATAAAACATATAAAATTTCATAATTTTGATCTTCGGGAGGTTGTAACTCCACAAAGAAGCGTCTCCGGACGCATATTGTAGCAACTTTTTTTGTTATTGTCAGATGTTAAAAATCTATTTTCTAAATGTGTCATTTATGAACATCAAACGTGTATCCTAAAATAACTTTTCGGTTTTCGGTTACAGTAAAATTATTTAAATTTCGGTTACGGTTAACTGCTAATAATATTTTGGTTTCGGTTAGGGTTACCGGTATTTTTTGGTTTTTCCGTATGAAAATTTACGAAAATTTACAAGATTATGTGGAAAAAAAAATGTGATGCAATTAAAAAAAATTGAAGTTATCACGAAAAAATGGCAGCACTAAAAGAAAGTTCGTTTTTGTCAAACTGTAGAAAAAACTGAAATTTTGTTTTTGAATTTTCATCCTTGTTTTTTGTAGACTACTTGATTCGTCGTAACTAGCCTTTACGTCCCACTGCTGGGCACCGGTACTCTTCTATGCCACGTACTCTTCTTAGCGCTAAGGTGGAGTACGAGGGACCTACAGTTTAACGTCGAATCCGAACGACTAACTTCCAGAGAAGGTTTCAGGCATTAAGACCCCACGGCTGCCTACACCGGATTGGGGAATGTGAGTGGCGGGTTGCGGCATAGATTTTTATTGCTGCATGGCTTCCGCGGGGAATCGAACCCTAGACCTTTAGCGTTAGAGCCTGAACGCCCAACCTCTGAGGAATGTAATTCAGTTCAAATAGATTGCGAACTAATTTATAACACAATCATTACAAATGATTTTAATGAATGCATTTTAACTAGACTATTTAAAACAGACTACTACTGATAAATAGTATTTGATATTTACTTTAAATTTTTTGTTTAATTTTGTAAACTTTAAGGATTTTCACAAAATACGCTTTATTTCGAAAACTTTGTGATGCAAGAATATAAAAGAACACATCATTTGAGAAACAAAAATGCTTTTTTCAACGGTATTCTTGAAAATGTATAGCGTTATTAAAAAAAACGAATACATTTGAAAGTAAAACTTTAAAATGGTGTAACTTAAACCCGGAAAAATATTTTAAAATTTTTATTATTGATTTCGATTAATCGTCGACCACTTAAAATATTATGTTAGTATCTTTAAAACCATATCTCTTAAAATAAAGAAGTTCTAAGCTGGGGAGTTTTGGTTGGAACACCCTGTAAAGTTAATTGTCATATGAAAACTTCACCTGTGGCGCTGACGATCATTTCAACAAGGCGAATATGATAGTAGTGCTGTTGTCATGAAAATTTCGACTTCTAGATTTTTACAAAAAAGTACGTTTTGGAACCTAAAAAATAGTTAGTTCTACAATTCTTATTAAAAACCTGAAGTTACGAGCAACAAATAATAAATGCTACTTACGCATCTTTATCACATATTATTTTAATCGTAACATGATTGTTAGTAGTTATTAATAAAATTAAACGTTACAGGTCAGAAAATTCCTACAATTATATTTTATCCACAAAATATTTTCATAATTTTTGGAACGGGAAAAAAAACAGTACAGCTTTTGAATCTACTCTTCCCCAAAACTTATTCTTAACCATTTTTATTATAATAACCCGTTTTAATAACACCGAAATGCAGTTGTTTAAATAAAAATATAAAATATTACGAATATGTTTCGATAACAGTTCATCACAATGCAGTTATTGCTAATCGTGGTTAGGGAGGAACCGTAATTCAATGGCATTCATTGTTTGGGATGTGCTACAAATATACGGGCGATGTGTGGCACGTTCAATAATGCAGGTTGACACATCCAATATATTACACCATTTGTATTATTTATATTGGTTTATCTAACAAGCGTGAAATCGCCCAATTGTAGTAAATTTTCAATTTCAATAATAATAAACATTTTCGCCCACTTTAATTAAAAATATCTGAAAACGTTTTGCAAATATATTTTGCATTTCAATTTGCAGAGTTTGAACTATAAAGTTCCAAGTTAGTGTAACCAAAGTTATTTCAGTAATGCACTCCTTCCATTAAGTTTAACCCCAGTATCGTAACTCTTTGGGGTAGCTACTTCCCCACCGCGAAGTACGGTAAGACAAAAGCAAGTTAGGGACTTATTGAATAGAGCTTGTATTGTTGCACACACTGCGCAGCTGCTATAACCGTCAGTTCGCTAGTACCCTTACTATAAGTTGATATTTCCTCAAAGAAAAAAACTATACAGAAATTCAATTCATACATGTACAGTTTGTTGTCCTACTCTTAGAAAATTGTAGTCAGAACTCAATCTGATAAAAATAAAGTTATTTTAAATTACAATGTGCAAATAATTGACACAAGGCGTTCAAGTTAACGAGACTGCCCTGATTGCGTTTACTACCCACAACGATAACTGTACTGAGAAGTGCAGTAGGTCCTTAAAAAAAACTTTTTTATTACTATGTATAGAGGAATATCAACTTAATTGAATATGTTGGGTATTAGGATAGCATGTTTATATTAAATTTAAAAGAAAAGTAATTGAGTGTCATTGTAGTTATTTAATGAGTACTGCTAATGAGTAAAGTAGTGAAGCCGAAAAAGCTTAGGAATTTTAAACATTTCACCTAAGAAAACGAACTATAAGAGGAATTTAAAGCAGGAAATTAAAGAAACAATGAGCGAAGTCTAGACTTACCCAATGCCCGCATACTTCAAAATTAATTACGTTTCATATCTTCAAAAATATTTCACATCATAAAGATCTTAGCCACAACAGTTAGCTACATAAGACTAGCTGTTCGGCTACGAACGGTTCTAGCTCACTAGAGGATTAGCGTAAAACCTTCAAAGTTGACTTTATTTGTTTAACATTATTTATACTCTCACGTCAAACATGAACAAACAGATATTAACAATAACAAAAATCAGTAAACAAAAAAAAATAATGACAGTTAATTACATTTACAATATAACGTCCTTTCTTCTACGGGATCTGTAAAACGCTAGCAGGCAGCGGCTGCTTGGATTGGGCAAGAACTGAAGAACTCCGCGAGTTTGCGTATAGATCGGGCAAGGAGATGTTTTGTCCTGCTGGTTCTGTTGAGGTGCTGAAGGCTCTAGAAGAAGTGCGGTGCTTTTGGGTTCTAGCAAAAGCGGACTGCTGCAGCATTCTAATAGAAGCGGTGCTGGTTTTTGCGCGGTTTCGAAACAAATTCTAAAGCGTTGCTTTTCGGACCGTAAAACTTATGATTCATGAACTGAAATCAACACTTTTAGGCTGTAGAAAAAGCTCGTTGCACCAGGTTGCTTCGAATGGTTTCCATGATCTGAACATTAGCGATTTTCTTGGGCAAATGAACTGTTTGTATTTTTGTATTTGTCTGTTGATATCTATATCTTGGTCTACTACTCTAATCACTAGATGTTTTGTCTTATCAAAGTTGGGCCTTGTTTAAGTCTAAAAAACATCAGATGCGTTTCTATATTTCTTGCCTTCCGTTTTTCGATTGGGTAATGCACGATGAATAGGTTATCAACACATCAACTCCTGCGGTAAAGCCACCATGTTCTTCACCTGAATATTTCGTCTTTGATTCTCTCCCTAATTATTTGTTTATACAGCCTCCCAACAGTAGTAGTCACATTGATATTCTTTTAGTTTCTGCATTCCTTTCTTGGCCCCTTTTTATGTATTGAACTTATGTAAGCTACTTCTCAATGTTTTGGTATATCGTCTCCTGTGAGTAAACATTATTAAAAAGTGTTTACTATTGTGGACATTACAACACCTGGGGAATGATTGATCAACTCTGCTGGGATTCCTCCAAAACTTGGTCATTTTCATATGTTTTTATCGCATCTTTAACTTCTTGTTTAGTTATACCCTCTATGTTTTTTATTTGTTCGTCTGCCGCTACTACGTTTGTTGCACCATTTGCTTTGTATTCAAGTCTATCTCCTTTTAGCATCTTGGTGTAGTTTTATCTTCATTCTATCATATTTACTAGTGGAATACTTGTTTTACTTAGATGTTCTTGTCTTACGTTTTTTGTTATCTTTCGGGATTTTTCTTTGTTCTTGTAACTCCCATGTACTCTCCTATTCCCGCACACCTCCTGCCTCGTGATTCGCTTATTACTTTACTGATAGACTTCTTTATCACTTCTCTGTTCAAGCTAGCGTAACTATTCGTGTTTTCCTGGTTTTGAAGCGTCAACCACTTTGCGCAACTTTTGCTAAATGTTCTACTTCTTTGTTCCACCAGCCCTCTTTGATTGTTACCGCATGTTTCTCTCCTAATGCTTCATAAGCTGATTCATTGATTGACGTTTCCAATTTATTGTATAATTCTTTAGCGGACCCTTCTGTACTATCTTGTAGTTTTTGCGCGAGCCTTAACTTGTATATGAATTTAATAGATTTTTTTTAGTAGTTCAAGTTAATATTTTATTCTTCACATCTTCGTCAAATCGACCAATTACCTAGCTTCCTTCCTTGCTTCCTGTTTTGGCATTCAAATACCCCATTGAAATTATTTTTTTTGTACGGCTGATGTTACTCAGAAGCTTAGTTATTTTAATATAAAATGTTTCCTGTATCTCTACATTTGAATCATTTATTGGCGCGTACGTCGCCACTATTACTAATTGTATATCTCCAGAGTTCTATTTCCAAATATATAATCCGTTTGTTGACCTCTTCCCAGTCTTTGATGTTATTCCTTAGACTCCTATGCAGATCTATCAAAACTCCTGCTTTTGCTCTCAGCGATTTATCCACTCCACTCTAGAAATCTATGTATTTTTCTGCAGAAGTTTCGCTGTTCTTTTATTTCTCGTTTCTGTAAGTACTGCTAAATCGATATCATGTTTGTCTAGTTCACCCAATACCTCTGTTTGTTTTGTTCTTATAACTTACACATTTTATGTTCCACAAGTCAAACTTCTTTTTCACACTTTAGTTCGTCTTCTATTGGCTTCTGAGGCACAATATCAGAATTTTTAACTTTTTTCTTTCTGTTTTCTAAAAAAGAGTTGCTGGCCCGTTGTTCAACCCCCAATTTGGAGGAAATCCCGGAAAAAGAACTACCCGTTCTTTTTCAGGATTTCCGTCAGCTAGATAGACTGCTTCACAACATTGATTGCTTCACCAGCTTCGGAGATCTATATTTCCTTGAGTAACTCTTCCGTCTTTTTCTTCGTTCGGATTTGGATATCCTTTTTCCCATTCAGAGTAGTTGGCTTGTTTTCACCTGTAACCCTAGGCAGGGGTCCTTACTGGTTGCTATCAACTGGAGACAGCTGAACCAAGGTTTTTTAACGAGATTATTATTCGTCTCTTTTACTCTCTTTCAAGTTGGCTTAGAAAAGCCTTAGACGGATTTAAGTTATAATATGGAACATATATGGTAAAAATAATCAAAAAACTATTTAAATGTGGTTTTTTCAACCACAGAAATTCACAAACTATTTAAATGGTGTTTTGAACTTGTATAGTACAATTGACGCTCATAATTTGAATTAAGAGCTTCTGTATTGAAAGTCCAACTGTAATTCTCTAGCATACTAACATTCCAATAGCCTGGGTAGCGTTTTTCCATCATGAAGATCACTGTTGCAAGATGCAAGCGTTCACCATGTTTATCAACTACATTGTCAAGATTTGGAGGAAAGAAATTCAAATGGGAGGGTACAAAATGTATCTTAGAAACATATAGGTGCTTAGAAAGTGATCTGGAACTTCTTTAAATGAAAACCAGCTGTTTTTTCTCATTCAGTTAGTATTTTGCCAAAATAGCTATATTTCATTAATATTGACTCTTGTAGGGCTACAAAATGCTTCCTTTCGTTTTAGCTCCAGTTAACTGTAGGAAATTTGTGTCGTAAATATAAAAATTCTTTGGTTTTCCTTATTCATTGCTTCTACAAAACTCGTCATAAGTTCCAAACTGATATGTAGAAGAAGCAGAGAAATATTCTTGAAAATCACTAGTGGCGCGTTAGTAAAATATTTTTGTTGAGGAACTAAGCACTGGCGAGTTGGTCCTTTTACAATGCAATGCTCTACTATCGCATTTACACAAAAACTACTTTATGGATCTCAGCTTCCTACCCAGAAGTACTGCAATAGCTTTCAAATCTACAAATTTTACAATTGCACTTGTAATTAATTTAGTACCGACAACGCATTATTCAAACTAACTTAAAGTGTATACGAACACCTTGACTGCAATAATAAACCAGTTGCAGTGTCCTTGAATCTCGCAAAGGCTTTTGACACGATTTGTCAAACCACTCTCTGCTGGAAATTAGATAACATCGGAATGAGAGGCCCTGCAAACGACTTAATTAAATCCTACCTAACCAACAGAAAACAGCAGGTGTAAATTAATAATAAAAGTAGTTCTAAGTTGATAGTCAAAATGGGTGTACCACAGGGTACTGTTTTGGGACCCATACTTTTCCTTCTTTATAAATGATCTCACAACGCTCGTTGTTGATGGTAAAATAAAATAATATCGGTTGCCGATTAAACGGCTATTGTATTTGGGTCAAAAAGATGAGATGAGTTGGTGCAGAGAGTGGAGGAAGGAATGTGCCAAGTAACAATGATGGTATATCGCTAAACTTAAGTAAAACCATATTTATATGTTTATGGTTAACACGCTCTCCGAATTATCCAACTTCTAAAATTAACATACACTCCAAAAGCGAAAAGCTAACTGCTAACTATTGTCAGGCCCAGTTTTTTCCAACTGGCACTATCAAGTATTTAGACATCTATATCGATAGTACCCTACGGTGGAATAAGCATATAAAAGAACTAGTTAAAAGAGTTTAAAGAACTGTATATATTTAAATGGCTCAGAAATATTCTTCAATAATCCACAATCGAAAATGTTTATTTTTCACCGATACAATCTGTAATCCAGTATAGTATAATTATTGTCTGGGGTGGAGTAAACAATGGCTATCTGATCACTCTAGAAATATTACAAAATTAATATTAAAAATTACTTTTCGTAAGAATTATTACTACCCAACGGACTTGTTATTTAAAAGCACAGACATTTTTACTATTACACAACAATTTACTATCACTGGAAATCTTCTCATTTAAATATCAATCCTTGCAGAGAGTAATTAAACATAAATACCGTACAAGACATAAAGAAAGCTCCAATGTTGTTTTACTTAAATTTTGTAAAGCTTCCACATGCACAAACATGTCATTTATTTATGCTCTAAAATATTAAATTTTATACCAATAAACATTAAATCTTGTATTTCAATAAATGCTTTTAAATCAAAAATCAAATTAAACGTGAGCTATCTATTAAATTCTACACATTCTTGATCAGGAATATCTAATTAGTATTATTGTTATGCGCGATCAATTCGAGTGCGATTACCTCTGGTGTCTTTCAAGTTAGAAATTTGAAATTTTAGGATGTCAGTCATTGCTTAAGGGGAAGTAAGTCACTATAATTATCATGCCAGTATATTGCCGCATTGATAATAATATTCAATTTTTTTAATTTTAAAGTGAAATATCTCAAAAACTTTTTCTTCTAACCTAGCAAAAAAAATGTCCTCTTTCATAATTCGCCATAAAAACATAGTGTCCTATTTGAAATTTTGAAGTGGGGTTGGCTGGGGATGGCTGGAGGCGGCGTACTGAAATGATAGTTATAGAAACTTACGTCCCACTATGCACCGGCTAACACCCTAAAATTTCAAATTTGTAACTTAAAAGACACCCGAACTTTTCGCGGGGGCTCCTTATTTATTGTTTATTAATAATGATCTTATGACCGGCATTATTCTCATTATTATTTTCTTGCATTTACTTTTACTTTCCTTTGCCATACACAAGCGGTTGCTTATGTGGCTAAACTTATATTTTGTTTATATTATTATGTATTTTTGATTTGTTTTTGGAATAAATAAACAAATCCCTTGAAACATAGTGTTGCGTGTGACTCTTTCAATTTACGTTATATCCACTTTTGATTAGATGACGTAGATGAAATTATAGATTTTAAGGTTACATGTTAGAGAACTGTTTATGCAAAATCAGCTCTCAGATTTGTTAAAAAATTAATTTTTAAGTGACTTAATTCTGAAAATTTTCATGACTGAAAGGGTTAGAGGGAAAGACAATGAGGAAAACGTTTTTACTTCTTTGAATAAAATGCATAGTTTGTTGCTACTACGCACGGGTTTAAATCAAATTTAATCGTTTTTCTAACCCTTTTCTGTAAGTTGCTCATTATACGACCTTATCTAATCTCTAGAATATTTGCTTGAAATTACAAATAGTTCCCGGAGGTACGTTAATAATGAAGACATCTCAGATGTACTACTTTCTTTAGAAAATGCTTTAAATGAGTTTGATGCCATTAAACAACCTGACAGGTAATATATTGCCGTAGAAAAGCAATTATGCATAACAATTACAGAGTTGTGCTCATTTCCCGTTACATAATTTTTCAAAAACGCATTTTTATTTCAAAACTGTATTCAATGAAACACTATTTTTAAACAAGGTGAATTACACTGGGGAACAATTTTTAACACAATTTCTGCTGAGTTCGATTTCTCAGCTGTTTTAAAGTTAAATGGGGATGCTGATTTCAAAACTGTAGTTAGTTTTCTTCTATCACGTCAAGTTTTTTTTCTACGGTTTATCTTAATGTGACCACTCTCCGCTGGATCGAGCCTGGATCATAGGAAGCACTAGTGCCCTCCTATTGGCTGAAGTAAACCTTCCTCGATTGGGGAGGGGTGAATGACGCCGTAGGAGTCCAGCAACAGATTCATACTTGTCTAGGCTATTCAATTACACCTGAGATAGTGTAATACGACGTTTAGTTTTAGTTTTTTATTTACATATGTTCAGTTTTTTATTTACATATGTAAATTTCCTTTAGATCATGTTTGCCTCTGCTATTTCGCGTCGTAAGTGCTTAAACAGACCCGATTCGTTTTGTTATATATGTCGCAGTTTCACCATTCCCAGTCCAAGGACAAACATCAGCGCATTTGCCAGGCAAGCCTATTTTGCATGTTTTAAAGTGAAAATTGGATATCAAGATAAATCTTGGGCCCATCACAAGGTGTGCAAGCAGTGTGTCGAGAGTTTACGGATGTGGACGAAGGGAACACGTGATAAATTGCCATTTGGTATACCTATGATTTGCCGAGAGCCCAGAGATCATTCTAGTGACTGTTACATTTGTATAGTGAAAACGTCAGGATGTAACAAGAAAAACAAGTGTAAAATAAGGTATCCTAGTTTATCATCAGCTATACACCCAGTGCCTCATTCAGCTGAAATCCCAGTGCCAGTTTTCAAAGAATTGCCCTCTTTCGATATACAGGAATACAAGTATGGTGAAGATCGAAGTGACACCAACGATGAAGATTTTGAAATTGAAGATGACTCCGTTCGTAAGGGATTTGATCAGTATGAGTTGAATGATTTGGCACGAGATTTGGGACTATCCAAAAAGCCTTCAGAACTCCTAGCATCAAGACTGCACGAGAAAAACTTGCTTAAAAAGGAGCTAAGGGATCCTACTTTCGATCAGTTTGTTTGCGTGAAGAGTATGACATAAAAAGAGTCATTGATTTGTTGCAATATCACATGCACCAATGGATCATCTGTGTTGACCCTAAAACGGTCTGCTTCCTTCTTGGCCAGCAACGCGGATATACCAAGTACCCTGTTTTTTATGTATGTGGGACAGCAGAGCTCGTGAGAAGCATTGGGTACAGTCGAATTGGCCGCCAAGATCTGACCTCAAACCTGGTGATCCAAACATTCTACATCAGCCACTTGTCGACAGGAAGAACATTATTCCACCTCTGCATATAAAACTGGGTCTCATGAAGCAATTTGTTAAAGCTTTGCCAACTGAAGGAGACTTTTCCAAGTATCTCTATTCGGCATTTCCGTTTGGTAATAGAACGTTACTACTTGTATGAACACAATTTGACTTACAGTAACTGTATATAGCCTTTGTATGAATAAAGTTATTCTCTGTGAACAGTATATTTGGTAATTTTTTTCATTTATTTTCCTTTTTAGTACATTTTGTATCTTTTGGGACAAAGATCCTATAGCTTAAAAGGTTGACGTGATAGACAAAAACTGGGGTAATTTTTGTATTCAGGTGCCAAAAGTTAGTCAGAAACAGGTGTCAGATCTAAGTCAACGAAATTTGTGTTCCCCAGTGTTATTTACGTAAAAATTAACTATGCGTGTATTGTATATCTTACACATTGTAGCAGGAAATAAGCAAACACCAGGTGCAATATCTTATATAGGGTGTTTCATAACATGTGGGACGCACTTTTGGGATGGATTCAAAATCTGAAAACAATGAAAAAATTCCTATAAACATGTGTCCAAAAACGGTTTCTTGGAGAGTTAGAGTCTCCTGAAGATGAAAAAACTCTTTTAACTTTCTTGTCGATAGCTTTCTCTTAGTAATTCCACTAAAATTTATATGTTTGAACGAGTGCACCAACGGTGTTTCATACAGAGGCCACGTAATCTTTTAATATATAAACGCGGTGACTGTCTAATGTTTGGACTCTAAAACTGGATCTTTGCAAGCTATATGTAAGTGCTATAATCGTATATACATTCCGCTAGTCAATTTTTCCATGCAAATAAAAAACAGAAATCCCTTTTTCGGTAAGCACAGTTTGTGTGTCTAATTGTAATTACCAGAATGCAAACGCATTCTTGTTTTCATAAGTCGCAGCCTTCAATTCCATACCTCTTATGTTTACACTATAAATTATACAATATTTCAGATTAGTTACTACATTTGAGATCATAAATTATTTTATTCATAAAAAAGTTTTACTCAATCGGCCTTTTACACTGGAAAGGAACCTTTTCTAACTATAAGACAGCATGATACTATAACTATACTATACTATAACTTCTAGTTATAGTATCATGATAAGACAGGCAGCCTATGGTTGATTATTAATTATGTGCGATACCACAGTCATTTGACAAGATTTGCAGTAGACTTACTGGATTGCTTAGGAAACTAAAAAAGTTTTACTCAATCGGCTTTTTACACTGGAAAGGAACCTTTTCTAACTATAAGACAGCATGATACTATAACTATACTATACTATTACTTCTAGTTATAGTATCATGATAAGACAGGCAGCCTATGGTTGATTATTAATTATGTGCGATACCACAGTCATTTGACAAGATTTGCAGTAGACTTACTGGATTGCTTAGGAAACTAAAAAAGTTTTACTCAATCGGCCTTTTACACTGGAAAGGAACCTTTTCTAACTATAAGACAGCATGATACTATAACTATACTATACTATAACTTCTAGTTATAGTATCATGATAAGACAGGAAGCCTATGGTTGATTATTAATTATGTGCGATACCACAGTCATTTGACAAGATTTGCAGTAGACTTACTGGATTGCTTAGGAAACTACTAATTAAATATCACAAATATACTTGTAAACCACCACTTACAATATCCATTCTGAAAGAGAACTTGTTAAATAATTCAAACCAAAAATAATAAAACAACTGGTAATAGAAATAAAATACAAAAATGACAATTACTACAATACAAATTTAGAATTTATCCTTAATAAAAAATTATTTATTTCACAACTGGTTACTTAATCTTAATTACACTACAACGGGAACTTAATTATTAATTAAATATTAACTTGACTGATGTGCAACTGTTTTCCATTCCCTAATGGTTGACTATTTATAGTCTGTGGATGAAAAGTTTTGATTGTTATAATTGATAAAGAATAATTGAGTTGCATTAGGGATTGGAGTGCGTTATCCTAACTTATTTCTATATCTATAATTATTACCTACTTAATAACTGAGCAATGCAATATACAAATGCAACTTTGCAATAATGTGTGCTACATTATGTTCTACTTTATGAAACTTTGTAGATTTTTGTATAGTTGTTGATTTATTAAAAACATGTCCTGAATGAATATAACAAACAATTAAACAACATTTATCTTAGAAGTAATGATTTTTGAATTTGGAATACTTACTGTCCTAGTTGCAGAGGCATCTGTGCGTAAGGTAGTAATTCACAAAAATGTATTTCACCAGATATTTTGGGATACACTTACTGCAGCTGATTTTGTTGCGACAATAATGTTTCTTTGGTTCTGCGTCTAGCTTTAAAATGAAATAGCAGAACCCGTGGACTACGCCACACACTTTTCTTTAGAAACAACTGTTAACTGCAGTTAATTTTATTGCTAATATGATATTTCTTTGTTAAACGCGTCTTAAACTTTACAATAAAATAGCAGAACTCGTGGGTTACGCCACCCGCTTTTCTTCAAAGAATTGGTAACAAATTTATTAAAAAAGATGTACTGACGTAATTCTTATTCTCGTTTACCCGATAGCTGGAAATCCCACTTCAGACTCCTCGGGGAACACACATGTTGGGTTACGGATCCCTTCTATCGGGCTTGACTTTTACTAACGGCGGGACAGGGACAGATCAGTACCTATCTAAAATTCTGGCGAGAAATGCAGGTCAGATTATGCAAACGATGATGTGCGCGAAGATAACCATAAATAACTCAAATCAGATTGCAGAAATTGCATAGCAGCTGAGATTTCAAGAGATATAAGCAGATATCTGGAAATGTTGTATTACCTACAATTTGAAGAAAACGTGGGTACTTTTATTTTAAAGATTATTTGTTGTTGAGCACGCTAGATAGGGATATAAATACAAATTAATAAACATTCGAACGATTACTTAGTAGTTACGAATGTTCAGTTCAGTTGCCGACTTTCCGTATTTGAGAATATACAATACTGCGGGACGCATTTGGTACATATCGTGAAACTCGACAGGCCTATTTAATAGATTTTAAAAAGATGTTACCAAAAAGGCGTGGGTCGTATACCACGGGTTTCGCTAGTATTTTAATTATATTATATTCTAAACGTTTTAGATCTATACCATCTTTCTTCTCCATACAAAAATAAAGCTAAAAGGCACTTTTTGAAAATTTTTTGAGATAGTTAACAGGAGTTAACAAATCAAACAGTTTGATTTGTAAACTCCTGAGGATGACCGTGATGGTTGAAACTTAGGTCGAGAAAATAAAAACCAACAAATTGTGAAACAATTACCAAGAGTTTTATTTTATTAATAATCTATTAATTTTTTTAATAGTTAAATATTTATTAATGGATAAGTTCTACACATTACAGCAATAAAATGATTTCTGATGAAACGTGGGTGTGAAAACGCTTCCTTACAAAGTTACAGGCTTAGGAAGAGACAACGGTCTGAATAGTTGAAAATGTTTCCACTTCCGGAGACTGTATCCGTAACGAAGCATTTCCGAAGCCATATTTACCGCAACTTTTTTCGGTATTTAGATGTTTAGAACTTACTTTCAAAAATTCAATTAAAATATTTACAAGAAAATATTACGTAAGGTAGCGTTTCCGGACCCATTTATAATGGATCGTTTTTAGTTTTTTCTGATTCTGAATTCATCCTGAAAGTGCGTCCCACGTGTTATGAAACACCCTATATTTATAAATTTTACAATGTGGCAATGACAGTTAGATAGGTGTAATAGCGACTGATATAAACACAGTTTTGTGAGTAATGAAAAATATTATATTCGTTTTTAAGCAAATAGCTTGCAAATAATATATGTAAATCTAAGTTGTGCAAGGCTTCAGACGTTTATAGAAGCTTTCCCTTATCAAAACAGGATTAATTTCATCACTTCGAAGACAAACTAGGCGGTTATTTAGGGACACAGAAGTAGCGTTGAACAACCAGAGTGAGCTGAATCGCCAAGTGTCCACAGAGTTTGATATTGATTAAATGTCACCCGACCCTTCACGCCCGATTTACCACTTACTCACAGCATAGAAGTTCAACACATATCTAACTACCATCGAATAAATATTTACTTTAAAAGCCATGATGCATGTAAAGCCAATAATAGCTGCTTTCTATACGCTTTTGAAATTTTATCGTTTTTAGTATAATTAGTAGGATATTTTTACCTCTTTATTTATATATAAATACTATTACCGATTACCATAAAATCGTTGCGCAAAACTTAACATCTCTAATTCTAACATAGTTCAGGAAATGTACATCACGCTAATTTTGTAGAATTTACATGTACGTAGTAAGAAACGTGACAAATTCGTTATTCGTATACATCCCAATTCTGCAGATGAAACAGATTTTAGCTTGTAAAAACCTCCGCCATGTGGAAATAGTAATTAGTCTAGAGAATCGATATGGTACCAGAAACCTTGCAGTTTGAAAATATGTAAAGTGAAGAAGAAAGGGCAAGGAAGAAAGATGCAGATAATGCTTGGAGGAATGTAAATTCACCAAAGTGTATTATTCCGTTACGGAAGTGGGGAAGAAGGGAAAAGATAAAGAAGGACCAAAGAATAGTGATTAATCTGCACGGCGAGAGGCAGTACAGCACTATTACAATGAAAGGAAAATAAGAAAATCTTATACCGTGATAGAAATTTGAGGGAAAGTGTGCAGAGGCGTAGCTAGGTGACCAACGGCCCCAGTGCAAATTGTTTTGGGCCCTCCAATTAAACACATTTTTTTCAAACTTTAAAGTGTTTAATAGCACAAACAGTTTTTTTTATCAAAATTAAAGGTATAAACTGACTTAGCTTTAATTTTCTAACTACCCCAAAAAGTATGGGAACTACCGATTCAGAATGTACAGGTCGAGAGGTTTGGCGTGTTTGTTTGTTTGCTTTTAAATGATTCATGGCCGTTGAGTTAGGTATTACTCATTCTCATATCGTATCAGTTTGCTACGAAACCAAAACTTGAGCCTCAGCTCAAACCACGATAAAAAAAATTTTAAAAAGCGCCAGAGGCCTCGGGGCTCCCCTGAGCTATGGGGCCATGTACCCTGCACCACTTTGCCCTATGATAACTACACCACTGAAGGTGAGAAAATAGAAGACGGGAATAAAGAAAACAAAATATAATAGAAGAAAATCCAGTTTCGAATAGCACACACTTCGGAATATCATAAGCAAAATCAGCTGCAAGCAAGCAAAACAAAGAGAAAAAATATTGTTAAGTAGATGACGAAGAAGAATGAAAAGATGTCAAAGAAAATAAAAATGTGCAGAAACTCAATGAGGAAAGAAAATTAATAAAAATCGTCAAATGATATGAGAGTATACTTTTTGTAAACTTACTACATCCACACTAGTGAGAATCTGTAGTAATGTTAAAAAATTATAACGCATTTGAGATATTAAAAATGTTAAGGGAAGCTTAAAACCATATAAAAAGAGTTATCGAGTCAATACACATGGAAAAATAAGCGAACTTTCAGATATTGGCTTATCATATTTCAAAAGTGTATTTACGCACGAACAGTGACTTGTAAGATGTCACTGTGTTGCCCCTGACACTGACCCACTGTACCAGCTCGCCTAGCGAACCGGAAGCGTAAGCTACTAACATGTCTTGTATTATGAAAAAAAATTTGTTTTAATTATTTTGAAATGAGACTTGTTGGAATTAAAGAAAACCAACGCAAGAACAAATATTTCTGCTCAAAATTGGGTGGGAGGGAGAAAATTAGCCCCCTAACATATCCTGCACTTACAAATTAAGTTGTGAACCATTATTCTACTATAACTTATGAGAGAAAGTTTTTATCTTCTTCGTTGATTAACTAAAGGGGCATAAATTGTTGATTTTAAAAAATTCATAATAAACCATATAACTTTTGGAAATCGCGTGGCCAGTTTTAGAGCTACACATTTTTTTAATGTCAAAATTTTTAATGTTTCCACTTTACAATTTTAGTAAATATTTAACTATTAAAAAATTAATAGATTATTAATAAAATAAAACTCTTGGTAATTGTTTCACAATTTGTTGGTATTTATTTTCTCGACTTAAGTTTCAACCATACGGTCATCGTCAGGAGTTTACAAATCAAACTAATACTAAAACTTAAAGATGTACAATACTACCCTACCCATTTCCGGAATTTTGCGTCGCCACCCTGACTCTAAGTGTTAACACATGTGTTTTTATGCTTTGTATATTGTAGGTCAAGCAGGGGTGAATTGCCTAAATCGGTGTGGCCTTTTTAATTTTTAAATTTTCCAATTTATTTAAACGTTTGCCCTTGTTTTCATAGTATAAAATTTTTGTATCTGTATGTTTGAAAAAATGATTGTTTGTAATACAATGTTGGGAGATACCGGTTGATTTATAATTGTATTTAATTGATCTAATGTGTTCTTTAATTCTTGTATTAAAACTGCGGCCTGTTTGTCCTGTATATATTGCATCACAATTAAAACAGTCTATTTGATAGATACCATTTTTTGAATATTTTTCTATTGTGTCTTTATTGTTTACTAGATGTTTATGGAGGTTGTTCGGATTGTGCATAGCTACGTTAATATTTAATTTTTTGAGCCTGTTAGAAACTTTATAGCTACCTCTACCTATATAATTGATTTTTGACCATATTGTTTTTCAATTGATGCCTTTTGTTCGTTGTACAAAAGATGTTTTACATTTTCTTTTTGTTTTTTCTTTAAAATGTTATCTACAAGTTGCTCCGTGTATCCGTTTTTTAGGGCTATAAATTTAATTGTGCTAAGTTCTTTATTGAAATTTTCGGTAGACAGTGGGATATGAATGGCTCTGTGAATCATACTATTGAAATCTGCTTTTTTAATTTAGTTTTATTTTATTAATAATCTATTAATTTTTTAATAGTTAAATATTTATTAATAATGTTTCACTATGTGCCTACCACACAGTCAATTCAAAATATTCACAATTTTAGTAGATTAAAAGCTTGCTATAGTTTGTAACATTGTGTACGTTTGCGACATTCACAATACCAAATTTCATCCTTATTTGATAACTTATTTTAGAGTAAACAGACCAAAACAAAATTTTCAAAAATTCATAGAAGACGTCATAGAGAAATTAGTTGACTAGGACACGTACCAAATTGTAGTTTACCCTTAGTTCTATTAGCATACCTAATTTAAAAAAAGATAGTGTGGCTAATTTCTAAGCTAGATTTTTTTTAATTTCCTAAAAGTTTTGAAAATATTTATCACTTCATTGCTAAATCCAAGCTGGGAGCCCATCTTTATTGTGTATTATATCTGGTTCATCAAAAATTTGTACAGCCTTCTCCATTGATTGTTTTCTATCATTCCCCCTAGAATGGTTCTAAGCACTCTTCCTTCAGCTCATTCGAGGAATTGTATTGTGGTCCATGTTTCTGTGCCGTAGGTTAGAACTGACCGGATATCGTGTTTATACATTTTAAACTTAATTTCTCTGTCGATGTAGCAGAAGCATACATTGACTACTCTCCTTTTGATTTCTAGGCGGATTTCGTTGCTGATGAACCCAGGTACGCAAATTCTTCAAGGGTTTTCTATTATGTAGATGCCATTTATTAGTAGATTCTCTCCTACTGCCTGTTGTCGTTCTTGCGGTGTCACATGCATGAATTTTGTTTTCTCATAGTTTATTGCAAGTTCCATATACCGGGCTACGTTTTCTGCTTTTACTACTTTGTCGCACTGACGTTTCTGACCTGCGAATTAGGTTAATGTCATCGGCATATGCTAATATCTGACTAGATTTATTGAATATAGAGCCTTTGGTGCCGATTCTGGACATTCGTATCACTTTCTTTAGTGCTATATTAAACAAAATACATGATAATGCGTCTCCTTGCCGTATTTTGTTATACGTGTTGAAAAGCTCTGAAAGGTCTTTTTAAATCTGTACTCTGTTCATTGTCAGGAACTGCGCGGTTCACTCATTTCGACTAGGTGTTTGGGTATACCAAATTCCCTCATTGCTGCATATAATTTAGATCTTCGTACGCTATCATATGCTGCCTTGAAATCGATGAAGATGTGGTAGGTATCTACTTCATGTTCCAGGTGTTTTTCCAATATTTGGCGTAATGTTAAAATTTAATCGGTGGTTCATTTATCTTTGCTGAAACCACATTGGTAGTTTCCGAGTTGTTCTTAAACGTATGGGCATAACCTGACCTATAGCATATTAGGAAGCATCTTGTGTGCGATGTTCAGCATTGTGATGACGCCTCTGTAGTTGCTGCAGTCCAGTTGATCGCCCTTCTCTTGTGGATGAAGCATATTATACCAGAATTCTAGTCGCTTGGCGTCTTCCTTTCTGTCCATGTGCGTTTAATTAAATCATGTGGTATATGTATATCTTGCTAGTTCTTTACCGTCTTTTTTAAACACCTTGGCAGGCAGTTGATCTGTTCCTGGAGACTTATTGCGTTTTACTTTATATATCGCTTCGTGCAGCTGTTCAATGGTTGGTCTATGTAGTATTTCGTTGTCTTCCTCTGCTTATATTCCTATTATTATATATATAGCTTATATTCATTTGTTATACATTTTTTTCATCTCGTTCTATTATGTTGCCGTCTTTGTCCTTTTATATTGCAATTCTTGATTTAAATACTTTCCGGCTATCGTTGACGCGTTTCTAAAACATTCCGTATTCCTTGTATGAGTTGAGCGCCTCTGCGTTTTCTAATAATTTGTCAAATTGTTTTTTCTTTCTTCTATGTGTCCGCCCAATCCTTTTTTTTTAAGGGGCCGTTTGCTGGGGGACGTCGGGTTGCCAACAGCCGTACCAACAAGTAAGCTTGCTGGTCCCTTAAGGGTCATTGCTATCATTTTTTCAAATATTATTAATTATAGTCACATTATGCTTCTCTAGGGCTATTATAAACTTCAATAATTATGCCGACCCGCGAATTTGTTTTTGAGTAATAAAGTGTTAAAGTGAAAATTGTTAAAATATTTTAATATGTTGAGCTAGAATGTTCGGAAAAACACGTTGGATGTGTCCAAAGGCCTTCTATCAAATTCCGATTTTAGATTTTAAAACAATGAATTCATGAAAAAATGCTAGCAAAAAACTTGTCTAGCTTTTCTGTTGGGCCACAGGAATGACAACAGGCTGTTTGATATCGATCTTGAACTGCTGTTAGTGACCCCTCAATCAAAACTAGATCCGATTTTCTGCCAATCATATTTCCTACTCATACCGTTTTTATAACCCCCTGAAATTTATGAACTTCTTGCACGTGTCGTAACTGCTCTGCTTTACCAAAACGTCTCCATACACAAAGTTTTTTCAAATCTGTGAATGAAAACTTTGCTCCGTTGCCCTTCAGTGCAATTTTCATGTTGCACACACTATAAGTTTCTCGGTTCTCGATTTCCGCATCAAATTTCTGGCCTTTTTTAGTCTTTTTCCTACAGTTTGGGATGGTATGAGTAATATGAAGAGCACTTGGCAACATCGGTGCTGTCACGAAAGTTTCTCGTATAACCCAAAGATCTGTCTTGTGTTTTAGCTGTAACTCTGCGTTTTCCTAGATTCTACTTACAAGGATTCCCAATGCCCTTGAAACAGCGCGAAAATCTACGAAGGACACCTTTCCGGTACCCAAAGCTTTTACAGCATCAGCTTGGCTACTTTCAATGATTTCAACAGCACGAATACATGTCAGCGCAAGGCGCTTGACTTCTGTTTCATCGTGAAAAACGCATTTAAAAACAATATTACTTTTAAACACTAAATCACACAACCATAGAATTATTGTAGTACACCAATAATGTCAGAGACCGTAGTGCAATAGATACAGCAACACAAAACAAAAGTAGCACACAAAATAATGGTTGGTATGGTAACCAACAATCACCAGATCAAATAAAACATGATCAATGTTTCATTTCTACGACCACATACTACTGAAAAAATGTAAGATAAAAATAAAATAATCTTGAAATATTTAGCAACACTACTCTCTTTGCAAAAATAGCAACTCGTTAGCGAAGTAATTCCTAAACCTTATTTAGATATACCAGAAGTAATAATTATTCGTGTTATAAACCACAATGCAGTTTAGTACATTTTTTAATTTAAAATAATGGATTTCTTTTACATTTTCCCAGTCTGTTTTAATTTAATCGCTGATATAGAAAGGTTACCGTTAAAACTTTTGCGTGATTTTCAAATACGTACCTTTTGCATTTGTATTTAGTGAATTACCGAATGAAACAAAATTGTTATAAAATAATTTTCAAATACAAACACCATGCAAAGTTTAAGCATAACTGCTTATGTAAACATTGAAAGCATTTGGTTTATTCGCGGTATGTGAAATTAACAGCAAAATTTTAATTAAATAAGTGCTAAATTAAATCTACGTGCATGGTAATTGTAAATCGTTATACAGCCTGTAACTTCGTTATTAATAGAAATGTCGCAATAAACTTTATTTTTGTTTTTAATGGGGGGGGGGGGGGGGTATTGGTACAAAATGATGGAAGTATATCAATCAAATGGGAAAAAAGTTTGCCTTCTGTCGGTCAGAATGAGTTTGTATTTGGTGAAACATTTTTCGACGTCACAGGATGTTATTAGCGGAAACTTATACTTTGGCAATTCTTCTACGCTTATTTTACATTGGTGCAAAGCGACATGAAACTTCAGCTATTTTGCTTTTCACTGATAAGTTAACAGCTTGCTAGCTAGCTTAGAAACCGTACCCAGTGCATCATCGTGAGATTTCTTTGCGTTTTCTGTGTACCTCTTGTGTGCAGAGCTTTGATTTTTTGTACATTTATTATTAATAAACTTAACATTTATCGACGTTTACCTGCCAATTTAAGTGAGATCTCAGGAAAATTTAACAGCCATATATTGATCTATTCTGAGAATCTCACAGGTCGGCATTTTTTGAAAAATTTCTAATAAGCCCTAAACTTTATAAATTTTTTTATCAAACAGACATGACACTAAAAAATATGCAAATATCATAAAATCTATACACTTGCTGTCAAAATATGTGTTCATATGCAAAATGAAAGCGGTATTTTTTGTAATAAAGTGGCTATAAATCCGCCCTTTACTGAGGAGCGTTTTATGTTAAACAAAAAAATTTAATCATCTCTCGCTGATAATAATTAAGAGCATTTATTTTCACACTTCAAAAAATCGTAGAATGGGTCACAGTGAATTACCGCACTGGGACGCCAACCAAATTTTAGCACATCCTACTATATGTCTACAAAATTTAAAAAAAAACTTGTGTGCAGTTTTTGACATTTTTTTAACTCACTTTTCAATATTTCAAATATTTTCGCACATAGTGATATTGTGTCCTCGTAAGGCCACTACAATATAACCAATTTATGCCGATCTGACATTTCATTTTTGGGTAAATAGGCGGTTTAACCAAAATCGTCAAAAGTATATCTGCCGCCCGCCAGTTTAAAGTTAGCACGTTCAGAAAAAAACTTTCAATTTTTCCTAGTACCCGTCTACCCTTTACCTATTATACTTTTAATTCAAAGTACTAAAATTTTGTTCATCTAACTTCTGTTTCCGGTTCCAAATCGTTCGAATTTGTGTGTCGATGAATTTTTGTTGTACTTTTTCTAAATTTCGTTTCGATCATTTCAATATTTCCTGATATTTTGAGCGACATTATTTAAACACTATTTTTTGGGTTCCTGGGGCTACAAAAAATGTATTTTCGTCAAAATGTAAGAATCGAAAATTTTTCCAACTCGCTACATAACAATTTTTGGTAAATTGGAATGTCAGATATTTCCGTTTAACATTATCCCACTGAGAGTATTAATTCTGAAACCATCAATTTCAAGTTTTAACTATTTGTTAGGTTCAGAAACAAATAAGTATTATAATCTACTAATAAAAATGTGTTTAGATTTAAGAAACACAAACAACAATTCAGCAGATAAAAGGAGAAGGAAATATTGGTTGGTAATGTAAAATTGAATCTGGAATAAAAATTATAAAGGAATGCAAGCAGGTCTGTCGCACCACACACAGACGGCAAGAACAAAACGAAACTAAAACGGTCGTTTAGAGCGGTGTTGAACGATTGAATGATAATTGAGAAGGCCGTACTTTGTTGTATGCTCGCTCACAGCTTACACAATGGTGCCAAACTTAAAATTAATTACCTATTAAGTTTTGTGATGAAAAACGGCGACTGAATTTTGATAAGCTCCATATTAAATAAATAGGTGTCTGCCATTTATTTATTTTTGTATCAACAACAGTTCCAACAATAGCAAAATGAAAACGATTCCCAGCTTTCATTAAAATGTTTCTAGTTTTAATATAGAAATGGTGTTTCTGTTTTATTGTAAAACGTAGCAAATTAGCTAGTTTGCAATGAGTCAGCAATCGATTGTTTCAATATTCGTGCTGGAAAAGTAATTCCTCTTGATGTTCACTTGATGGATAACAAAATACTTCTCCATGCGATTCGTCCAGCGCATGCTTTAATTAGTTAATTGAAAGTGGAGGTCGAAACCACTGTATGTGCGTTTTGTAATCAGTTCAAGTGTCATTGAATACTATTCCGTGTTTTCAAAGGTAATTTTAAGTTACCTCGTAAATGACCGAACCTTGGATTTCATTTATGTAAACAAAGAATGCTTATTAATAAGCAGTCACTTAAAATGCAAGAAATGTGGCTTCCTTTCTATATTTTTTTTAATGCAGACTATTAGTCATATATTAAAATAGAGAACTTGTCAAGGAGGTCTGATGTTTCATTAATTATTTTGCAAATATATAATATAAGCAAGGAAGGCCCTTGCAAACTGCATAAAATTAATTTTAAAATTTGCGTATCGTATTAGTCCTAATTACTTAATTGGCATATACGATTTAATTGGGACCGAAACCTTTAGTTTCATCGTATTTTAGAATATCAATCAATTTCGTATAAAACTCTAAAAGGACGGATTAAATACTTGTTGGGACTTTAAGGTACATATCGAAGAATGCAAGAGTGTAAAACTATAAAACAGCCAGATTACTTCAGTGGCGTAGCCAGTATGTTTTTATGGGCCGCCAAGTGTAAAGTGAAAATTTGTTGTGCATTTCGCGGTATTTAAAGCAATTTGTCCCAATATTTATTATATATACACACATTTAGTTAAATGCTTTTTATTTTAATAAATCTTTGTAGATTTAAATAACTCTTAAACCATTTACATTAAATTTTCAAATATTTCGTAAATCTTTATGTATTTAGATAAATCTGCACATATTTGTTTTAAATCTTTCAATATTTAATAAATATTCGCAGATTTAAATAAATTTTTACCGATATAAATAAATCCTTACAGATTTAAATAAATATTTCAACATTTAATTTTAGGCTGTCACATTTAATGTTAATTTGTCATATTCATTTGACCTTGGTAGACCCAGCCTACATAGAAGACCAAGACCGTTTACACTGGTGGTAACGTTCAACAATTATGAACACGTTTTCCGTATTTCAAGAATTTGTGCAATTAATGTTAGTTTAATCACGAATAACAACATATTTAACAACATAAACATTGCATAATTTATTATTCATATAATGAAAGCGTCCTCAACATTCCCTTGAGAATGTAATTTTCAGTCTGTTTTGTTTAAGCGTCGAACGCTCCCACCATGACCCTGCGTTGCGCCTTACTACCGGTGTAAATAGTCTTGGTGTCCTAAGTCGGCCGAGATCACCAAGGTCAAATAAATATGACAGATTAACATTAAATGTGACAGCTTAGAATTAAATGTTGAAACATTTATTTAAATCTGTAAGCATTTATTTATATCGGTAAAGATTTATTTAAATCTGCGAAAATCTATTAAATATTGAAAGATTTAAAACAAATATGTGCAGATTTGGCTAAATACATAAAGGTTTACTAAATATTTGAAAATTTTAATAAATGTTTTAGGATTTATTTAAATCTCTAATGCTTTATTAAATATTGGAATATTTAAATCAAATGTTTAAAAATTTATTTAAATGTAGAATAATTTATTAAAATACAAAGCATTTAGCTAAATGTGTGTGTATATAATAAATATTGGTACAAACTGCCTTAAATACCGTAAAATGCACAGCAAATTTTCACTTTACACTTGGCGCCCCATATGTATTTGTTTGCGCGTTTGAGCGCCTCCAAAATTCTAACTAGCACCTACAAAATAATTTCAAACTAGTAAGCATAAATACTTGCTATTGTTTTGATAATAATAATGAGATAGGTATATTAAAAATTAAAAACAAATATAGCGTATTTATGTGCAACATGAATCAAATCTCGACGTAAATCTGAGCACAGGTTTGAAGTAGGCACTCCCCCCCCCCTTATTTTTTGAAGCAGTTGAGTTGTTTATTGATATTTTGTGTTTTTTAGTTGCAACTAATATTTATACCTTAAATTTCAAAACGGATTTCATAATTTGGTGATTACTCAATTAATCTGTCCAGGTAAACGACCAAAGCGAAACCTTCCAGTGGTGTTTTCCTAATAAAAAGTTGCTCCTAATGTCATTTAACATACCGATTTTGATGCCGAAAGAAAATCATTATTTACGCCGAAAACTTACTTTTAGATGTATGAAAAAAACTTCTTGGCGTCAAACGTCCAGTTATTGACATCACATTATTTGGGTACGCCACTATATATATTTCTTTTAATTTTTGTCGTCAGAATGTAAGTTTTGACGTCAATCTGTTTTTTAGCGTCAAAATACATTTTATGACGTTATTGAAGTTTGTGTCGCTGGCTTCACTCATATTGAGTACAAAAAAGCAAAATCGTTGTGTATGGACTGTATATCTTTAGCACGCTCTACATAAGGTCACTTTTTTATATTAGGTACCTATGCTTATTTTGTTGTTGCGATTATTTAAATTGTTTATTTCACTTACATTTTTATTACTACATTGTTGCTCAAATAAAGAAAAGATTATTACACATCTAAAGTTTTTGTTTTTTAGTAAATGTACATTTCATTGCTTTTATGCTTTGCGTGCTGGATGAAAGCTACGCTACTTGTCATTACTTGGAATTTTAGTTCAATTTTGGGAATAATTAAGGGAATAAATTCATTAAAAACGTTAATTTACACTTAACTCAAAAATCTTTGAGTGTAACGATCATAAATGGTGTTCCACGTTTTATAAAATTCGATTATGTAATATTATTTGCTACGCAGCACGTTGCTCACTTTACGAACCGCCACTGAAATTGCATTTAATGGTTGCTTTCTTATATTTTTACGGACTGATGAGTGAAGTACCACTTTCTTTGTTTTAATAGAATGCGGTTGGTCTTATGATGATGTGTTGAATCTCACATTCGTTTTTAAATCAGATGCACCCTTCAAAATAAATGAAATGTTTGTATTACATTTCCCATGTTGCAGTTTTCCATAAATAATGAAATAAGAAATGTTCACGCCATCTAGTAGAGGTTCACTAAAGTCAATTGAACTTCGCAAAACATTACCATCCATTTAATAAAGCGATGTACAAAAATAAACGCTATAGTATGCAAAAAAAATTTGCTTAAAACGAACAGTAAATATTAAAAATATTAGTGTTTTTTTCCTTAAAGTTTGTTTTTAAACAAACTATTTAAGAGGAGGTTTTATAAAAAGAAAGTAATATTTCAATTCTTATTTATGCTATCCAAAACTTACGTAATTGTGACATTGAAAATGTTGTTCTATAAAGGATGGCACACTATATTTATATCCCGACTAAGAACATATTAACAGAAACGTTCGGAACTCAAGTAAGCAGCAAACTCATTTCGAATACCTGGCCTGCGCGATCGCCAGAACTCAATTTGATTTCCAATTAGTTTCTTCAGAAATATAATCAGAAGTAAATACTTTCCTAACACCTCAACAAATCTTAATTAGATTTCTAATTAATGATTGCAAGGTTACCTTAAAAAAGTTTTTTAGTAATTTTAAAAATTAAGCAGTTATAAAATTCACTTTTAGCACAACCTGTGGCTATTGCAACCGAATCTGCTCGTTGATGGAGTTAACAGCATTAAAAAAGGTTATTGATTGTTCCACTACATTAGGGTTTTTCATTTTCATGTATTGTTACTTATTTATGTATAATAAGACATCTCAAAGAGTGGCGGTAGCTCAGAGGTTGGGCGCTCAGCCTATAACGCTAAAGGTCTAGTCTAGGGTTCGATTCCCCGCCGAAGCCATGCAGCAATAAAAATCTATGCCGCAACCCGCCACTCACATTCCCCAATCCGGTGTAGGCAGCCGTGGGGTCTTAATGTCTGAAACCTTCTCTGCAATTTAGTCGTTCGGATTCGACGTTAAACTGTAGGTCCTCCGTATTCCACCTTAGCGCAACTCTGCTTAGAAGCAGGAAATAGGTCTCGCAGGCAGACATCGTACTGGTAGCTTATTCTCGTTTCACAGTAGGCAAGCGCGCTGATTAAGCGTATCTTAATCTGCTTAAAAGACGGCTGGGGAACGGCTGACGCTAGATGGCACCACGTTACTCAAAAGAGGTGGCTGTTATGGCCTCATCATTAGTGCTCTGACAACATGGTATTGTGCCATGTCATGTTAATAGAAACCTGACTAAACTCACCCAATTTTTTTTAATATGTTGGTTAATATTGAGTTTATGTACACAACAGTAGCATGAACTCTAAAACATGCGTTAGGAAAATACCATAAGTCACATGAACAGGAATTTATTTGAACACCCGCTATTATACTATTGCATTGGTTTTTACTTTCAAGTTTTAACTGTTTGGATAAAAAATTGACAGAGTTTAGTGTATTTGTAAAATATAATAGGTTTATTAATAATACTTTAACAACGACAATTTCTTATGTATTACTTGAAAAATACAGTACCCTCCCACACAAGTAACTAAATACCAGATACGTATTTCTACAGCAAAGCTGTCATCATCAGTGGTAAACTGACACTGACACACTGATAATGACAGCTTTGTTGTTGAAATGCATATCTGGTATTTAGTTACTTGTGTGAAAAGGTGCTGTATTTTTCTTTTGCTTTTATTCCATAGCTCCAGTATTTTAAGTTATTTATGTAACACAAAAAAAGGGTTGATTCTACATCATTTCTGCCATCTCCACGCAATTTTTAAGCATACTCATAAATTCTTTGTATATTAGAAAAAAAAGTTATCTCTATTAGGTACGCAATTCGGAAACACACTGTATATCTTTACATTAAAGTAACATTAAAGTAAACAAACTAAGATACAAATTTTGAAACTTCAGTCTACAATTTACGAACTATTTTAAATCGACGGTAACCAAGCATGAATAAATCATTTGGACGGTAATATTTAAAAACAAAGGTCAAAAAAACTAATTTTAACATAATAATCTTAAAAGAATATTTAATTTAGCATAGACCAATTTCACTTCAAATACACATTTTAATTAGAATGTGTTCTACGAATATGAGAACAATTTTAGAACTTTCGATAGCTCTTTAAACGAACCTTGTAATAAGCTAACATTTCTAAAATAGCTTTTGGGTAATTGTTCGTTGCAAAATGAAGATGAAGTCTTAAATATGCTTAGCTAATTCGACTTCTTCTCCAAACGAGGAGATGTTAAAATAGGAGCAACGTGTTGCAAGAATTAATGCCACGGTCGCAGGAGAAATAATCTAAAAAACAATATTTATCATGTGAAAGGTTAAGATATTTAACCGCCCACGCATTTACTAAACTCATTTAGTGTAAAATACTAAAATTGCCTAATAAATGAGAACTGCTTTAGGCACCTTTCGCACAGAGAAGTGAAGTACGCTTAATAAATTTATATAACCAAAACTATTTCATTGATTATACCCTACTTTTGGATACATTATGATATTGGATATTTTTTGCTAGCTCACTGCGGATTCTCTTTGGATTATTTTTACGTTTCACGGGATTCTAAATAAACTGTTACCTTTTTTCATCCTGCACAAGGGCTGTTCCAGGATTACATGTGGAGGAGGCTGTAGTTCGCAGAAGTGAGCAAGAAATAGCGCCGGCCGGCGCCGCAGGTGAAATTGTTTCTAACGTTACGCGTGGCAACTCTTAAAATTACAATTTTTTTTGTAAATAAGCTATCACTATGACGCATATAAAAACAACCAGCTCTTTCGGCGTGATTGTCGCTGCATTCCGAATTCGAGCAGTATTCAAACATGTGTTAGCAGCTAACTATTTAGGGCAACCCTTAAATCTATGGATGTGTTTAAAAAAAATTACCTTAAAAAACGTATCATATGTTTGGCTTTGCCCTTAATGATACTAGCAGACCCCCCCCCTCCGGATTGTTTTTGTAACTTCATGCCCGGCGGCGCTCGCTGCTCCGAATGTTTCCTCCACTGAGTCAATTCAAATAAGAGGAAATAAAATCCGTGAGAAAACCCGAAAAAAATCCTGGAAAACAGCTTCGGAAAAAAAACGAAAGAAAAACCCGGATAAACAACCCCGTAAGAAAATTGCAAATACTTTTATGTTATCTTTTCTGTGGCCTTCCAATGCTTCTTCTGTATATCCTAGGTGCATAGGTGCATATCTCACAATAAATTCATATTTTGGTGCATCTTTATTAATATTTCCTCATTGTCACTTGTTTCTTATGCAGATATTTTGCGAGCTTAATACGAATTTTTCTAAAGTTCACCTATGAGACTCAGCAGCTAAAACTCAATATACGTAGATCAGCTATTAAATTCTACTAAAGGATTGAAATAAATTTTTGAAAAAAAAACTTTTTGAAAACAAATTTTCTAAAATCAGTTTTCGTAAAAATAATTTTTCTAAAAGTAATTTTTCGAAAGGCAGCTTTTCGAATAGCAATTTTACGGAAAGACAATTATTCGAAATAAAAACTTTTCGAAAAATAAACAAAAGCACTAAATTGTAGAAAAATGGTACTTAAACATTTTTATTTTACTGAACCAGAAGAAATGTAAGCATTTGCATTTAGATAATTCAACCTAATATAACCTAACCTAACATTTTACAAATTGCTTCAAAAAATGGTCTTTCAAAAAATTGACTTTACGAACAATTTGTCGTTTGAAAAATTGACTATTCGAACAACTGTTTTTCGAAAAATTGCTTAGGTACTACTTATACGTTTTACTTATTCCGAAACATTGTTTTCGAAAAACCTTGCCTTCCATTTTCTAAGACCTCACTCTGATTATCAGTAAACATACACCAGGTGCTGTTCCTATAAAAACCCGACAAATTAAACAGGGTTTTAACAAAAACGTCCTAACTATCTTTTGATAGTAGTAAGCAAAATAGTCAATGTTTTATGTGGCTTTAAATAAACTTACTAAAAAAAAGAAGGCAAATTTCATGTCAGATAATTCAGAAAAATATATGGTCTGCATCTTTATGAAATCTAGTCTGTTTTTTGAAAACATATGCAGTTTTTTTCCGTTTAAGTATGTGAGCTCTTTTAGTGCATATAAATCCGGCTTTTATTTATCAATCACAAAAGCTAGTATATAGAACGTCAAGATTGTTTCATTAGGCACGTTTTGAGGGTATAATCCCAAATTAAAACTAGGAACTTGAATGAAATAGAGCACATGAAAGTAAAACAAATAGGTAATCAAAATGTAGCAGCTCATGAAATTTAAAACAATAAAGAAATTAAAACATTTAGGATTAAATTATATTTGCAATGTTCATAAAGTGTAAATTTTTTCAACAGAACCGAAGTGAATGTCGGTTTGGACGGTGTGAAAGAAAATGGGAAATCAATTCAAAGCAAAAAATTTGTAAAACATCCTTTATGTGTTTGAAATAACAGGTTTGTTATGGTAATTCATATCAAGAACATCTAGGCTTCCGGGTTGGAGCCGCGTCATCAGTGCATGAACTGCCGACGTTTCGTCCTCGGTTTCACGGGACATCTTCAGGGCTGTGGCCACTTTGGGATCTGGAAGACAGCTGTTGTGTTCCAGATCCCAAAGTGACCACAGCCCTGAAGTAGTCCCGTGGAACCGCGGACGAAACGTCGGCAGTTCATGCACCGATGACGCGGCTCCAACCCGGAAGCCTAACTGTTATTAACAACGGCCGCGGAAGCCTGCAACTTAGATAATTCATATCAAGATTCTTCAGTAGTGATAATGTGCAGTCTTACTAGGCAGGGTAGGCAGTGCCTATTCATAATAAAAAAAACTACTTTTACATAGTTTTTTTTTACTTTTTAACACCGCCACGTAATCTTAAGAATTGGACGACATACAAAAAGTGGGAGTAAATTTATTAACCAGCATGTAATCAAATTTTACAAGCAACAATAGCAGAATAGTTCTGAAACAAAGCAACCGCAAATAAACAAACAAGCGTTTAAAACACCGTTTTGCTTAAGCGAGGCCCAGCTTATCGAGCCTAATAACTCCAGGTCAGACACAATCAGCCAGTCTATTATTCTTAAGACGTTTGCATGTACATTTATGAAATAATGCAATGATCAGATGGAAAGAAATAGTAGGAATTTCAGAACGTTTTAAGCATCAAAAGGCACGGCCTCGCTCGGTTCGGTAGACTTTAAAAAACTAGCGTCGGTCAGCGGCATTCACGTCCAGCGTGAAGCTATTGAGTGATTATTTATTTCATACATAGTTTTCAAATTTGCAGCAAATATGGAAAATCTCGTTGACCAGCTTTTAAAAGACAAATTTAATGGATAACCTTACGAAAAACAAATTGAAATAAAAAATCATGGGCGATGCACTTCAAAATAATTAGGGCCGTTACAGACAGACAGTAGGAAGAAATCTAGATCGCTTAATAGTGAATGGTATATAGGAATGGACTGGCTAACTGGTAGCAATATTAAGAATAAACTATTTTGCTGGAATTGCTCACTATTTTCATCTATATCTAACCCCTCAAAAGTATAGTCTGAACAGAATACTCTGTCTTTTAAAAATCTTTCGGCTGCAATAAATTAAAAAACGTTCGTCAACCAAAGAACATTTATCTGCAACTGTTAGATTAAAATTATTTGGCAAATCACGCATTAACTTGGCTTTAGACGAAAGTTTACGTTATTAAATTAAAGTGCATAATAACAAAGTGAAATTTAATAGAGATTTTATGCGTAGATTAATTCATTAAATTGGAATTGCCGTTTTTTTTAGTTTTTAATTTTTATGTTAAATAATGATTACCATTATCTACCCAAATTTTGAACTCACGGAACGCCACTGATAATGTAATACAATAGAACAGAACAAAAATAAAATAGAAATTAATATTTTTACACGCCAAATAATGTTTCAGTTTTGGGTAGGAAAAAAATAGTACTCAAATGTACAAATATGCAAAGGTCATTCAACTGGAAAATACGGTACATTACATAGTTTAAATCAAGTTTAAAATATTTCATTCAACAACTAAGCCGCGTCGCAGAACCTCCCGTATGGTATATTTATAAGTATCTCTTACATTCTTACATAATAACTGGTGATATTTGCATAAAACTGAATACAACAGTTGGCTAAAAAAATTAATAACATCGAAGCTATATATAGACTACTTATACTACAAGTTTCAATAAATTCTTGCTATTATTACCAACCAGTGTTGGGAGTGATTAAACTATAACCAATAATTATTTTAGATCTAGCAAACCGGTTAGCATTCTAATACCTTTCATGGTGATATCTTCGATATCGACATATCAGACAGAGCCAGTAATAAATAATCTATTAAATCATATTAAGCAGTAATTACACCTGCTTAGTAATTAAATGATTAATTTTTTTGTCACGGAGTGTAGGTATACCGTATTAGGAAAATACATCCTTAATACATATTTCATCTATAGAGTACGTTGCGTTGCGTTGCGTGAATTAAAATGACAGCTCCAAACATACATATGTATCTAACTCCTTTTCCCGTTAACGAAACTTTTGTAAAATCAAAATTAAAGTAATCATTTTTAATTTATGAGAGCTATATTAAATAGTTCAAAACATTTATAAGCATTTAGGAAGACATATCTAAATAAATATAGTCTTAAAGTTGAAGTAGACCGGAAAAATCTTTTCGGGAACTTTTAAATAACTTCAGAAAATTTTCAAACGCTTAATTTAATTACAGGCGTGTGGTTAACCAAAATTTTATTCAAAGCATGTGTCTGATTGCAGGATTTAGTCGTGGCTTTTACGCTTATTACATTTGCATACCACGGAAAGCTTAACCACCACCGCCACAAGCTAATACTTGATGGACGCATTCTTTTCCTAATAAAAGACGTATTCAGTTTAAGGACTCAAGAACTTTTTTTTTAATAGACGTAAATTTAATTAAGAATTAACTGAATAAATAGTTGTAAACAGTTTTAAGTAAATCTGGGTGATTTATCTAAGAATTTCTTAAAACAAGAATGCAATTAATATCGATTACCTACTAAAATCTTTGCGGCCTCAATAAACATCAATCTCGGATAGATTAGTCTTTTGTGGCATTCCAAACGGCAAACGACTGTGCGAACTATTTTTCAAGGTCATTGCAAACTTTTGTTTCCACATATTTTAAAAATATAACTTCATAATAATATAGTAACTGTTACAGTACATATACAATAAACCTTATGCATTTAACAAATACTAGCTGTACCCGTGGGCTACGCCCTCCCCCGTTTTTTGTAGGTCCGAATGCTCCCTCCGCGGAGTCAATCTCGGAATTGACAATTAATCCCGGAAAGAGAATCCCGTAGAGAAAAATCGAAAGTCCGACAAAACTGGAAATGAAGCCTGAAAAATCAACCCCGTAACAAAATTAAGAAAGAAAACCCCTGTAAAATCATGAGGAAAAGCGTTCAACGACAAAAGTTATACTTTATTACTTCAAAAATATTTGTTTATTTTAACCTTCTACGTATTTCAACATGATTACATGCCATTGTCAAAGGTTATATTAAAAAGTAAACAGTTAGTGTTGTTATAGCAACAACGGAACTTGGTGACTTGATCTCGGTAATCGTCTGCAGATGACTTCATTTCTTATCCCAAAATTTCCAAAATATGTGAATTTAAGAGATTAATTTGCTTATTCATTAACGGTACAGTTTTTTAATGTTTGTGAGTTTCGTAAGCTTCTTGTATATCTAATTTACGTTTATCATCACAAAAGTGTAAACATTTTATAGTGTTATTAGATGTCATTGAACGATTGTGTTCTAGTAAGTGCTAAGCGTAATTGGATTTATGTGGGTGTTTGTATTTGTAACAACGTACATGTTCTTTATATCTAATATCCAAATTTCTAATTGTCTGGCCTATATAAACCGGATTACAATGCAAACAATTTAATATATAAATGCCCGAGTTTAGCAAATCATCTGTTTTTGATTTTGTAGTAAACAACAGGTTTAAAATGTTTTTAATTGTTTTAATACTTACTTTATATTTATTTTTTTTGCTTATAATTTTAGCAATTGTTTCTGATTTGTCACCAAAATATGGGAACAAAGTATATTTAATTGTATCGGATGAAGTTGGGGTATTTGGATAAATTTTGTAATGGCTAATATTTAATGTTTTTCTTTAATTGATGTATCGATAAGTTTAGTATTATAACCTTTACTATATGTAATTTGTTTATAATTGAAATTTCTCTATTATAATTAATTTCATCTAAAGATATCACCATTTAAAACGTTTAAATTTTAAGTTTTTAATATTATTCTTCGTGAGCTCAGTGAACGAAATCGGATTACTAGTAAATGGCAAGTGTAGCAAGAATTCATATTACACATTTCTGTTACAAACTCCATACTCACGATTGCTTCTAAGTAATAATTCAATTTTAATAATAGCGTGTTCAGCATCGATAGAATGTGATTTGCAAGATATTGTACTAACAATTCTAAATTGCAGATATGCGGGCGCCTGAATTCTCAAGACTTTTTTTTTAATATACCAATCAATTAATTTGCTTACAGCAAACTTCAACATAGAACTGTAACTTGGGCAAGAAAATATTAATAACTTATACGCTGTTAAACACAAATATGAAAACGTGCAATTTAAGCATTACATTAACATTTTGATTTAACTTTATCAAAATGCAAAAATACTGATATCTGTTACCGTCCTGTATTAAAAAAATAATGATAATAATAGCCATTACATTTTTCGACATCGGGGAAAAAGGTGCCCTTGAATTTTCCATTTCTGTTTTCTATTTCTTAGCATCATTATTAAAACAATAGGTAGTGCGAAGAAAATACTGATAATTTTCACTTTTATTACTGATAAAAATGAAAACGCTATAGTAATACTCTAATGATGTGTTATAACATGCGCACATTTAAGAACCAAAAAAAATTATTAATACATGCAAGAAGAATATTATTCCCTAGTTCTCAATTAAAGATTCAGAGAAATGTTTTTGAAATTATGCGCTAAATATTCCTTTACTTGCGCGCATGCTTACACATGTACGTACACAAACACACGCACACTGCTACATCAACGCACGCGCGCGAACATTCACGCAGACGTGTACCGAGTATTACGAAAAAAAGAAGCAATATTGGCTGGTGTTAAATTTTGTTTACGTGGAGGCAAACCTGAACTTTTTCCATACATTTTTTTATTACATAACCTCACTGTAAACCGTCATTTGCTTAAATTCAGTCATTAGTAATTGCTTTTATAACTACTGTTAATTCGTGAGGAGTTGCTAGTCCCCCCATCAGATGCGGCGGGTACTGGGGAAATAAAATACCCAGGGCGGACCAAAACTAGCACAAAATAGAGGTCTTACTGGGTTCACCCAATAAAACAAAAAGATAGGGTTCAGCAAGATGGGGGTTTTCTTGACTGGAAGACATTCTAGGATTGGCGGAAGAATTCAAGTAAGGATCAACGACAGCGACCATAGTCAGTGGAACTGACCGCCTGGCAAGCGTGGTGAGTAACAGCCAAAACACTCCAAATGTTCAATGATGATTAAAGATAAAAGAAAACGGCCCTCAGTCCCCAGCAGCTTTGGAGTTTCTGATCAAGGCAGCGTTCAGTGCAACAAATAGGCAAACGGTGTTGAGAATCTCTGCGTAAGACTACGCTGCCAAGTGAAGAAAAATGAAAAAAACCGCTTTAAACCTTGCTACATATAATATAAGATAATGAACAATGACGATAAAATAATAGAGGTGGAGAAAGAGATAAAGAAGGTAAAATGGGATATAGTAGGACTGGCTGAAGTCAGAAGAAAAGGTGAAACATGTTTGAAACTAAACTCAGGGAATACTCTATCAATTGTTGCAATGAAAATAGTGCAAACTTATGCCCCGACCACGCCATATGAAGATGAAGATATAGAAGAATTTTATGAGGAAGTTACCCAAGCTATAGAAGAGAATTTGACAGGAACTACTATCATCATGAGTCCCGAGTTGGCGTGGTTAGAATGCCCGTTCGAGTACGACCAGCAGAGTTAAGCATAGCTCTGCCTGGTCAGTACTTGGATGGGTGTCCGAAAGCCGAGTCAACACGGCACTTGGTGCTCGCGGAATGGCACCCTAATAGGTGATCCCGGATGTCGCATTAACAACGCGGCAGTCGTTAGTGGGATTGGAATCCCCCGCGAAGTATAGATGAATGAGTAAATGGACGAGTAAATGTAATGCCAAAGGTTTGGCGTAAGCTGAGGAGGCGTAGTGGGTAAAGGCCCAGAGGGTCCCACTACCCTCCGGAACATAGCAATAAGCCAAACCTGGAGTGAATGGGACTAATCCATGGGCCTCATTGGCCCGGAGTGCTCATCATAGAGGACTTGAACGCTAAATTAGGAACAAAAAATGAGATAGAAGAAGATAAGATTGGAAAATTCGGCTACGGGCAACGAAATGAAAGGGGGGATAAATTAATGGAATTTCTAAGAAAAGAATAGCTTTATGCTATGAACACATTTTCAACAAAAAAACACGAAGCAAATGGACCTAGATAAACCCCAACAAAACAACAAAAAATGAAATCGATTATACACTATCATCAAAAAGACACATAATCGAATATGTAACAGTTCTATATAAACGCACAACAGGAAGCGATCCCAGATTAGTACGAGTAAGACTGAGTATAAATAAAAATTAGGAAGAGAAAGTCACTGCATTGGTAGATACAGATAAACTGAAAGGAAAAAACAAAGAATATTAGGAAGAAATAAGAACAAGACTGGTAGACCAACAAAATATATCGGAAAAAACCATTGACTAAATAAGCTCTGTATGAACTGCAGAAGCAAGTATAAAAGTAGCCCCAAAAAAAGAAATAAAAAAATGTACATCAGCAAAAAAACAAAAACCATGATAAAGAAACGAATAGAACTGGTAATATCAGGAATACAAAATAGCGTGAAAACGGAAAGAAGAAATGATAGAGAGAGCAATAGAAAAAAACAAAGATATGAAATGTCTAAGGAGAACAACAGGAACCAAACAAATTATTGACCTAAGAAATAAAGAAAACGTAGAAAGTAAAGATCGGGAGGAAATTTTGAAAATTACAGTTGAATTATAAAGGAACTATACGCCTCAAAAGTAAAACCGCAACTACATATTAAAGACGAACTTAAGAAAAAGATCTTAAACGTTAACTCCAAACAAATTTAGACAAAGATTAAGCAGAAATAATTAATGCGCTGAAAGAAATGAAAAACAACAAAGCCCCAGGGGAAGACAAAATTACCACAGAAATGTTAAAAATAGAAGGGCACGAAGTCATAAATATGCTTAAGATTTTATTGAACAAGTGCCTTCAAAATGAAAAAGTTCTTAAAGAATGAAATGACATAGCAGTGGTAATACTGTTTAAGAAGAGATACAAGATAAGGTTAGAAAATTGCCGACCCATCATCTTGCTTCCAAAAATATACAAACTGTTAACAAAATTTTTAACTAAAAGAATAACTACGAAACTAGACAGTTACCAACCAAAAACAGAAGCAGGATATAGATGGACATACAGCACTTGCGACCATCTGCACACGCTAACAATTCTGATAGAAAAATCCAGTGATCATTATCATCATCCCATTATACCTGGAATTTATTGATTCTGAGAAAGATTTTGATAGTGTAAAGCTGTGGGCCGTAGGCTGTGATTTTATAGAATGCTTAATTACCTTCAAAGAAAATAGGTCCGAATAATCTCCTTTCGTTAAGACTTTTCAGGATGCTAAGACATCTCAACAACGTCAATTCTCTTACTGCCCATATACCTGATTCGGCTGCGCTTTATTTGAGAGAGCAGAATTTCATTTTCCTATTTTTCTTTAAAGAAACAAACATGTCACCGTAACTTCGCGTAGACAGCCTACATCGACAAAAGTATTTTTAAAAAAACGTTAAAAGTTTTAATAAATGCACCATCGGGATGTACACGCATTTCTCATCTGCACTACCGAGAAAATTGCAGGAAAACGCTAAAACATACAACATAATATAAATATAGTTATCGCACTTGAAAGCTCATGCGTGTGCATACGTAGCACGAGGATTGGCGCTGCAAGTGTTCTGCATCCAGTGTTGTCCACCTGTAAAAAAACTTTAAAGCCAGCTTATAGCTTTTTATTGAACACACCTTATAGACACACAATCACATACAGTGACCCACGCACACTTACGCTCGTGCATACCTACGCACGAACCCCATCTTCACACACACACAAACACACACATAGACAATGATAATGTAATAGATATAATGATTTTAATTTCTCTGCACTGCGACGTTAGAAAGTTGGCAAATTTTGCATTTTCGAAAGTGGGACAATATAATGAGGTAACAATATCTAATCTCGATCAATTTTCTTTATCTGTCCTTACTTCAAAGATGTTCTTAATGATCACTTAACAAACGAGTGTACAGTCCTAAACAAAATTATTGTTTTTCTCTTGTTGTATATGTAGATGTACGGCGTGTTTGTAAATAGCTCTACAGCCTGTAACTTTGTTATTAATAAAGATATCGAAATAAACTTTTTTTTTGTTTTAAATGGGAAAATGTATTGCACAAAATGCCGTATGCGAATATTAAACAACGCCTACTGCTTTTGCACAACGGCATATAACTTGTTTTTTAATTGGAACACCCTATAATTTTTGGATATTTGGAATCAGCGCAAAAAATACTTCATGATGGTGCATATTTTTTTAAATAAAAAAAATATATTTTGTTAAAGTAGGCCATGTACAATCACTAACAAATGCTCAAGGAAGGTAAAACAAATGCCACTTGCCTTCAAAAGTGCACTATAGCCGAACTTCATTAAAACAACTGAAAACGTAATTTTTTAATGGAATCATATACAATAAAACAGCTTTACAATGACATGCCACACATCCTTAGGGTTGGTGAAAATTAACCTTTGAAAAAACAGAAACAACAAAATGTATTTTTTTATTAAAAAATATATGCACTCTAAAATTTCGAATAAGTGTACCATCATAAAGTATTTTTAGCGCAGATTCCGAATATCCAAAACTATAAAGGGTGTTCCTTTTAAAAAACAAAAGTTATATGCCGTTGTGTAAAAACAGTAGGCGTTGTTTAATATTGGCATACGGAATTTTGTGCTATACGTTCTCTCATTTAAAACAAAAAAAAAGTTTATTTCGATACCCTTTATATTTTGGAGTAAGTATTATGTTTCTAAACTCATTTTAGCTGAAATGTCTTCACAAATATATGGTATCAAGGTTCTTAGGAATTTAAACATCCAGTTTTTGTATTGTATATGAAATGAGTACAAAAAATACAGAGAAGGAGAGACTGTAGGTATATTTATTGATTATTATAGGTATGTAAAATACTTTATTACTTATTTATACAATATTTATTTATTTTAATTTTATACGTATTTCAGCATGAAAAAATAGACAGTTAGTGTTGTCATAGCAATAGAACTTGGCGACTTGATCTCGGTAATTGTCTTCAGATGACTTGATTTCTTATTCCAAAATATCCAATAGAGGAAGCTGACCAAATAAATAATAAGTAAGTAACGAACTCGCATAAGGTCAAACATGCAAGCTTGATACTGTTTAAAATTGCATAAAAGCAACAACTATATATTTACAGGAATTATGCGGATATTTATTATTAATGTATTGCCTCATACTTTAAATACTGATTAAATACTAGACTAAAAGCCCGGATACTGCTTATTATATCTTATTTACGTTTACTGATACAGGCGACATGTCTATGTTAAGACCTATTTATTAAGGATTCAAGATTTTAAATTAGACCAACTTCAAACTATTTGTCGTAGTAGCTACGCCACTGGTAAAAGGTTGCCATAAATGGTCATTCGTTTACTACTGCTGTTTATTAAGTTGGCTAACAGTAACAATGTTCGTTGCAGACTTCCTTTTAATTAAATTTACGAGTGGCATTGTTTTAGGTTTCGTTATTGATAGAAGATTGTTACGTAGGTATAAAACAATCGTATTAAAAGTTTCGTAACGGCTGAGCAAGCATTTGATAGGAATCTAGTCAAACAAACGAGGCTGTATCACGGTAACACTGAATTATTTACAAAGCACCTTACACGTTACTAAGTTACCACAACATCAACACTTGCGACAAAGAGTTCATCATCGTGGCAAGTTACCAGTTGTTTCAATTATTATTGTTTTATTCGTTTTAAGACTAATCGAAATCTGTTTAAGTATGCAAGTTTAGTAGTAGCCTTTTAATATTCCACGCAACCTGATCTGAAAAATTAATTAAAGGTAAACTGAGCTATTACGTATTATAATCGCAGAGGCAGGGTAAGGAATCGGCTGTTACAGTTATTACAACTCCAAACGTTTGTGCTTGATAACCGCGACACCACGACACAGTGGCGGCTCATAAGGGAAGCAACGTGGACGACGTCTTTCCTGCTAAACACTCCAAGCAAACAATATTACAATAACCTACCCCACTATTTCAAAACGTACGATACCGTCTAAGTTTTACTGCAGAAGAGCGATGTTTTCTTAAAAGTTGTAAGCTGGCAAAATGTCGGATATGCGGGTCCTAGGCAGGCATCGTACAAACGTTTCTGTGGGCTAAAAAGTGAATTCCGGAAACAAACTTCGCTTATTTGACCTTGGGATGTAGGACACGTCATCATATGACAGTATAGGGCTATAGGGTGTTTGCTGAAACCCAACGCTTGCACATGCAAAAAATACCTTCTGTCTATAAAGTAATCCCCCCCCCCAACTACCTTTTGAACAACTTGATATTTTTCTACAAAATTTGGTGTGCTTTAATGAGAAATTAAATACTATTTTGTAGCCACTAATAAAATTTTGTATCATTCAAAATGGCGGCTAGACGCCATTTTAGATTTTTTTTATTAAATAGAAAAGGTGGTCGAATAACACCTTATTTGGAATGTCTTTTAGTTCTGCGCCTGATCCTAGAGTTTCAAAGAAAAATATTCAACCATAACAAAATGGCGGATTTCAAATAAATAGACTCACTCAATTCAAAATTGTTTTGATTTTTTTATCCAGTCGTCCACATTTTTATTTGCACGGCAAAATTTTCCCAGAAATATCTCGGGTGGCTGGAAATAATATTGAAAACGTTATGTTCCAACAAGACGGTGCGCCGCCTCATTATTATAGGCCTGTTTCTGACTGCCTCAACGGACATTTTCTTGGAAGATAGATTGGTAGGCGAGGGTCTATAGAATAGCCGACTCACTCCCCAGATTTAACCCCCTTAGATTTTTTCCTATGGGAATATCTGAAATCGAAAGTGTACAGAACCCCGTCCAGAAACAATTGAAGAACTGGAGCAACGCTTTACAGAAATTATGGAAAAGTAGGGGAGAAATTTCATAACAGACTTTCCATGTGCCAAGAAGTGAATGGTAAGCACTTGATTTAATTTCTTCAAACATTTTTATTATGGCCCAATATTTTTCTTTGAAACTCTAGGATCAGGCGCAGAACTAAAAGACCTTTCAGATGAGGTGTCATTCGACCCCTCGTCCAGCCGCCGTTTTGAATGATACAAAATTTAATTATGGGGTAAAAAATAGTATTTCATTTCCCATTACAGCACACCAACTTTTGTGGTAAAATATCAAGTTGTTCAAAAGTTATTTGGGGGGGGGGGTACTTTATAGACACAGTGTATATATCAGGCTGCTTCGTGTAGCGTATGTGTGTCTTCGTATGTAAATGTTTACGATTTATTATAATACAAATTTATTTACAAGAAATTTTAGTTCCTCGTTAGGTAAAATTCAATTGTTATTTTGAACATATCCATGAGAACCGTCAAAAGTGGGCGTTGATTTTCAACTCTTAAACGTAAAAGAGCATTTATGAGAAACACTATGGACTTTTAATCGCTTTGTGATTCAAAAAGATAGGCGTATGCGTTTCATTTATAGAACTGTTTATTAAAAGGGTCGCTCTCCTAAAGTAATTGTCACGAGCAGCCACTGCCAGGACATCTAATATTCATGTAGCCGATATTGAGTCGATGTACATGTGTAGTTTCATTCAACGAATAAAACAAAACGACAACAAATACAGGTCATGCCGTAATACAGGATTATCGACGCATATAACGTGCAAAAATTATATATTAAAAAGATTCTCGTTCATATGAGAGAACTATTGTTAGTGCTTATTTTATGTATACCCGGTATTTTTTACATTACTAAACGTTTGAAGTAGCAACACCTAAGTTACCTACCTGTAAGGTATGTACGATATCTTACTAAAATTTACAATTTATTGTTTGTCGAATTTAATTATGGAAAGCAGTACTACATTAATTTATACTTTTGTTTTTATTCCATTACCAAATAATTATTGTTTCGCCTCTTAATATATCGGTGTAGATTCTATTCGTGGTTACTTCTGTGAATTGGTCAGTTTCGTTAGGCAAAATTTAGATGTAACGTGAAAGGATTCGCCTGTAAGCACACCAAAACAATTATTATGTAAAAAAAACGCAACCTTACAACCTATAATTATTCGATTACATATTTTACGTAAAATCATAATTACCCAGTTCGTTACTGACTTCTGTCCCTTCAGTACTTTATAATCCCCTTATTTCTAAATATTTATGTAATTGCGAGCTTTTTTACGGCTACCTTCAACACTCACTTTCCGAACACCTTCTTGCTGTATAGATTGATTCTTCTCTTTCGGCTTATCAGCATTGTATACCGCTTCAACTTTTTCGTACTGTTTTTCTTGGCCCGTTTCCTGTTATCCCGTCTTACGGATCAATTTCTACAGGGTGTTATTGAAATACGGGCAGATATTTTATCAACCTCTAATAAAACTCACCAAACTGAATCACTTTTCTATTTATCATTTTTTTCAAATCGCATATTTATTTAGCAATCAATCCCCCTCTTTAATTTGACACGCCGTTCAGTAATGTACACCTACAAGTACTTGACGAGAATAATGAGCTGGTGCACTATCATGAAGGTACCACATGTCTAATATAAAATAAGGAAAATTAAAATAATAACATGTCTTAATTTTGGTTCTCGGGTGGATAAATTATCTTCTAACATTCGTTGAAAAAATAACAATTTTGAAGTATTTGGAACCATAACAAACACTAGACTAATTTAAAAGTAACTAGCCTGCGGCCTTTGCCTAGCGCTGTCAGCGCGTCATCTTTCACTCATAAAAGACAAGAATATATAATCTACCTTATTACCAAAGATTTAATGTATTACAAAATATCGCGCAACTCTCAAAACCGCCTAATGCTCTATACGTCTGCACTGCCAGTCGAGAACCCAGCCTCGTTGCGTCAGCAGCCAGAGGTGCACGAATTACCAAACCATTACACTGATAGCATGCAAAAAAATCCGTTTATGCTGGAACAAGGGCCCACAACAAAAACGTTGAACTATTGATGGAGATACACCCGCTGAAATCATCTAAAAAAAAAGCTAAAGTAAAGACAACCCCAGTAAAATTATTTCCCCCAGAAATCAGACACCAAAAAAGTAGCCTTAAACAAAAGCAGGTGTATTCTCATGCAAGTGGATCACTGAAAATTAAAATAATAACAAATACATAAATAACAAAAATTAGGAAAATTATCAAATTCAAATTGTTGTAAGGAAAAACAATTTAAAATTAATTAAAAATTTGCTCTTTATTAAAGAATATTTTGTATATGTAAATAATAAACTATTTTAATGGGTTTATAAACACAACGACATGAACTTAAATAGCTCCCGAGGTTTAAAGCATGTACCTGTAACATACATACGGTGATATTCCACCTTGTAAAACGAAAACCGGTCCTGATGGCAAGAAATACGATAAAGCCCTGCGTATGCAACAGGACTTAACTTCGCAGTATTTACCTGTGGAAAGTAACTACATTAACCATGGAAAAATTAAGATTTTGGTAGAGCTAGGTCGCTGCTGATTTATGTTCCTTCCACTTAATTTTTTTTTCTTTGATGACAAATCCCAAGAAATGACAGAAGGATGCATCACATCACTTTAGAAACTTATTTATTTAACTATAGCTTAAAATAAACAAGCTGATTTATTTTATTGATAAAATGGTTTGTATACTTACTTTTTTATAAATATTTATTTAAACTGCATCTTTGCATGTAAGTAATATAAGTAAATTATTCTAGAATAAATTGTACACCGTAATTAGTTTAAAGTGGGAAAGGAAATGCATGCTTATGTATCACAAGTTGGGAGGCATATACAAATATGCCTAGAAAAAATAAAAAAATCCATAATGATGAAATATTATAAATTAGAAAATATTATGCACTTCTGAACAGCAGGAGTTAAAGCGAAGTACTAACACCCGATGGCGCCAAACGTCATTGCATCGATCCATCTTGAGCAGGTAATTAGACCTATTACAAATTAATACCTCACCTATCGATTATTAGTTAATACAATTCTTTAATAATAGTCCACGTCTTCCAATAAGTCATTAAATCGCGTAATACAACTAAATTAGGCCGATTTCTCAATTATTTATGTATATAATATTATATAATTAAAAGCAAGATGAAATGTGGAAAACAAAATGAATGGCAAGTTGAATAAAGCGCTCAAGAAAAAGGAGAACTGTAATAAATAGATGTTGAATTGAAATTATACAGTATATGACGAAAAAATCATATTTCAATTCGAATATTTAAGAACGCTAATGAATAATGACGTTTTAACAAAATCGGTAGCATGAGGTTTTTCGCAGCGGGTAATTTGCAATTTTTGACCATTTTGATAAAATAGCCATACATTTACTAAAATGCCAAACTTTAAAACACATTTTTTTAAATCAAAATTAATTCAACAGTTATACCACTAGTAATGAAACAATTAATAATGGGGGTATTAAAATAGGAAGACTTGTTGCGTTGCAAAACAAACACGGTTTGCTATGCAGGAAGTTTGAGTAATTTACTCCGATTATTTTTTAATTCACTCGTGGTATATGAGTGGATTTTTCACGAAGATAATATAGAATTGAAAAATTAATTTTATTATAAATACTATCAAATAAAACCAATGAGTAATTTGCGTAACTTTAATCGCGATGGATTTTTGTACGTCAAAAAGACAACTTTGTTGAAAATTAATAAACAACATATGATGTGAGATGCAACAATAGTATTACCTACAATACAGCTTTATAAAAACTGATGTGCTAACAAAGTAACCTATATATCAAATCAGTTCAAATCAAATCAGTTTATTGGTGTTTTAACAAATGTTTTACACAGGTCAGCAGTATGGTGGTATCCATATAAATACAGTAATAATACATTACAAATGCAAAATAATTGCAATACAAATACAGTACATTAACACAACTATACAAAATTGTCAGACATATATATACAAAGCAAAACGTATGTGCGTGTGTTTGTATGTCCGGATTATCTAAAATTCTAGCCTACTTGCAAATGAGCTTAAAATTTTTAAATAAAACATACATAAACCGAAAATTCGATATTAGAAAGCGTCATGATTTGCAACAAGCGCTCCTGTTCCAATTTAATGTAATTTCCGTCTTTAATAGTGTATGTGAGGGCGCAACGTATAAAATCAATTTGAAGCACCCTCCTTAATGGCGTTTAATTACAAATAACAGGTGATTCAGCCTAGATGTCCCAAGCTTAAATTTCAATTATTTTTCAAGATACCTAAATTAATTATTGCATGTGTTTATGGTGCTTCGAAAACTGCAAATTCGCCTGATATACAACATGTCACTACTTCCGGTTACACCGGAAGTCAGGGCAACTTTGTTTCTTAAATAGCACCTATTTTTCTGATAGATTTTGATAGAGCATTACATTTTACCTACTTAACGTAAATTATGTATAAAAATTACTCAAGAAGTTGAACGGTTAGCCGCCAGAGGGCGCTGAAGTAAAAATTTAAGTTAGCCGTTAATTTTATGCTGCTACAAATGTTTCGAAAAGTCACTGCCTTTAAAAAATTTAAATAGTTAATACAAAAATGTATTTGTCTTGTTTATTTTCTGTTTCAACGCGTAAATTAATTACTGTTTTATTTATGTCGCTTTAAGTTTGCTGCAGAAAACGCTGATTTGCAATTTAATTTGCAAAACATTTCCGCTTCAGGTCTTGGTTAGTAATAATACGCACCAAATAAACTTTCCGTTATAGTCACACGATCGCCAGCATAGGCATGCACTACACATACCTGTACTACCACAACACTACACACATATACGTATGCAGTTATATGGGGTGTCTCAAATTATATCGGCACTATTGTTAACTTTCTTATTAGTACAGCTACGGAGTTTGTTAAGTTAGGAAAGAAACGTAACTTTTTATGCTGATTAAGATGCCGCAACAGAAAAAAATAATTTATTTTTTTTTCTTGTGCCATACTCTTACAGGACGTCGGTAAGAGGGTCAAAGCCACGTTTTTAAAGGGCTTGGCATCGTAAAGTACTACACCTCTGTACTAGGGAAATTTGGCGTAAACTGTGTAGTTTAACAATTGCTCTAGGTGTTAGCATAGACAACCGGGACTGACGGCTTTACGTGCCCTCCGAGGCACGGTTAAACTGCATGTTCACCAACTATATGGGTCACCTATCCAAGACGTAACCAGGCGGATCATTGCTTAATTGTGAGTACCGTTAGACCGGTACTTGCAGGTTTCCTCTATGCAGCTGACTGCATTTAACATCGCCTTCGAGTTAAACGGTAATAGTTTTTTTTATAGAACACACTGTGTGTTTTTGAATATCCCGAAAGTAATTTTAATTCTAAATGTAAAAGTTACGATGCAGTAATAACCAGGCCTGTAGCCAGAAACTAATTTTAGGGAGTGCTCATGGGATTTCAGGGGGGTCAAATAATTTTTATCACCAAAAACCTAAATACAGCCTTTATATATTTATTATAAACATTTAAAAATAACGATAAATAAACATGATAAATATGTTGATTAAAATACAAAATAATAATTAGTAAAGGTGCAAACGCCTGTTACGCTTGTTATTAAATTTTCTGTAAAAGCATCTCTGTCGACTTTTTGTGTGCGTTCCTTCTCAAATGCAAGCAGGATCAAATCTGCCATTCTCTGGTGGCACATGCCTATTCTTTGGGGGCGATTTATTTGAGTGAGCGTTGAGAAGGTGGATTCGCATACTACAGTGCTGCAAGCAAAAGTTCTGGCTGTAGCCAAGAGATTATAAGTATCCTCAAAGGCCAACCGTTGATTATATATTTCTTGAAATACTACCAGTCGCCTTTCTTCCTCTCCTTTGTCGTTGATAATCTTTACTTCACTTTTCCTTTTATTTTCTGTAAATTGCTTGACAACTTTGATCTCTTCTATTGATGGAAGCTTTATTCCCAATGACGATTCCAAATATATCATTTTATTTAAATCCATTTCATCTTCAACCGTGGAAATAGCTTCCAACAATTCGGGCTACCTGTAGATGGGGATGGGACAAGGACTACCGTCACGCAGTGACCGCGCTATCGAGACTTGGAGAATTCCAGTGCGATATTTAATTATTGCAGAAACTTGGAAATTATTCTTTTTAAATAAGTCCTAAAAAATGGTCGCAATGTTGGTAATTCTCCAGGGGGTGCTCAAATTTTTCCATGGGGTGCCAGGCACCCCCTGGCACCCCCCTAGCTACAGGCCTGGTAATAACCCAAAGTAGATAATACCAAAAGTATATTCATTCATATTTATGTAGTTTTAAAACAAATTATGTCTTGACTACGAATCAATTGGATAGCCACAAAAGGAATTCGTCAATAACTTTTTTCTATTTTCTACTTTAGCACTATTGCATTACAGTTTTTATTTATTCTTAAGAACTACATTTTCTTTCAGAATACTTAAAAATATACAAGGTGCTCAATTATAAGCAACTATTTTATGGAATAATTTAAAAAGCAAACTTTTGTTTTTTTTTTCAATTTTATTCAGCATAATAAGTTCTACTACTTTCTGACTTTAGATAAATCTATAGCTCTTATAAAAAAAGGTAGAAATAGTGTCAACACAATATGATACACCTGTATATTAACGCTTGTTGGCGACGAACTTGATAGTTTTTCTGGATTTTTTTCTTCGTCAAAGGTTGCTTTTTTTAATAAGAAATACTAATTTGTTCTCCAAGTTAGTGTTAGTTAGTGATAAGATATTTCTAAGGAAAATAATCGAATCAATGGATTATCTCGAGAGATTACAGAAAACTTTTCAAATGATTTTACGGTTTTAATATGTTCGGATTTGTGCATTTCGTGAGCGAGCGTTGAAGCAATACCCCCCTATAGTAGGCAACCGCAAATGTCGAATGCAGATACACGATACAATTAGCACCAGTCGTGGTATTGCGATGCGAATACACAAATGACGGCAGAATTTCTGGAATGCGATTGCATTAAGACGACCTTCTCGCTTTTTCCTGCGCAATCATGTTTTATCTTGAACATTACTATTTATTAGAACTAGCAAAGACAGCAGTTTTCACTGCACTGTTTTGTTTCTCGTGGTCATTTTTAAAACTTTTAATATTGCTCTAAAAAGTATAAATAATAAAAAATATGAGAATACAAGGAAATGTATTAATATTCAAAATAATACTGTATTACCGTTGATAAAAATAAGTGATACACTTCACAAAACAAGAATAAATTAATTATTTGTATAATAAATAATAATCGCATGGTTTTTGTCCCTGGTCTCATTTAAAAAATAACCAATTGCCATATAAAGCAGAAAAATGTATCCACTTTCGCGGTTTATATTATATATTATAATATTACTCAAAACAGGCCGGAATTAGCGACGAAAGGTGATGAAATTAATAAAAATACTATTCAAAGCTGAAGGTTTACTCTGTTTTGCCAAGCAGCTCTAAGAATGACGATGAGAACGAAAGTTCTTTCGTGGAAGTATTCGAGAAGCAAGCAGAGATCGTATTTATTACTTTTTACTGCTTTTACTGAATTAATCATTTTCTATTATTAAATGCTTTCATATCAATCATTGGATTATGAAAATCATTCAATAATGCTCATCACTAGTGTTAATTATTGATCGATTTTTCTAACAGCATCGACGCACTTTAGAAAGTAAGTAAAAGTCAGTCGTCATATTTAAAAAAAAATTGTATAAAGACGGATTATACGCTTGCGACATACACATTGCAGAAGCTGTCAAATTTCGGTTAACTTTAATATTAGGCGAGACAAAAAAAACTACACCCAATACATATGACACTGTAGTAGTTTTTACATTGGTTTGGTTAACAAATTGAAGGTGAATATTTATTAGACTTCTTGCTTAATTTTTAAGTTTTATGTCACCCCATCCTGAAGAAGAACATATTTGGTGACCTTAACGGTTTATGGTTCAATCTACAGATGTGCAGAACGGTTTTCTGTTATTTATAATACTGCAAGTCTAAGTAAATTGCTATTTTGTCTAAATTGTAAAATTACATTCGCATTGTTCTTGATAAATAGAAAAGTGATGAAAAGTATCATCGCATATAACAATGTATCGTTTTTCTACAAAGTTAAATTCTGCAAATGGGCAGAAACGTCGTACGAGGGAAATTGGAAGCTTTAATTAATTAATGTTGTGCAAGTACTATATAGGGTGCTAATTACAAGTCTCATAAACCATGTACCAAGTGGACTAGACATCGCTTTTAACCTCGTTCAGCTCATTTCCCTTTTGAACATAGTTAAATCGATTTGAATTCGTAAATGTTATATTAAATGTGGTTTGTTTTTATCATAAGGCAATTATTGCACTATTTATTCTAAATGCATCTTCGAATGTGTATTTGAAATACTATCGTAGTATCTAGTTTTTGATAAATGTATAGGCATTTATTAAACGTTGCAAGCAAATGGTTATTTTAGCAAAATAGTTTTACTTCGGAAAACAGCTTTTGACCAGGCAAATTTAAATACTACCCGTTTTCATTCATTTTGACTATCCACATGGTAGAATGCTACTGGTTATGCTCTTTTGGATGTGGGAGCTATTGGTGCGCAACCAGTTCTAAACGGTTGGCCGTCTGACGGCTAGTATTTCTGCTTTCCTAGTCAGAAGCTATTTGTTTAAGCATGCCTGCGGCATGCACACCCAATAATTCAATGTAGGTTATACGATTGAACCTTTGATGATCTAAATTAGTAATGGCTGCTACCATTTTCATATGTAATTTAGTACAAAGCTTGGAAATAAATGAAAAAATGAAGAAAAACAAAATATCATCTGTCTTGCAACTGTAGTAATATCCGTAATAAAATGCGTAGGAGCACTTGATTACATCAATAACAGGTGAAAGCATCAAAGTGAATCAGAAATCAATTCCTGGTCATGTTTCAGCTATTCACGCTCTCTATTATGTCTCCTTAACTTCACATTAATGCTTCTGCAAATAGGCAGGCATTCAGCAGCTGTGGAATTTATCTATGCTTAGAATTACTGTAAAAAACAATATTTTCATAGGTATTTTAAGATGATTGCCACCTTTGTAATTGTAACGGTTTTGTTTCTTTTGTTATTGCAATTAAAATTGCGATACATATATTATTAACTATATGTTTTGAACAACATCCAGAAAGTTATAGAGTTGGACCTAGATAATCAAAAATAGTTGAGCTGTAGATTAATGATATTATCACAAAGCTAGTGTAAAGATCATAATTTCTTTTTACTTTCCCATATGGGAATGTAATGTGATCGTGAAATACATGTTTTGGAGATACAGGGACCCATAATAACTGTTTTTAAAAAAATACTTGAATAGTACTACGACAGTCGGGCTATAACTGCCTCGTTAAAGCCACGACAGTCAAAATGTGTGTGCTTTGCTGCGCCTACGGTGTTTTTATTATCGCTAAAACATCTAATGGAGCATCTCAATAACAACTAAACCGATTTAAATGATATTTGGTATACGTAACTAAGTACAACAAAAATCCATTGAGCCAAAAAGTATTTTTTTACGATGTAGACCTTTGGGTGTATAAATGCCACGGCGAAGTATCAAATTAAGTTATGGATGTCCACGCACAACTCGCTATTAAATTACTTATAAAATCATCAGCAACTACTGAAATTGACGACTGATAGTATATTTGTTTACGTAATAGCATTTAAATGTTATTCGTATTTTGTCTATGTTGGTTGTACTGCTGTACAACGAAGAAAAATATTAATTAGAGCAGGCTATGGCAAGCGTGGCGTATGTCGTGTTGTTACTTCTCTTATAAATTATAAACGTCAAAGGAAAGGGTTATGCTGTTCTTCACGTGTTTTGACATACGACAATATTCATTATGTCGGAACACGTTATTAATAAATATGACCTTTTTCCTGTACTTTTATCTACGGGGTGAGTCATTTAAGTGTCATCCCACTTTTCTTTCCTAAACTATTCGGAATATATAATTTTTTCCATGATAAAAGTTGTTGATAATTAACTGCTGCATAATCCAGAATTATTACGAATTACTATGAGTGATTAGTTATTCTTGTACAGCACATTAATTTGTTATTTTAAATAAAACGCCCTGTGTATTATTGTATTTTTATATTCTACATTCAACTCTAAATATACAAACATTGCGGTACTATAAACTTAAAATTAGTGCTTTGTGAGTTATTTGACTTCTTTGAAAAATTTTGAGGTTTCTGGACTAAATAAAGTATTCAGCTGTATGGTAAAAACAACAAATTATTACATAGTTGTTCATAATTTAATGTTCATTTTGCAAAACTTCAAATGTCAATAACTTTTATTTTTCAAATAGGACACTCAGTCACTCAGTACTTTTAAACACCATTAGATGGAGAATTAACTTCTCTTTCAATTTGGTGTAGGTCTTGTATACTGCATAGTAAAATTTCTATATCTATGCCTATTTTGACATGTTTACATGTCATTATCCAAGGTAAGATTAAAAGTAGACAGTTGGTTGTACCATGGCTTTGTAATGTAGTGTATGTTCTTGTGTCAAATGAACAGAATTTATACTTTCAAAAAATTATTAAAATCTAATAATTTAGAGATGTAGATTAACAAAAAGTTGCCCTATTTACTATAAAAAAATTGCGTGAATTCTAAATATCTATTAAATTGTCAGAAAAAGCAATATAAATAAAAAAAATTGACCTAAATAGTAAAAAAAATTTTTAATTGTTAAATAGAACTTTTTGTACAAGTCTTAGACTTAAAAATTTAGTAAAAAAAATTGTCACAATGGGTTTCGGCCAACTAGAGATATGCTCAGACGTAGATTCTTACTATTAACAGTGTACTTTCTCAGGCGTATGGCACGCGGCGCTATTGTCCATTAGTAATTAGGCGTAACGCTGAGGCGCTGTTTGGAAGGAAGCATATTAAGGTAAAGAACAGCATGGATTGCGACAAGACTTTTTTTGGGAGGTATTATCTACTTGTGCGTAATCCATAGCTGTTATAGGTTGATTTCTCTTTGGGAATTAGGCGAAACTTTTGAGGCGATGTTAGAAAGCGACCTAATCAGACTTTTTAACTTACGATTTTATATAACTCTTACTATTTATAAGCAGTCCCAGAAAGTAGAAGTATCATTATAAGTAAAACTGTGATACAAAATCAGACCGAAAGCTTATTTCTCTACAACTAACGTGCAAATTGCGTTAACAAACTTCACACCTTTAGAACACTTCACCACAAAAATAAATAAATATTTTAAAATATTGATTGTATAATATCAACATCTTATCCTTTTCAACTTTGATAAAGACAGGGTAAATCGAAGATCAAAAATAAATAAATCACAACGTAGGCAAGCTCTTTATTAACTTTAAATAATGCTGCTATTAAAATCATAAACACAAATATCTCAAATACTGCAAGGAGACAAAGGGGACGCAGAAATATAATTTGTCTAAGCGCGCCAATAATACAAATCTCTGTACGCAGTAAATAAAGTTTTATTCCTGACATTTATTTCCATTTGCAATTTTTTACGAAAATGAGGCACTCTTTATCGTTATAAAATAATATAAGTAAAGCTTTGTGTGTTTAAACTGATATGCATGAATATCTTTAGGCTGTGAATACATTTTATGCCAATTAGTAGCATGCGCAAGCTTGTTATGCGAGCAGTTTTCATCTAATTATGCAAATTTACCCTGCACCTTGTTTGCAAACTTAGAAATTAAAGAGAACTTGATACTTGATATTAAATCGGATAGTGCGAACGTTATAAGTGTGGCGTTTAAAGTCACGAATGCGTAAAGCCGTAAATTGTAAAAAATGGTCAATAATGCACTGCATAATCAAAAAATACAATGTGCATAATTATATATAAATAACATATATACATAAATTATGCCCAAATGATTTATTATTTCAACACTAAACAAGTTCTACTAGCACCGGTTGTTAATTCATACACAAATTCTTCACTCTGTTAACAACTTGTTTTGACATACCAATTCGTAAAACGAATTTTTTATATGTTTAAAACTTGTTTGAAATTAATCTGAATGTAATTTAAAATTATAAATCACCACTAAACGTAAAACTTATAATCCGTAAGTAGTTTAATGTCCAAGATTGCGCAATCGGCATTTGGCTAAAGAATTCTTACCAGCTACGCTGCAACATCATAGATAAGATTCCAGAATTTATAACTCAACTTTTTCTAGCAACATAAATCGTTAACACTTTATAAAATAGGCACTTACAACTGCTAATTTCAATTTATAATACTGTAGTGAAATGTGTTACAAATTCAACAAGAAAACGGCTTTTCTCAGCTAACAAGGGAAAAGCAATTACAATTGATAGGTACAAATAATAAGTCTGATTGTAAATTTTACTGTTGCATAAACACATAAATATAGCCTTTAAGTTCAAATAAACTTGTGCTCCCTAGCAAAGACGCAAAAGCTAGCAATATCATATAACACTCCATTTTCTAAAATATATAACAGCGTTTAAGTTTTACTCCAGGAAAACAATGTTTTAATAAAACATTATGAAATGGCAAAACTTCAGACATGAGCGTTCCATGCGGGCACCGTTGTTTTTACAGTGAGGCCTCGACTGTATACACAAACAACATAAAACATAAAAATTGACAGATACAATTAAATATGCTTCGATCCGTTATTTTAGTGAAAAATCAGAAAAATTGCTAAAATTATAAACGAAACAAGCAAACATAAAGTAAGTTTTAAAACAACTAAAAACATTTTAAACACTTTGTTCAATGCACAAGAAAAAAAGATGTTTTGCTAAAATCAGGCGTTTACAAATTAAATTGTTCGAATTGTAATTCAGTTTATATAGGCCAGACAATTAAAAATTTGGATATTAGATATAAAGAACACGTACGTTGTTACAAATACAAACACCCACATAAATCCAATTACGCCAAACACTTACTAGAACACAATCATTTAATGACATCGACTAACAGTATAAAATGTTTAAACTGTAGTGATGATAAACGTGAATTAAATATACTTGAAGATTTGAAATTCACAAACATTTAAAAACTGCACCGTTAATGAACGAGACAATTGGTCTCTAAAATTCACTTCTATTGGACATTTTGGAATAAGAAATCAAGTCATCTGCAAACGATTACTGAGATCAAGTCACCAAGTTCTATTGCTATAACAACACTAACTGTTTACTATATATAACTTTTGACAGTGGCATGTAAACATATGTAAAGGGTTAAAATAAATAAATATTATTGAAGTAATAAAGTATTTTATATACCTATAGTCAATATAGACTTCAACGAAGTAAAGCTAAAATTTATAAATAAAATTCTTTATTTCTGATTTTTTTATAATAATTTGCACAGCGACGTAGAATTTCATTACAAACAACTTTTTTCTCTTTAATTTTTCAGTTTTCAGTTAAAAGTCAATTTCTTTAAGAAAATATAATATTTGACATATACCGGAAGTTACATGCCAACTTTTGTCTGTCGCTTTTCTAGTTTTTATACAAACAGCACAAACGATTGCCCACCTTACTTAGATTTATGCCAAATAAATTAATAAAAAAGTTTATGGTGCAGACTCTTTGGCGGTCACTGTATTTCTAACATGCAACTTGTCGCTACTACCATTTTATATTTAGTGGCACTTAGTTACTATTAGCGGTAAGCAGATTAAGATGCGGTAATTTAAAATACAACCATGAAATTGAAGATACTACAACTAATTCATAATTTTAAGTAAGATTGTGACGAGTGTTTTGAACGGCACAAAAATATTTTACTTTTGTGTTTGAAACCCCTGAAAGTTAGGCAATTTATTTTTCAATATATTTGTAAATTTTTTTAAATTAAAGAAAATATTGGTCGTAACGTTTAATTTGGGAATGAGAAGGCGAACTAATTGATGACACTTAGTTTCTTGGTTTTGGAGGTACTGATTTTGATTCGAAGATTTGTAGTAATTGGTTTGGGTGGATGTATGGTACATAATATGTTTATTTACCTTTTGGTAAAACCCTTCCTTTTACCGAACATTTTTATTTTTGCGTAAACCGTTTAAAGCATATTGTCTTGGTATTATTAAGAGATCGAATATTGTAATTTAGTAACTTAGGGGGCTCCGATGCATTTTTTTTAGCATGCATGGTGATTACCGCCCTGGGAATTCTGGTGGATACCTTGTTCGGTCCTTTTGTGGTGTCAACAAGCCGGATGTGCAAGTTATTGTGTTGATTGATTGGTTCTATTATACATTCTATCAAACAACTGTTATAACATGAGATGATACAGGTGTATGTTATACAGGGTGTTTCATGAAGCACTATGGCCATAGCATTTTAACCATGTAATTTGGTTAGGATCAAAATAGGTTGCCTTAAGAATTTTAGCATCTGACATACTTGTTTTAATATTTACAAAACAAGGAAAAATCATGTAGCTGCTGGAGGTGGTCTTAAGGTAAAGCACTCGCTCATCAATGCAAGGATTCCGCGTTCAAGTTCTCTAATTTTTTTTTAAATTATGAGTCATCCTTTATTTATATTCTTACGACATTTTTAATGAGAATACGAAGTGGTGGAAATATTTTTGAAATTTTGAAAAAACATGTTCATTACGCATTGTAAATAACTGTAACAATTTTTTTAAATAAATATTAAAATACTTTAATCACTTTGTATTCACGAAAATATCGTAAAAATATAAACAAAAATTTAAAAATATTTAAAAAAATACCTTTATGGTTATTAAATCCGGGAGCCTCGTATTGGTGAGCGCTCCACCTCAAGACCACTTCTAGCCAAGAAGTGATTTGCTCTTATTTCGTAAATATTACGACAAGCATGTGATAAAATGCTATAAAACATCAAATCTTTTTTGATTCTAAACAAATTACAACATGATGAACATGCTATGGTGCGTACTCCGTGAGACACCATGTATAAACTAAGAAGCGTTGTATAGCAGCACACAAGATATAATTAACGTGTTGAAGTTATAATTAATCGCAGCGTTTATTTATGGTGTTGCCTTGTACATAAATGCCTATTGTAGGTTGATTTTTAATACTATTCGCCAATTATGAACTAATTTTGTTTAGATTTTCTGTAGCATTTTTTGTGAGTTCCAGGTATTTTGTAACTGAATTTGCTTTTGTTTTACTAATTAGTGGTTTGATAATGAGAACCACATTCGTACTTTTCTGATGTAACACAAATCCTATTGTTGCAATGTACAGTATTCTTTAACTCATTGCCAGTGTTTCTTTTACTCCCAGTACTTTATTCTGGAGGTGAAAATACCTAGCCGAAACGAATTTTATGACTAACGTGTCGAAACATATGTATATAAGAAGCATTTATTTATTAATACCTTCGTTTGATCACATTGCGACATGTTGGCTGCGAGCCCATGCAATGCATATATTCAAAGTATATTTTAATCTGCGAATTTTCCTCAGTTCATTTGTGTTTAAAGTTTAAGACCTTGTTGAATGAGATGCTAATACAAAGGACGTGTAGAATCTTAACAGAAAATTCAATTTTAAAACGGTCTAGTTTACGCCTTCGCGTTTCAACAGACTCGTGCTTGAGTTTCTACTCCGTGATTGCTTGGGACTAGCTGTCATTAAAATATTACTTTCGGGCAAAGCTTCACCATTTTCTTCGTTTTTTTTTTTATTTTTTATTTTCATGAATAACAGAGGAACTCGTAGCTTGTGGTTGCATTTGCACAATAGAAAAACACGTATCTATAAAAACAAACGATTTTAGCTTAATATTACAATACAAATGGATCCAATTATTCTGTAAATTTTTTTAAGCAGTAACGTAACGAGAAGTTGTCGGGCCTGGGTTTCAAATTCAAGTCGGCCCCTATAACCCCCTCTCCCTTTCAGTAAGAGATATAAATAAAACTTTTCGTCACAGAAACAGGAATACATTTTTAAAAAATCACAAACAAAATAACTAGGTACATAAGAAAGGTCCATATAACGTAGAAACTAGAATATCAACTAAAGATATTTATAAACAGCCAGAAACGTCTACCTGTTGTTATAAAAATCGAACTTAATATGTAGGTAACTAAAATATTAACAACAAAACTAAACAAAACGTCTTTTCCTGTCCTTTGCACTTGCATGTTTTTGTATCAACTTATTCAATCCCAGATTTTGTGCAGACGTACTTTCAATCAAAATTATTACTACAGACGACAATGTGTTAAAGCATTGCATTTCTTAAATAATTCTGAAATGTTGAAAATATCATCACTAGAGCAAGGATAAGTATGCACTGTCAAATTCAAAAATATGCATGCAGTTATGCACAAAAATATAGTAGTCTGCCTGCTATAGAATTGAAAGTGATACCAGTAATTCCTTGAAGGTTCTAAATGCTTCCCTTCACTGGGTTCCCATGTACAGGTGACGAGAGGTTGTATAGGGGTTTCGCGGTTGCTGCAGAATTAGGTACAAAGCGTCTGCGTAGAAGCACGTGTGAATAAAAGACGTTCAAGGTTTTATGTGCTAATTGTTCGATGGCTTCTGTCTTTTCCGGGCCTACGAGTCCTCAGGAAGAGATGAGGTGTCCGAGATATTTGACCTTTGTACACACAAAGCGGCATTTGGACCTTATTGCGTGTAGCTTGAACTGGCGCAGCCTTTTAAAGACGTTGCACAAATTTTGGAGATAGTCTTCGGCACTTCGCGACGAGATTATTATGTCGTCCAAGTAGACGAGCACTGTGGTATTTGGAATCGGTCTATTATTCTTTGGAACGTCGCGGGAGCATTCCCTAATCCAAATGGCATTCGATAACCGGAAACATCGCTTTTTACCAATACCCGGCTTGAGATCTATACTATTAATGAAAGTGGCGCGTGCCGTATGTAGTAGGTCGTCTATCCGTAGTAATAGGTAGTGGCTACTGAGGGTGACACTGTTCGACTTGCGGTAGTCGATACATACACGGGTCGACTAGTCTGATTTTTTAACAAGGACGACAGATGTTGGATTATCTTGTTTGTGAGGTGGTAGTCGGTATGGAGGGACAGCGATAGGCGGGTGATCCCCAGTATATATTCGGTGTTCTCCATATGGTGTTGCGTCTCCCCTAGACGTCCGAATTGACCGCAAGAAGGGCCTTGAGTCGTTTCATTTGCTGGAGATCTAGCGGGTATCTTGCGTCTTCACGTAGAATGATAAGTTCAGCATCTACCATGGCTATATCTACTCTTGGGACCTTCTTCTTTGGAGAGAGCAAAAACATGAACGTTTCAGGTAGTGCTGGAGTAGCGTCGAATGGTGTGTATAACGGGAATCGGGGGTCCCCAAAAATTCTGTATGGATCGGACTTTGGCGCGCGTTGTTCTGAGATGCGTGGTTCAGGTAAGATGTTAATGTTTGCGTAGTGCAACCTGACGGGTGTTTCTGGACCGAAAAAACTACTCATATTCTGAGCCTTAGGTCGTTCTTCTCAGGTTGTGCTTTACGCTGATTAGGTCGTTGCCGCTGGGTAATATTTGAGAAAGCTGGCCGCTGATTCTGGTCTGAATTGGCAGGCTGTCTTGGGTTGGTCGGAAACACCACTGGAAGTTCGTGATATCTAACATGATTGTGGATTTTGTTACCAAGACTTCGTGTGGTCTTTCACGTCCATCGGCGAGAATCAAATTCACAGAAAGCGGTTTGAAGGTTTAGCGCTTCTTACAGTGATTGTGACGACAAGCCTAGAGACGTGCAAGATTGTAGCTGGTTTGCCGTTCGCTAAAAAATCCGACGTCGTCGATGTGTTACTATCATTATTATTTTTCTTCTTGTTGTAATGTTTTATTGTGCTCAAATGAGCAGTGATAAAGCCTATCGAAACAATTGTGTGCTTGGTTTGTAAGTAGATTTCCGACAAATCTATGTGGCTCATGACTTTCAGTAGAGGTGGATTTCGAACACATGGGATATGCATGCAATTGGCAATCTGTTAATCGGTATACGGTGAGATCGGCATTCTTTACTTATGCCCTTATAAGTTTATAGAAACTTCTAATGCACTGGAAACACTTATAATACACTCAACGTGCCCGCTACTAGAGGCTCCGTAGGATTTCAACGGAGGGAAACAGCTCAATACAAGAAGTGTATTTTGAACATGCTTTGGTAGGGCAGTAATGTATCTTTGTTGCCTTTCATCTAAATACTGTTAATATTTTCAATGCTGAATGTTTGATGTGTCTGAACGCAATATATTTACGGACAGTACAAACTTGAGCAGACCTACATAAAGTTTTCCGAGAATGAGATTTGGTTGCATCAGCCGAACTGTCGAAGACTTTTCGTGAGTGAATATTAATTTGCATTTTTACATTATCATTATTGTCTGTTATATTTTGAAATTGTAAAGCATTGTTGCTTCAACATTGACATACGCGTTTAAAAATAAATATTTATTTACGACTATTGAGGTCAGTTGTGTTACTCCTATTGTCAGAACTCGTATGTTATCGCATGTTATTATCATGAGTCAAATTAGCGAATTTTTATTTGACACTCGGTTTCCATGAAAGTTGAATATACAGCGATAAGGTAATCATATCTAAAGAAGGTATTATTATTAGAAACTGTTTTCTTCAAGGAAACCTCATACCTTTGTCGAAAATTAGAAGAACAAACATTGTTTATGGACTCGGATGGATATTACGTATTTCACTGAAAGTATCTAAATCTGTAAAGTTAAAATTCACGTGTTGTTGAGAGAGAGAACGTAACTGTTAATGTATAACAATCCATGTTTAATACATAAATTTGTTCAGAGCTCAAGAACTGATTTAAGCAAACACTAAATAACCAAGACATTACAAGTTTCGATGATAAAACTTGCTATAGATTTTAATTTTAGATAATGTGTTTGTTAAAAGTTAACAAAAAGTATCAAGAAACATGGAGTTTTAGTAAAAACACACCAAAAGTAAATTAAAAAAAACTGAGATTTGGTGGAAATAAATAAATATAATTTTCCTGTTAGGCAAACCAAATATTGCTTTAAAAAATAATGTAATGTGCAAAGCTTTAAAACATGGAACTTGTCAATTTTGGGAAATGGATCCTGTGTATAACTTCTAAAATTAAACCTGTTAAACCTAATCCTACATATTGCCAGAGAATAATACACTATGATATCACCACGGCAAGACTAGCGGCACAACTAGAAAACAATGCTTTAAGCAAAAACTCTATGATGTATAATTGCGCCAAATTAACTTAAAATTTACAGCAGTCGCCAAAGTATTGTTCGAATATTTACAGTATAGGGTTTTGTAGTAAACTGTTAATCAGTGGAGGTCTGTAGGTTTAGAAACAGGTGAAGCGTTTTTGTAAAACAAATTGGGGTTTTCCCCAAAGTTGTCATTAACAGTTTTACTTACTGCTAATGTCGGCATCAGCTTTTTCAAACCTAACATTTATTGTTTATCTTTATTATTAAACCTTGATAAAGGCGTTTCAACTAAAACACACACAATGTCATTTAGAGCAAGCTTTTAGTATTTTAAACGACTTGCTCACAATGACACACCGACACTTCGGTATCTGAGAAATATCCATAAAGGGCTCTAAGCAAAAAGCGAAGCGCTTTAAACATCGAGTGATGATGTACATGACGCTAACAGTAGGTTGGGACAGCAGGGAATACGTTGTCATGATAACCACGTACGCTACGCAGCAATAGGGGAAGCTGCATAAATCGCTTTACTTCAATATGTAGTCGTATTGGATGACCAATCATACACGAGCGTTGCACAATCTTTACAGTCGCGGTTGTGTAGATAAATTTTATTACTATTGAATTTATATGGTTGTATAAATAAAACCTTTAATCATAAAACAACAGTATTTGCTTTTTTCAAGTTATGAGAAGTGAAGCGGCGCTTTGCTTTTCCTAGATGGTAAAGCGACACATGTCGCTGTTATAATTCAGTTCCAATTTCAATTCAGACAACGGTAAAAAATATTATAATCGCTCCTCCCCCTTCAGCCACTCCAGCACTTTCATACTAGGTACATCATTCGGAAAAAATGATATTGGCAATTTGATGAATAAACGCATTTTAGGGTGCCAGAATTCGCAAAACCTAGTTTCGTTATATGGCGCAAGCGCGTGCGCGTGTGCGTTTACAATTTAGACGCCGTAACGAAAAAAACAAAACTAAGGTAAAAGAATTGGCATTATCATTCCCAAGAAACCCAACGAAAACGAGATTGGTCCGCCAAGAAATAGAAGAAAAAAAAATGTACACAAAGAAGAGATTGCTATCTTACCTTTGACAAATAGCCGCACAAACAGAGATGAAAATGTAAATTGACTACAAGAATGATCACTCATTACAAAAAAATTTGTAGGAATTTAATTTTGGTCTATTGCCTGAACATGTTAAATGAGCAATTGCCAAAAAAAGTGACACAGCTGTAACGTAAGTGAATACCGATTATATGTCATGGAAATCCTCCTGCTTTCTTCTTTCTGAAGAGATTCCGTTTCAACGTTAAATCCACTATAGAAGGGGGGATTGATAAACATCACTTACACCTAAACCTACACGATGGAAAGTAAATATGTAATATTTAATAAATAATAAATTTAATAAGAAAAGCAAAGAGTCTGACACGAGCTTTATTTTGCACTTGTTTCGTGAAGTTACTCCGAATATCGTTATCTATGGTTGTATCAATATTTTAACTGCGATTTTACACATATCGAAATCTATTTATTATATAACTATGTAGGTATACATTTGAAATATCTAAATGGATATATACTACCGTAATATTGTAAATAAGCATTGTACAGGTATAGTATGTTTGCAGTTCTGCACTGCAAAAGTAGGTGTAGGGTGTAAAAGTGGAGGTAAATGTCTATAGGTAAATAAATAAATGCCTTTGTAAATTTGAAACAGATATAATTTTCTTTATTGAATATTCATTATAACGCCTACAATTCAAATATGTAATTATATTATTTACAGCTTGATGTAATAAATTATACTTCTGCTACCACGAGTATAATGGTTTAATTGCTATTTAAATCTCTTAATTTTATTTACCCACTTTATGAAAGATAATTGTCTTGATTGCCCGTAACATTCTTGAAAGTATTTCTAAAGAGATTAGCCTTTCGCACTTGTGTTAAAAGAGTATGCGAGCGATGACGAATTCAAGATAAAGTGGTAAAACCATAAAGCGAAAAAGAGACGAAAAGCAACCATCGCATTCTTAGCTCGACGCGGTGTATAAACATCTCGTTTGCAAATGCATACATAAAGACTGCATATAACTTACAGTGGCACTGATCCTTGTCTGTTTTGCAACGTTGCCAGGTTATATTTAGTTGCCCGTTTCATTCACGCTTACTCGATACAAATATCCGCTCTCTTTACCCGTGATACTATTCTTATTTGTATCCCTACTTCTTGTTTGTCTATCTTTGTTTGACGCTTCTTTCCCAGTTTAACCTGTGATCAAAGCACGTACGAACCGCATACTTCCCTTTATCATGTCAATCCTCCCCACTTCTCTTCCTTATTCTCTCACATCCTAGAATGTGAATGCATTTTGCGTCATTGTCCTGCTGCATCCCCTCCTTCAGTTGGCACTTCTTCATTTGTTGACTAGAGTGAATCAATACGCTTTTCGGGTGGGCTCGGCTGTGTCCGGGAGATGATATCAAAGGATCAGGACAATCGCAAGGCCGTGACGACTGTCACCCTTGTGTTAACCCCACGCCGACTAGGATCAAACTAATCAACGGGATTTCATGTAATCAGTTTGCACAAGTAGGTTAGGTTGCTTATTCTGAAGTTAATTGAATACCAAAGTTAATGTAATGACAAAACTGTATCACTGAAAGTTGCCCCAGTTTTCTAGTTGCTTTCAGTTCCAAAAGTTCTCTTTTCAATACCTTTCCTTTCATGCAATTTAGTATCTTCAAAATTACGAACCGAAGCAGGTATTAAAGGCTGCCCAACAATTATCAAAAAGCGCGTTTACAAGTTCACAAATTCCCGCCAAAATTGCATTGTTGGGATATACAAAAATCTGTACACTTCACAGCCCTTTTTCTAATTGTTTGCAATAATTAATGTGTAGTTTTAGTAAATACGTAGAGGCGCATGGTAGTATCGCGTAGTTCAGCATCATGGAGAAATTGTGTACATTATTTCAGGGAGCGGAAACGTACGAACTTTTGAAACTGTTTAAAATATATTTTAAATGTTTATCGTCTTCTGAGAATACATGATTTTTACATTTTTATTAAGTTTAATGTTCGAGCTTATTTGTGCATAAAACTAATTTTTTTTTTCAAAATTTGCTGGATGCAAGTAGGGTTTTTAATTCATTTAAATAAATAGTGAGTTGTAATAAGCTGAATTAGAGCGACTGCTTGCCAACTTTTACTGTTATACCTTACCAAAAATAGTGCACATTTCCAAAAAATTAACATTACGCGGACTGCACGGACGTACTAAACCCAAACACAATTTTATCACAAAATTTTATTCTCCAAGACTTTCAATATTTTAGGTTTCAAACACATAACGGAAATTTTCTGAACAACTTTTCAGTAAATGTGTTTCCGTTAAAGTTGTTTGTTTGTTTAATCTTTCACCTCTTATACCCGAAGGTGTCGGTACTTTCACTCCGGGTAGGGTCTTCGCAAAAGAGTAAAATATCTAACAATATCAAAATGACAAATGACGCGCAAGGGTGCTTTAAGGCTTTAGGGTGCTTCATCACGTTAATTTCGTTGAACTTGCATATATCTTTGAAATATAACATTTTAAAGCCACACTTGTTTAGCCTTAACTTTTTGAAATTTTACGGTTTTTTAAGGTATTTTCATGAACCAAATTTCATCAAAATCGTGATAGTTGTTTCATAAATATTTTTGCAAACACACCTTCGTTGAGTTTCTACACGTTAAACTTTCATTCAAGCTGATGTATTATTTTATTTACGTTTATAATACTTCCTCGTAGTACAATAACGTATCAAACTCTTATCTCGCAATTTAGCTCTAGAAACTATTTCCCGATTTTTCCTTTCACGTAATTAGTTCTGATGTGAGACATGGTGGGCTCTTTTTTTTATTAAGCCAAGGTTCCACTCTTACTAGGGAATCTTACAACAAATTTTTTTTAAATTGTGTTGTTATTTTAACAAGTATAAATTTTACAGCATTTTTCGTGTATATAAAATTCTTTATCTAATAGAAATTATTTTTAAACAAATAATTTAAGTAGATAAAAATAAAAAAAAAAGTTGTGGAGGAGCTGGGATTTGAACCCAGGACTTTCAGCATGCGAAGCAGACACTCTACCACTGAGTTACACCCCCTTGCGTTTAAGAGCTTTGTTATAACTGCACATAAAGTTCACGAGTTAGTAAATTATTACTAATTTTACTATGTTACTTATTTATTTAATCGTACTTATACTATCCGTTATTAAACCTGTACCCAAATTTGCAAATAACTTGAATATTAATTTTCAGCGACTCTTGAATGGCTTAGACAGCATGCGAGTTAGCATGTATAGTGGGTTGCCTGCATGAGCTGAATTGTTCGTAAAACACTAATTTAATAATTTTACTAACGTTGCGAACGGTATGGTCAGATGTTAGAGTAATTTAAAATGCGCGAAATATATCAAAATTTTACCGAGAAAAATCGGAATTTAACATGTTTATTTACTCAAAAATGTAGACAGATAAGTTATAAGTGTAACATTTGGTGTCGTAATAGACGGCTAGGCATGAGCGTAAAATGTTACGATAAAAAATTACTGTTAAATAAAAAAAAAGATGTATTCACACATTAAAAAGTGCTTAATCTTTATTGGTTGTGGTTACTGTAATAATTGTATTGTTATCACTTATCATATTAATATTATTTTATGGTAGACATCCTATATGAAGTACTCAGACAATATATGTATACTAAATAGCCAATTAATTTAAATTACTTAAGTAATTATTATTGAAACCAATATTTAAAAGAAAACCGTCGTCGCGTTTCACAAAGAAACAAATAAACGTCAGGTTTTTCGGAGGGGAGTAACCGTACTCCCCTTACTTCAATTTGCTCTTATGTTAGAGAAGCGCCAAGAGAAACGGAAGTTTGGATCAAAATATAAAGTAGAAGGCACGGCGAACGAACGAAGTGTACATTCTTTCTCTCTAGAACGAAAAGGTGAAAACTGTTTCTACTTTCTCGCCGTAGGACATAGATCGACTTTGAGAATTTAATATATATGCATCTATAAAAATGGCCAAAGCACTTTGCCTGAACTTTCACATACCTACTGCAAAAATATTATATGTCATAACGATCTACCCCTACTAGTTACTAAATAAGAACGAAATAATCTTAAAATCCTTGGCGCCGCGCCGTTGGGTTCTAACTCATCGCTCTTTAATCGTTGGTTAATTCCAAATAAATTATCATTTACAAATTCACACAAAAAGACGATTTTTCAGCTTTCAGCGGATAAACATTGTCTGCGAATAGAAATTACCAGATATTATAAAACTACATTTTTCTTTCAAAAAATAAGAGGAGTGGGGAGGGGTACTCTGCTTCAATATAGACGCATTTGAGAAAGAAGTTTAGGTTCGTGTTCTACGCATGTCGAAGAGCCGATCTGGGCAAGCGCGATGTTTCTATCACCCTCCGGTCATCCCCACCATCGACTATTCGTTTTTTTTTTTAATTTAAGAATTTCAACTTCACAATTAGAATGAACATGCTAAATCGTAATAGGAACAACCTGCCATTGAGAAAAACCCTATAGGGGGTTTCTTTTTGGTCGTTTACCTGAACAATTCCCCAAAAAAACTGTTTTCAAACATTACTTTCAAAAAATCGGTTATAAGTTTTCAGTGGATAAACATTGTTTGCAATTAAAAAATATCTGATACCATAAAATCAGATAATTCCTTGAAAAATAAGGACAATCTTCTCCTTTATCAAAACAACATTTCGAAAGTCCTACAAAATAGAATATAATAGTAGATCTTGTAAAAAATAGCGAAATTGAGTTTTCGTCTAATAAAAACATTAGGATTTAAACATGACGATAACGGGCAAGTTGATTGCGCAATTAATGTAGTAAAATGCGGCCTTGGTCCTTGGAGGTAGTTGTCAGATGAGCGACGTCGAGGTTGGAATGAGCGAGGTCACCCCATGAACCCGCCGTCAATTTTCGATATAGATTTCAGAAATCCTTTGCCAGTTAAGCAATGGCGTTCAGTGTAGTACATCTACTTTAATGAATTATTAAATATCTTGCACAATTCAATTGCAAATCATACGGGAATTTTTTTTAACACTTCTAAGCAGCGGGTTTATGTCAGAAAAATCTCGTGGCGGTTGCCCGACAGCTTTTTTTTAAATATAAACTTGGTAATTTTTCAAATTTTTGTTCTTTTTGGGATGAGGGGGCGGGTTGAATGCTCCTGATTAACTCTCGATTTACTGTAGGGTAGGGGTGACAAATGTTTACTGTGTGTAGAGCGGTAGCATTGTTAAGTTGGGCGTTTCTGTTTAGATATAGCTCACATGGCAGTAGTTCCTTATTTACTTTATAGTGGGGGGGGGGGGGTCAAAGTGATCGGCATGCCAACGCGCTCCTTAGAAAGCACGCTAAGCAGCAATATTACATACAGGGTGTTAATAAAATATAGGTACATGCCTAGTCTACATCTCAATAATTTGAGGTTTATCGAAAATATGGTGTGCTTGAAAAAAATTCCTCCTCCCTTTTTTTAGCAGAGACGTCATCAAGGTGGTTTTTAAAATGCATATTGCTTATTTACTCTATATATTGTTTATTTCAGTTTTAGGTATCGTATGGTATTTGCTTTATAATAATATAACAATTTTAAACAATTAAGTACGAAAAATTTTTAGATTTTTGCCATGTTTCATATTCTTGCGAAATTATTATTTTAATTCATTCGATCAAGCAACTTTTCTAGCCATTGTTGGGGTAGAAGAGCGTTCATACCATTGCCAACGGTGGACATTTTCAACAATTAATTGAAAAACGTAAAAGTCTTTACTTGATTAAATAAACAGAACCACTCTATTTCACGTGTTTTCTAATTAAGAGTTACAGAGCTTGCTTCAAAGTAATAGGTACTCTCACAAGCACACGGAAAATGGAGAAAGTCACAAAATTTTTCTTGTGTAACTAAAAAATATACTACCATTAATAAAATGCCATAAGGTATTCAAAACCGAAATTAAAAGAATATATTGTATTTTAAAAAAAATGTTGATGACGTCACTACTTCAGAAAGGAAGGCGGCCTTTTTTTCAAGTACAATAAAATATCCGCTACAGTAAATACTTTTTTCAAAAAACCTAAGATTAATAGATATAAGCTTGTATTCACACTTTATTAATACTCTGTATAATACCACACTCCATATTTCTAAAATGTCTAATACAGTTTATATTTAACTATAGGACAACGAAGTTCTTTGTAAAAAAATTTAAGCTAGCGAAACCTTGCGTGGGCACGCCTGCTAACGGCCAACGTTGTTTTTAAAACGAGGCCGCGGTTATGTAAACAAACAAGAAAAGTAGAAAATAAAAACAGAAGGGGGAGTTTTGCCATAGGAGCGGTCAGAAGCAAGCAAACTTATTATAGTTTTATATTTATTTAACATCGGTTAATTCTATTTCACACTGAAGGCAGCAGTTTAGTCCGTGCTTCGTTATCGCGATGCTTATGTTATCGAATAACTTTAAGGAAGTTTCCATTATAAAAATCACTTTCATTTAAACCAGCTTCGTATATTCGCATTAAAAGTAATATCAGATTACAATTCTATGCCCGGGAATTGTAACCCACTTCCAAATTAGCTAGAAATTTAAAATTTTTGACGCTAATAGACCTTGGTGCACAATCAACCAGAAAATTCATCCAGAGATAGATACGGCGAGGAAAATGGCGGGAATTGAATGAAGAAGGGTATATGGCAGGAGTTTCACTTTTCTCTGTCAAAGTGTGCAGTGGTAGGGGATCCGTGAATCGCTAGATGTATATGCTAGTCATAAATTTGAATAACAAAAATTATGGGCCATTTAGAAAACGGCGTAAAACACTTTTCAATATTTTTGGCTTAGATACGTCGACGATATTTTCACTATTTTTGACACATCCCAAAACTTAAATAATTTTGTATCACAGTGAAACAACATGTACTTTTCCATCAAATTCACAGTCGAAGTAGAAATTTCCAACCAACTTTCATTTCTCGGTTTGAAAGTTATCAGAAATACTCAGGAAACATAAGAATTTGATTTCCCTCATCCACAGATTAATAAACATTCCGCTATCAACACAACGCTACAAAAAAGAATTAAATTACATAAAATAAATTGCTTAATTCAATGGTTTCCCTACTTTGCTAGTTACAAACGTTTTAAGAGAATCCAAAGCCAAAAAAACTATTTCTCAAAAAACTACACTTCAAAACAATTCCTCAGCCACCCAACAACATTGGATCCCTTTGAACTACCATCCACTTAGTTCTAACAAAATAGAAAAAGTTTTTAGAAACGCTGGTTTCCACCCCACAGTTTCTACTAAAAATATTTAGAAAAATCTTTTAGGCAACACCCAAAACCCAATTGAAAATGAAGCAAAATCTGGTATTTGGCAAGTTAATTGTTCTCCTTGTTCCAGTCATTACATAGGTCAGACTAGAAGAAAAATTAGCACACGTTTCAAAAAATACTTAGCCCACTTTACATTTAACAGACTAGAAAAATCTTGTGTTGCAGCCTATATTCTTGAAACCGGACATCCAATACAAACCAAAGACCTAAAACTTCTACAAACAGTTTCAAACATTACATAACTCGATACATGGGAAAGCAGGTTTATTGAAAAATATTAAAGTAGCCCCCCTAAACCTTAAAGTATCAAAAAAATATTATGATATTCGGATTTTGCTATTAATGATGAGCTATATTACTTCAACAGAAATATTTTATTGCCCCCCGTTAAATAAATAAAAGGGTACCAATTTAAATTTTCAAAAATTCACAGAGGGCGTCACAGTGAAATTATAGCAATGAGCAAAAAACAAAATTGTAGCAGATGCCCATCTCTATCAGCTTAAAAAGTTTAAACAAAAACGTGTGGGCAGTTTTTGAGAAATATTTTTTTGAAAAATTCTAAAATTTTGGAGTGATGTCATTGCGATCGTTTTTATATTTTCAAAATTAATTATATTTCATGGTATAGTACCCTTAAAGGGCTACCAAACAAGATGTAGTTGATTCCAATCAGATAACTGGTTTTTGAGTAAATGGGCGTTAAAGTCGAAATGATTAAAATTTCCAAAATTCAGTTTCTGAAAAAAATGCTACCAAAAAAACATGTCTAACTTTCGAATTTTTTTTAAAAGCTTATTTTGTCGGTGAATTTTTGATATACCCCCTCATTCCAAAGCACATCAAAATCGGTCCAGCCGTTCCGGAGATATGGAGCGTAACCAACCCACCCACCCACCCACAGACAGACATTTTTTTAAATTACTTTTTTGGGGTCCATAGACTATTTCCGTTAAAATCTCAACTTTGAAATTTTGCATGAAATCAATACTTCCCTATACTGAAAGTATAGGAAAGTAAAAATCGCAAATCTGCCTTGTCTGATACAGATATGTAAGAAACTTAAATTGAAGAGAAAATGGTTTTCCAAATGATAATACTGTTGTCAGACTGTACTAGGAAAGTGAACGAAAATTTTTTTTTTAAAGAGGAAAAACACAAATACTGTCTAGGTATACCTTCGATAAAATGCGAAATTCTTGGTACAGAACACGAATCAAATACGATAATACTACGCTCTGCCTATAATAGCCTACGTAACCTTTAATTCGGCCCTGCGCATATCAGTCGAGACTAAACGTTAAACAATTATTTATAATAGGGAAGATTGTTAGAGTTAATTACTATCAACAATTTAATTAGAACATTTCCGGAATCGATGAAATTATTTAAAATAATTTGTACCGTACCATACCTTCGTGATCAGAAAGAAAGTCGTATGGATTTCATTCATAGAATTGCTAATTAAAAGGTAAGATCATTGTTTTTAATTTGTCCGTAGTAAATGCTCACGAGCCGCCACTGGCTCAAACCACTAAATTTTACCAAACATATATACATAAAACAGTACCTTCATCATGCGATGATGTTCGTACGTTTCTGTCGATTTTCGTTTGCTTTTCGTTTTTTTAATAAAAATATTTTCCAGATGTAACCATTGCGTTGTTTGCAGGTGCAATTACAACAAATATCTCTAAGAAAATCAATATCAAAACTCAAGATTTTAAGAACTGCGATGGTCTAAATAATTGGTTCAACTGAAAGGTGAATTCTGAAGCACTTTTCTTTCGAAAATTGATCTCAGAAAATTCCTTTCCAGACGATTCTATCCTATACTGTTTCACCTTCACAATGTTATTCTGGCAAGGTTTTAGTCTCATTTCTTACAATAGCTTCTCGTCTCGACTACTTATTCGAGCGTGAGTTCAAGCATTTCTACTTACGCCAAACGCCACTTTGCATACTCTCAGTGTAAAACCATATTTTTACGGATTCTACCTATTATCTTGTTACTTCATAGGTAAAGTTTTGAAATTGCTAGTTTAATCAAAATAGCTTCGTAAATAAAATAAATTGGAACATGGCTAAACCTCAAGTTGACTAGTGAGTGAACTTCTTAGTTAAATAAAAGTTATATACAGGATGTTTCTCAAAAGACGCCAATTATTTTGAGGATAGATTGCAGATCAAAATCATTATGAAAAGTTTGCATAAACATGAGTCCGAAAACGCTTCCTTACAGCATTACAATCTCCTGAAAATGAAAGTCTATTCGCAGAATTACTCTGCTATAAATCGAGATGTTTAGTTCAAATTTTGTGCAAATTTTTTACAATTGATTTATTTTTTTGTTTTCATTTAAACCCATCCGCTAACCAGGGCCCAAAATTGGGGAGCAGCTCGACGTTAATATAGTTTGTAATAAAAATACTCTTGTTGAAAGTCGCTAATCCCAAGTTTTTTTTATTGTTTTAATGTGTAGGTCGCTTAATAAAAAGTACTTATATACTTCGGTGGTTAAGGCATCTTATAAGGATGGAAAATGGTAAGGTAGTCAAATCTATAATGGAATGGAATTCTATTCCTGGATACGGCAAAACGAGAGAACGGGCACAAGAAAGATGGACATAACCTAAGGACAATGAATGTCAAAAATCTAAAATAATGGCAGAGAATCGTCGTCAATGGACCGCATTGTAGAAGAAGTTAAAAACTCACATAGTGGAAAATGTACGCAGTATAACTCGGCTTTTGATGATAGAAGCAAGTCATTTCGCACAGTGTTGTGAGTAAGACCATTTAAATTTTGACTCGCCGTACTTTTTGATTTAGCCCTTAGAATCCAGAATGGCGGACATTTTTCAAAATGTCTATGTACACTACGTATATCGGTGGTAAAAATGGCGTATTATGGGTTAATGAGTTAATTTTGACCAAAAAGGGTACACCTAATTAAAAAAATAAGACCAAAAAAGCAGGGGCGTACTCATATTTTTTCGCTGAACGAAATTGATGATTAGAAATGAAAAAATGCTATTGCAACCTGACCATTTATTTTGTTTTTTAGTAGTCCTAAGGCGAGGGGTAGATAACTCATCATTTCTCCACCTTTCACCCCCTTCATCAATAAAATAGTTGCTTAAAACTTTTTACGAAACATGTTTTCTCGGTTTAAAGATAATTTCATACGTAATTTTTAAAGTTCTATGAAACCATGGCCTTCTGCTTAGACAGCTCGGAGCTGTCAAAGCTTGCAATTTAGGCGATGTATGAAACCCACGAAATAATAAATTTCTCCAAAAATAAGAATTGTGTCACCGTCATTTAATTTTTCATATCTCTCGTACATGGTGCTAAAATAGCAATTCGTATTAATTTTAACATTTTAAATGTCTTTAATCTGTATAAATTGCCGGTAGGTTCTTTGCATGAGAGAATTGCAAAGTAGAAGGTAGTAGGTAAGCTATGGCATGCGCATCCTAAAGTATCGGATCCAGTTTTGCACCCACATTAGTCCAAAACGCAACAATTCTCCCATACTTCAGGTAATGCTCACCAAACCGACCTCCATACATCTTCCCTAAGTTTTCATCCCCAATGCGCTGGTGTTAATATTGCATGCCTGGGTGGGTGGCTAGGTTAGTGCGTGTCCTCGCGCGCGAGCGTGCGCTGGTCTGGATACACTTTACAGTCGAGACGCCTTAACGCAAAAAACCAAATTTGACTTAAGGATTGGCAATTCTACCAATTCTATTAGTGACGACATAAAACCCTTTTTAATGTTTTAGAAAATACCCATCTAGAAAGAAAAATAGGAAAATTATTGTTAATACTGAGACTGTTACATTCTTCGAATGACCTTTCATTGCGAAGGGCTAGAATGTACACTAACGCAACACCATGGTACCCAATACCATGACACGATTGGGAAGCAAAAGAACTATTGACCAAATTCTTGCTAAATGGAAATAGATAGAAAATACATTTGATTTTGGTGTTTAAAAAAGTTTCTAGGTCCAATTTACCAGCAATGCTTACAAAACATAGTCTGGAAAGAGTTGAATATTTGACCTTAGACTTTGTATGGTCCTGTTTTGCTGACTCCTTTTAACTGATTTTGTGACAAAGATTGTGGACACTTTTTGTTTACCCTACAAGTCTGTCTTTTACAAGTGCTCGATACATTTTGATGCCCCGGTCTTCTGCATCTTTTTTATCAACAGCAAGACGACTATCCAGAGCTAAGAGCTATTCGCCGCGAATTCCCAAGATATTTAAAAATTTTATACAACTTGCCTTTAATTGCGCAAACCACTTCAGTTTCACTTAATAACTGGAACACATGGGTACCGGAAGCGATGATTGGTGGCCCTGACCCACCGCATTGCAGGCCAAACTCCGCAATTGAGTCTAGTGCCTCCGATTTCACTTTATTGGAACACATTATTAAATTTCGCAAAAACATACAAAGGACACAAAAAGCTATGTTATGCTTGTGGAGATTAATTTATTTTGCTAATATATAGTTATATGCACATTTTTAAGTCTATGTTAGTACATTGCTTTTAAACTGATTGCATTTTAAGGGTAGAGGAGAAGGGGGTATATGCAAGTTTTGCTTTTTTTTTGACAGAAATAAATAACTTAATACAACAAATCTACCGGTAATTCCAAAGCAATTGTTTGAATTTTGATGTACCAGTTCTTGTCAACAAAATATTTATTTTAACTTTTCCAAAAACATATAAGCACGCTCCTGCTTTTAGTTATTATGTTTTTTAATTGAGTGTACTCATTTTTATGGTAACGGGTAGCCACTCCTCTGCGATCCTGGTGGAGGATAGGCTTACTTCAGGACTAGCGACCCTGCCTACGTGAGCTCGTGGTCCTTCCCCAACAACCTTACCGGGGGAGGATCATGTCCATACTCCTTTATTCCGCCCACCCCTTAACTTTACCCACCCTATCCTATATCCAGACTCGCCAACACGCAGTGGCAAGCGTGGCGTTTTAATGCCGAGTACCCCTCAACTAACTCAACTAACTTATTTAACTATGCCAGGTGGGTAGAGCTCAAAGCTCGGAATCCCACACTGGTTTTCCAGTCTGTCCTAAGGATTCTGGGGGGGGGGGGACAAGAAACTGATAAATATGAAAGAAAAATCATTCATGGTGGCCACCTAAAGTGGCCGGCTTACCATGGATAAGAGTGGCACAAAATCGTGAGACCTGGAAAGATTTGAGGGAGGCCTATGCTCAATACTGGGCGAGTTGAGGGCTAAAGAGGAAGAAGGAGTACTCATTTATTTTCTCAAAATCAACTTATAAACTCGTATTATTCCATTTCTTTTCGCGTATATACCTACTCTACACAGACATTTTGAAAATAGATCGCCATTTTGATCCTAAGGGCCAAATCAAAAAGTATCGCCAGTCAAATCCTTTAAATGGGTCTTATGACAACTGTGCAAAGTGGATTGCTTCTACCACCAAAAGCAATGGCATGTAGTCAGTTATTGGTGCGCGAATATTAAAAACCACAGACCATAATAAAAATTGTATTACTTCGTGTTTAAAACGTAAAAAGTATGGAACCGCACCAGCTATCTTTTTCGCCAATTTTTTAAATGATTGCAATGGCCAACTTTGAGAAAATAGTTTAAGAAAATGTAAAATAAAGAGTGTGGAGCTTTACACTGTAGATAGTTTAAGTGGAATGCTTTATCTTTGATCCTTAAAAGGCTGTTCGGTAAAACAAATGACCATAGTGCCAAAACCATCACGCAAGAAGAAATTGCGGGTCGATTATTTAACTATTGGACCAATTATTTACAACGTCAAAGTAGTTTCCTATTAAAAAAAAATCATTTATTTGAAAACGTTTAAATTAACTACAACATATTAGAATCACGTAATTTATATTACCTAATTACCTGTTACCCACGAATATATTACTCAAACTATTTATTTTTTTCATTACTTAGCTGCAGTAGTCAGATATGTGATTTTAGATTACGATGATGAATATTGAAAAAGAACAGAAGATTTATAAATGTAAAAAAAATTATAAAGGAACCATTTGTTAAAAGAAAGTTTTTAAAAAGTAACTAACAAACGTTTTCGAGAACAGCATTCAATAGACCAAAAGTGAAAAACCAGTTCTTAATCATATAAACTATAACCACATTTCAGTACGAGCGTGTTTCTTTGATTGTAGGTAATATAAGTTGAACCATGAAATGTTTATGGTTACGTATGATTGCTGAAAACCAATCAAATCATGCAATTGTGGGTTATTAAACATGAAACGTAAAAGCTGCATTTGAAAGTAGTTGTATATCTAAAATTGCATCTGAAGATCAATAAAACTGGCTCAAGTGAATTGGAATTACCAACAGAGCATGAGTTTTTATTGTAATACGCAGAATAAATACAGGTGCTATGAAAATACATTAATTTTAAATAATTTATTTACCAAGTTAGAAATTATTTTAAATTCATATTAGTCATGTCCAAAGCGCGGATTTAGAAGCATTTATTCTTTGAAAATAAGCGCTTATATTATAGTAAGCTTCATACACCAGAAAAAAAGAACATGAAAAGTCACAAAATAAGCAAAATAACAGAAAATCCAAAATTCTTATTTGTTTTGCATAAGAATAAGGTATTGTTACAAATATTTCAATACAAAATAAAAACTAGAAAATGTAATTAACAACAAATAAAAATATACTTTACATCACATCACAACACAACACAATGGAATGCTCCGAATTACTGACTTTAACAAAAGACAAAACAATGTTTTTAGCCTTTTTACAAATAAACGCGATAGATTTTTGTGTGTGGCTTTCGGTAGAACACAGAACTTGGTGATTCCCCGAGCGGACTATTTGTTTCCCTGAGGAATGTTTGTTTGGTCTAGCAAGGGATTTGTACAATGTGGTGTAAACATTTGGTAAATTATTCGCCGAGTCGTTTAAACCGAAAAATAGTAAATTAATTAATGCTTTAACATTAGATTTTTTAAATTAAAAATTGTATATTTAAAATTCCTTAAAAAAAACACCAACTAGATGTATAAAAGCTAAAATAAGCGCATATAAGCGGTTTAAGGACCAACTAAGCACTAAAATAAGCAAAATAGAGGTCAAATGATTACATTTTTCATGAATTGTGGAGATTTTCATTTGCTTACAATAATAGTGCATAAGCAAAATGCTTGTAATCCACGCTCTAGTTATGTCGATTTAATATTTAATAATTTTTTTCAGCGCTTACAAGAAGCACCAACTGCCAGAGTCAGATGTCTCCGTATCTACCATAAACACATTTACGTAACCTAGGATCACCTTCCTTGGTAATCGAACCGGAGCTCGAGTTGCGCTGAAGCCAGCGGCGGTATTAAGCCCTGCTCTACCGCCGCCTCCGCCCCGTATTTAATTGTATTGCATAAACTGTACACTAACCGTTTAAAAAATAATTCGATGAAAGCAAGTGTTAACTAAACTTGCTTAAAAATTGTATTTACTTTTTCACTGCAGTAACAAACATTTTACCTAAACAAAGCACACAGAAAAAGTCTTATATAATACAGGTTCACTAGTACGAATTGCAGGAAGGTTGCAAAGGTCTGAATAAACGAGAAGATAAAAGGGGACGCATAATAAAGCTATGACAGAACTCATCGCTTGTCATAGTGGCAATGGTGATATTATACAGCACAGTTATCGTCATTATTAAGCAACTTGGAACTGAAGATACTGCATTTATTAATATAGAGTACGTATATATTCCTGACAAGGACTCGAATATATATATAAGCAAGTTTGTAATAAACCGATATGTTTAATAAGATATTCTAATGTAAAAATGTGCACCTTATTTGATACTTTCCAGAGTCACTAAGGAACAATTTAGTTTACCGCAGATTTTGTATGGCCTTCCGCAAAAGTCATTAATTTTCAAAATTTTAAAAGTTTTGTTGCTAATAATTATTATGATTTTAAAAATACCGCTAAATGGGAGCATCGGTTATCACTCGATCTGCTAATGCATTTTCGGGCGTTAAAGTAACAATTTTCAAAAAATCATACCGATCGCCATTTTGAAGCTGTAGCGTTCGTAAACAAATCAATCCAGTTGTTTTGATATCTTCTTTTAGATTCTGCTATCAAGTTTTTAAAATTTTAAAAATGTTACAAAAAGACGTCGAACTTTTACTTCCGGTCTCAGATTTTTTAAGAACTGAAGAAACTAATGTTAGGAGAACATATGGTAAGATTTACAGAAAGCCAACGACTAAGATGACTAGCACACACAGTACGAATGGACAAAAAAAAAGATGCCTAAGCCAATTATGGAGTGGGAGATCGGTAGAGAATAGAATAAGAGCAAGACCAAAAAACGATTGATCGACGACTGCGAGGAAGATTTAAGAACGACGCCGACAAGACTCAGAGGCTGGAGAAAAGTAGCAAAAGACCGATTAAGATGGAGACAAATTGTAAAGTAATCAAAAACCCCCCAAAGATTATGAGCCAGAAGAAGAAGAAGAAATTAAGGGTGTGAATGTGCCTGTAGTTAAATTTACTTGGTAGATAAATATAGTTTGCGATTAGAAAAAATAGTGATGTAATGAAGACTGGTGTTTGCAGTCTATTCAACTGTTTTCATCTCCAAACTTTGACAATGTCAGGGCTCCTTGTAAATTTTATCAACAGATGGCGCAACTGTAAATGTCAATTTTATTTCCAAATAAATTTTAAAAGTAAGAAGTGTTTTTATTTATTTATTACCACGATAAGTTTCTAGGCAAAAATGCCAAAATACTGTTGTTTGTGAGGCTTATCAGAAGGCAAAAACAAATATTTATCATTATTTGCTGTTCCGAAGGTGTATTTACCTATTTTGCTTACTTATAATTGCTTATTATATAATCAGTAAATAAATACTGACTACTTCTGTTATGAATACAGTTTGCTTTTGCACTATTAGACCAGCTTATTGTGGTGACTTGTTTGTTCAATATTGTTGGTTGTTGTGGTGGATTTTAGTATCATTAAACCTTTTTTCCAACTAAAAACTACCACAAAAATAACGACAATAAACTATAAACATTACGTAAAAATGCAGAATAAATGTTTAGTAAAAACGAAAACAACTTATTAACCTAACCGTAATAAATAAGTGTTGTATACAGGATAGGTGTCAAAATTTGTCAAGTAGTGATATAAATAATTATCAAACCGCGTCAAATTTGAAATATACCTTAAATTTAAAGTTTTAAGAGCGCCATCTATGCGCAAATCTTATAAAGAGTCCCGAGATTGTCAAACTTTTAGGATGAATTTTTTATGTAGACAAATGGTAGGAGTTGCAACACCATACTCATCCTTACATCACTGAAAAAATTAAATACGACGCAAATATTACTAATTTTTAATTTTTAAATATTAGATTTTTGGTTCGAAACATTGCATTTTTATAGATTACACAATATGCAGTTCAAACTTCGTTCAGAAAGCAGTTTGGCAAATTGTAGCTTACAGTGGTTAAAGTCGATATACGACTAGGTATAGCACAGCGTACAGCAGCTAAAATGTTACAACCTCTTCAAAACTGTAAAAAACTGGACAGCATTTTTTTGATTTTATGGTATGGAGGGGGACGTATATATAGCTAATAGTGAGTTCTGAAAAGCCACCCATATTTTAAAAATGGGGGTAAATTTAAAATTTTAAATAGAAAGATATATAATTTTTAATATCCACATCAAAATAGTTACAGTTTTTTCAGATTTTGTAAAAAACACTTAGCACACCTAATAAATAGGGGGATGAAAATATATAAATATTAAAAAGCGGAACCAGATTATTGGTTTTTATCTGAATGTGCCTTGCAAAATAAGCAACCAAAATTAGATTAAGAAAAATTTAATCAGGTTAAAAAAAGTATAAAACCTCATCCCTCCCATTTATTTGGAGTTGTAAATGTACATTTTCACTCTTATTAAATTTTGCTACATCTAATAGCTAAAAGCTAGTAAACGGTTTTTAAATCTGAACAAAATGGGCTGTATATATTTTGATGCAGATATTAAAAAAACATTAAAATTTATATCATCCCATATAAAATTTTCAAGTTACCCCCCCCCCCCCATACTAAAAAATAGTGACTTTTTTAACTCATTATTCGCTTAACATACGTCCTTTTCCGCGCCATAAAATAAAAAAAGAATTGCTCAGTTGTTTATAGTACTTGAAATATCAGTTTGTAGCAGTTTTAGTTGCCGCATCCTGTATATTGTGTACTATAGCAAAATGTCCCCTTCCAAATAAGTCATTGATAATAATCATTACCTGCACCTTCTCATTTCAAAATATAACATTATTGATTTTTAAATTTTCAATCAATCTTAAGGTTATTCTTGAAAACAGATTGTATAATCGTTCTGCCAAAATCCAATTCTTTGATCATATGTGCTGTGCTTGATTCAATTCTACCCTATTTAAATATTTCCTGTTCCAGGTTATCACGTCAAACAACAAAGGCGATTGAAGTGGCAGGTTTGCTGTTGATATCGACCAGCTAGAAAAGGAAAAAGGCAAGAGGGAGAGGCGCCTAAAAGCTGACCGCCCACAGCGTCGTGGCGCCGCGACTTGTTGGATTCCGACACACTTCTCATGTCGCACCGGATTATTACTGTTTGTCGAAGAAGCATTTATTGAAGCCGCGAACTGCTCTTTTCAGTACAGTAGATAAACAGCACTGGAAGATCTACGATTTCTATATAGTTGCTTAAATATATAAAGATTTGGCTTTTCCCTTTCGGGGTAGAAGATATTTTTATTCGGGAAATGTTTTAATTACTCATGTTGAAGTCTGCGTTAAGCTTAAGAAAATTATACCTATTTGATGTTACCTATTAAAGATGATAAATGAACGTATACAACTTATTGATCATTTTATTGGAGGTTAGTAGGTAACGCTATTTTATCTACGACTGCTAGGATAATCACTTATTGTATCATTCATTTGAGTTCGGTAATGTAGTTCATTATCTCACTAGTGAGGTAATGAATTCATTACCTAACTCATTTTGTTTATACAAACCAAACTGAAGCTTTGTTTATAAGAAAACTGGCTGGTTGCCATAGTATTGAACAAATCTATCTCATTCCTTTTAAAACAAAAGTACTTTAAAAGTGACTTGACATTTGCAAATAAATTAATGCGAAAAATCAAATATCATTTCAAGCAAAAAAAAAATCGATTTTTAACCAATTTTAAGCAGTAGTAGATAAACTTTTGTACGTCACACGTGGGATAATGCATTATTATAGCACTCGGTTGATTACCCGACTCGGTCTACGACCTCGTCGTAAAACTTTCAAACTCGTGTTATAACAACGCCTTTATCCCATTAGTAACATAAATAACTATTATATGGGCAAAAATCATTTACGTAACTACCACATATGAATAAAAATTATGGTACTCGGAAAGCTATGAACCTAGGGTTAGAAAATTCAAATTATTCTTCCTAAAACAAAGAACACAATTTTTCAACAATAATTAAAATTCTGTCCTTGGGTGCTCGCAATATATATGATACAGTAATATTTTTTTATTTAAGTATAAGTACGAAAAATTGCTAATGAGAATATACTGGTTTTCACTCAAATGCATAAATATTAATAATTGAGTCATACTTTTGCAATACTACTCGCAAAACTGGTGAATGCATTAACAGTGTACCGACTCGTATTCATGAGTTTCGACAAGTAATTCCTGTAATTGCTTTTGTTTAAGCTAATTTTTAAAACACGTTCAGAAACACCGTAAACTTATTTTGAAGTACAGGAAGCATTTCGCACGTAAGCATGAAAGTGGCAAACTATCAATTCGCAAAAAAAACGTCTGACAAAATAAGACAGCATTTGGATGATGATCCTAAAAATCCGTAAGAAAGCTTGGTCATGCACATTTCGAGGAAAATTCTTAATTTGTATCTCTACAAAATGCAGTTTTCAAGAATTAGTAGCACCAGATTACAATAAGCGTCTCCCGGCAATTTTCTCTTTAAAACGCGCTTCATTGTCAGAAAGTGGAGAATTCTTCATCTGAATTCCAAAGAGCTCATTAACTCTCCCGCTCCGGTGTTATTACAAACATTAGCATTGGAGAAAATCAAAGTTCGTTTGTAATAATTGCTGATGACCCCTCAAACCCTTTAAATTACATATTTAAACCGAAAGTTAAACATTATCGCCTGCTCGGGGATATAAAAAACTTTATTGCATTTGTAATATTTCCTAGAGAACCCATTAAACAATTTGAATTTTTTATTATGTTGTATTATGTATGTCGCTATGTTCCGGAGGGTAGTATGGCTCTTTGGGCCTTTAACCACTACGCTCCCTCAGCTTACGCCAAACCCTTGGCATTACATTCACTCGTCCATTTGCTCATCCATCTACACTTTGAGGAGACTTCCAACCCCTCTAACGACGGCCAAGGTATTAACTTGACTACCGGGACCGACTATTTACGTGCCCATCCGACAGCACGAAGCGCGGTGTTTTGCGCGACTTTGGGACACCCATCCAACTAACGATCACAGGGAGCATTGCTGCACTACCGCAATCGCAAGTGAATGGCCATCCTAGCCGCGCCAATCCGGGATCCTGTAGTAGGCTACATTAGTAGTATAAAATTCTGATGATAAATAAACTTGGTCAATGTATCTTAGCAAAAACTTAAACGAGTACTTTCATGTATCAACATGTCGATTCAAAAATATTTAGTATCATCCAATAATCCAAGTATAACTATGAAAGTTAGTAAATATGTGCATCATATGGTAGTCGTTTTCTATAGAGATTAACCATTTTATACTAACATAAAAATGTGTGTGAATCCATAAAACTATGGAAAAATTCTAGTAAAACTAAAAGGTTTCTATATTGAGAAATATTGTTCAGCATGTCGAAAGTGTGGTGCATGAAAACAAATAGGAACTTGTAGATATAGCATCGCTTCTTCGTTTTCATAGTTAAGTTTTTATACTTAAGAAAACAAATTATGTATTATTGACATCATATCCACTGCTCACAACTCCCATGGCATATTTTCATCAATTCAGTGATGGTAACAACCCTCCAGCTGGCCATAACCGTCAACTTCTATTTTAGTCACAACGCCCACTTTGGTCACAACCACCACATTGGCCACAACGTCCAATTTGGAACGAATTGTGAATATGAAAAAACTCGGGGTTGCAACCTAAACGAAAAGTGGTGTTTGTCGCCAAAATAGCAGTTAGGAGTCATGAGTAAAATATGCTTGTGACCAGCGGGGGTTGACACCTAGGCCCGCGGATCAGATCCAAAACGCACGCTTACGTACAGTTTGGAACGCTTTGTCCAGATTAGTGACCAGGCCGTAGTTCAAGTGATTAAGTACCCATTCGCATTACTCGGGATGGAAGGTATCGACTTCAAGCCTGTGGATTTTTGTAATAGAAAAGTGCATTACATAACTTGACACCATTGATCGCCAAAAAAATTCAGTTGAATTAAAATCTAAATATGCTCCCAGCGGGCAAATGGAATAAAAATTCTAGATCATTATTTCAAAAATCAATACTACTTGTTTAGAGACCGTAAAGAGTAGTTGTATGTATGGGTGTGGCGAAACGCAGAAAAAAAGCAAATAAATTGCATAATTTGTACATTTCCTTGCAAACATCTTTGTGGTCATTATATCATTCTAACGTCTTCGCTGATAACACTGATTATCCATCCATACATATATAAAAGCTCAAAGGTTTTTTTTCTCCGGTTCCTCCAGCGGCTACCGCTTCATCAATTTGGACCATTTTTGTTTCAATGAAAGGTCTCTATCGTCAGATGGAACATGAAACATTTTTATATTTTTATTCTACGTCGATTTTTCAATAATAATTATTTTAATTTATAATATATATGAAAGTCTGCTAAAAGCGCTTTACTTGAGACGACATCTACACCAACGGCGCGTCTCCCTTTGGAACTAATGCATCACGTGACTTAGCATTTAGCCGCTTCTGTCAACGCTCAGTCTGCCAGTGCATGTGCGCTGGGGTAACACTAGTATTTTATTATATTCTAGTGTTTAAAAAACTTTTATGTGAGACTATTTGGCCTTTAAATTAATTAATAAATATTACGAGATTTTAATGAAAAGCTGTTTACTACAAAGAACTGCAAACTGGTACATCGTCTTCTTTGTATTTTTGCAACTCGCCAGACTAATTTCCATATTTGTTTACCCCTTTTTCATATCACTCTAGCTTTCACATTATAACTATTACTTTATTAGAATTTTAACAACCCAGATTAGTAGTAGAGTTAACAAGAAGTAAATAATACTACTGGAACTTGTGCGCTATGCTCCCCGTTATTTTTTTTGGTCTCATCTCTTCGCGAAAGCGGTTTCGGGACTGAGAATCAAGGCAACTCAATTGGTTGTTCAAAATTTTCGTATAAGTATGTCATGGCATTGCATTTGATTTTCTATGCAATTACGTCATATATGTATACGTGCAACCAGCAACGAACGGAAGATTGGTAGCGCGCGACGCAGTCAGAGAGTTGAGCAAAGTGGAAAAGTGCTGCGTTTAATATACACATTTCGTAAGATAGTAAACAATCAGTGGCGGTTACTTCATAGGAGTTGCTGTAACGCAGAACCAGCACTGTTTTATAATTTTAATAAAACAAATCACATCAACTTTTCAAGAGGTAAGCAAAAGAAGAAATTTTTTGGCCCGACCCCACAAGTTTAGAAGACTGGCTAGCCCGATCTGGCCTATTCTTTAGGTACATAATTTGGTAATTTGAGGACTGGCCCGGCGCGCTAATTCAGAAACGGGCTGGCCCGGCCCGGCTCGTTTTATGATGATATGAATTTGGCCCGGCAAATTTACCTTGAAAATTTTGGTACGTCAAATCAAATTTTGAATACTTCTGCTCTCGCGCACGCTGCCTGTGCAGTAAATATTCAGTGAGTGACCTGTTTTTGTCTTTATAAGTAGGCACTTTTCGTAGTTATTATTTGACATTTTAATTACGCCGCGCCGGCTGTGTTTAGCGTTGCCAGGCTGGTCAAGTCTGCTGGCCCGGCGAGGTCCTGTTAGATGCAGCTGAACCGTCAAAGGCCGTGCTAGGCCGGTTAGAAGTTTAAATATGTTTTTTTTGTAATTTTAGGCCGGGCCGGGATGCTCAACTCTACTCTCTTCTTAAATTTAAAACAAAGCGCAAGTTTTTCTAAGGCGGCTGGCAAAGTTTATATATTTACATCGAACCTACGTGGATAAACTCCTAAGACGTCTTCGTGTAAAGAACTGCTCGTTGCTTTACACTCATGTGAGATCCAATTGACTAATCATAGATTAGTATACTAGGCTATTGTTTCTAAATGTTACGGTGTATTAGGTTCTGCAGCCATGCAGCACCAAGTGACTATTTCCGTTTTCATATTGCCGCCGGGCGTTTTAAATCACGTTTATCTGCATGTTTGTATATCTATCTAAAATACTTCTAGAAACTGCCGTTTCAAAACCATTTTAGTTAATCAAATCAACAAATAACAAACATGTTTAATAATTAATTATTAAATCATTGGATGCTATTGACAAATCCGGTACAGGTAGACCGTTGTTATCCTTTAAATTTGAAAATTGTTAAAACGTTAATATATTATATTATAAACAAAAATTTGCAAATTAAACAAGAAGAACATCCAGTTATTTGATACGGTTTTTAAATTCCACAGAAGTAGCAGAAAAAAGTAGTATATCTGTCTTGGGGACAGCGCTAAATTTTAGTATAATAACATTAAACATATTTTTTATTTTGATTTTTTAATACTATAAATTTTTGCAAAATGTCACCATAAAAATATAATGATTTTGGATTCGATATGCTTTTTTTTCCAAATTTAAAACGGGCCACGTCTTTTTTCCAAAAGAATTTTGCGTGTTTCTCTTTGCTTCTGTACCGCTTGCTATAGAACCCACGCCCACGAGCCGCTCTTGCAAAATTTACGTAAATTACGATATAAACATTTAAAGCGGTCATTCCCAGAGCTTAACTGCAGTCTTTACGTTTTGTTTCCATATACACAACATATATTATATTCTTTAAAAAAAATTTAATTAAATTATCTCAATTACAATTATCGGTCGAATTTGATAAATCTATAAATTTTAATCGAAACATCTCATAATACCTGTACATTGAAAGTTAAATAATTCAATTAATTGCAGTTTTGTACTTCGTAGTGATTCGAAAAGCTCGTTGTGAATAAAGAGATAAAGCGATTTAGCAAACAACAGATGGTGTACAAAGCTCCGACTCCGGAAGCGCAGGAACCGTACGGAGCTGAACTCGGAACGATACATCACCTCTCCTCCATCCACATTCACTCTGCACTCACGGAAAATTGAGTTCGCCGTATTTATTACCGCAGCTATTCACTTTATATTATACAAAGATGTCGAGCTGCTTTTCTTGTTTATGGAAACAACTCTATTAGCTCGAGACATTATTTATTTATTTAATTAGAAAATTAGGTAAATTAAGTACTCGCACTAAATATATTGTAAAATATAAACATATTACACAGACAATTTCGCACCATAATTTTAGAATAACTTTTCACTTTTCGTGCAAAACAGTATCACACAAGAGAACGGTTAACGCTTGTGATCAAGTAGAAAACGTCTTTCAAGTAAGGAATGCTATAATTTAATTAGACGAAAAAATCGTAAAAATCGTTTAAGGATTACTCAAGAAAATGAAAATACTTGTTTTTCTGTCAGTTTTATGTCAGCAGAGACGTAAAATCGAAATGTTTCTATAATATAATGAATGTTAATGTATATACTTTGCACCTTGCAAGTATGTCATGTTAAATAATGTATTCCATTAATAGCTTTTCAATACTAGTTATTTCAGCAAGTGGTAATACGAATAATAATTTTGTAGCTGTTTGAATAAAGGTACGAACCGAATGCGCAGCGAGCGATTACTTTTTTTTTAAATTGTATATAAAGTTTGGATTGGATTCTCAAATACATTGTAAAATTGTTGTTACAAAAAATATTTTCAAAATTTGTGTTTTCTGGTATTTAATTGTATTATCACGTAATTGTATTTTCTGGCAAATGAAAAATGTTTAAATGCAATTTATCGTATTAAATTGTAGATACTTACCATACCCAAAACCAGTTTAGTGGGTATACCCTTATTCGCTTATGAATCAAACTAAACTAAACTTTAAGTTTCAAGTTTGGCTTTCTATTTATACAGGGTGTTAATGAATTGTAGGGACAAACTTCTAGGGTTTGCAAAACACAACAAAGCAAACAACTTTTGTTAATAAATGTGTGGCCAAAAGTGTTTCCTTTCAGGGATAGAGCTTCTCAAAGATTCCTTAAGAAGTATCTGAAACTAGGCAACCCAAATTGCATTTTCAATTATTTTGCGCATTTTTGTGTTATGGCGAATTATACTTTTGCCGAACAGCATGACATGATGTTCAGGTATGGAGCTGCTTGGGGTCACGCACGCGAAGCTGCTCGCCTGTACCAAGAACATTTTCCGAATAGGAATCATCCATCGCACAAGGCCTTTAGTGTAGTTTCACGTCGGCTGCGGGAGGAAGGTACATTCGTTGTCAACAGACACAACTGTAACTGTGGAGCGACCAGAACAAGGCGAACGGTGGATTTTGAGGAAGAAGTTTTGGAGAGAGTGGCTGAAAATCCTTTTACTAGTTCAAGAGCCATCGCTCATGAACTGGGAGTGAACCATGTTTCAGTATGGGAGGTGCTACATGAGCACATCCGTACCATCCACAAAAGGTACAAGCCATGGTTCAAGCAGATTTTCCCAGAAGGATAAAATTTTACCAGGAATTTCTGCGGCGGTGTAATAAGGATCCAGAATTCCAAGTAAACGTTCTGTTTAGTGACGAGGCATCTTTTACGAAAGAAGGAATATTCAACAGTAGAAACAGCCACATTTGGGACGATGAAAATCCCCATGCTATGGTTCAAAAAGGATACCAGCAAAGATTTTCAGTGAACATTTGGGCCGGGATTGTTGCCGATAGAATTATTGGACCATATCTGCTACCCCAAAGGTTAACAGGAGCAATTTATTTAAATTTCTTGCGCCATGTCCTGCTTGAACTTTTGGAAGATGTTCCACCTCAATGTGGCGGCAGCACGATGGTGCACCTGCTCATTTTTTGGCGGAAGTCAGGGAATTTTTAAATAACACTTTTCCTAACAGATGGATAGGTCGAGGAGGGCATGTGGCGTGGCCTCCACGTTTTCCTGATTAAACCCCACTTGATTTCTTTACGAGGGGTCATGTTAAAACGTTAGTGTATGCTACCCCAGTTGAAACTGTGGAAGAACTTGGCGCGTATTCTTGCTGCATGTGAAGAAGTTCAACAAATTCTTGTTATATTTGGAGCGCTGCGTAGAAATCCACTTCGTAGATGTGCTTCGTGTGTAGAAGCTGGGGGGGGGGGGCGACATTTTGAACATTTACTAGAATTTTGTTAATTTTTGAATTAGTTATTGTAAATTTTTCAAATAGTTGATTTTTGCTTTATAATTTTGTTTTTTTCTATTGCTTAGTTTTGAAACATTTTCTTGTTTAATTTATTTTAAATTTAATTTGAATTTGAAAAGTGGGAAAGAGGGCTTTATTTATCCTGTATTAATTTCCGTCGTTATGGAAACAAGTAGTAGGTAGTAAATTGAGTTGCCTACATTTAGGCGCTTCTTAAAGAATCTTTGAGAAGCTCTATCCCTGAAAGGAAACACTTTTGACCACACATTTATTAGCAAAAGTTGTTTCCTTTGTTGTGTTTTACAAGCCCTAGAAGTTTGTCCCTACAATTCATTAACACCCTGTATATGAGTTAACCGAAATTGTTCCAACTTCCGGGGATATAATCTCTTCGGTGTAACTGTAAAAAAAGAGGTTTCTTATTTGCAATTTCATACAATAAATAAAATTGATCTCAACCTTAAGAGAGTATACTATCTTATGAAGTGTAATCTAATACATTTTTAAAACTTGAATTTTCTACATTAGTTAGAAAACCATGTCGTGACAAAGTAGATAGTTAAAAGTGACCCGCTTAAACTTATGTTTTGCCTAGGGGCATTGCGTCATATTGTATTTAAGCACAGAAAAAGGTTTTGAAATAAAATTTGACGGGACATCATTGCTGAGGGGACCATTAGCTGCACGTAACCGAATTTATCAAATTTTATTAAAGAAAAAAAATCTATTTTCGATCTTATAGAAAAAAATTCCTAGAAATTTATTTAAACTAACGCAAGAACACATACGTTTCCCAAAAATTTGGAAGAGGATAGAAACTTAGCTCCTCTAAATATTGCGAAACCTAACAAATAGTTGTAACTCTTATTTTACTATCACTCATGAGTAATTTAGTTTAAATAGAAAGTCTTCATCCTCCGTTTGCTAAACGAAAATGTATAAATTTTCAGTTTTCAAAATTACATACAAAAAGTCACAGACAAACTAGCAGACTGAGACACAAATTAAATTATAGCGCGTCCCGACCTCTATTAGCCTATACCTATAATTTAAAAAAATTCGTGTGGTTAAATTTTGAAAAATATTTTTTCAACAAGTCGATTTTTGATATTCTTTTCATTTCGCAGTTTTAGTTGTTCTAGAAGGTTTCCGAGCTTGTAACATCGTGCACCCCTAGGGCAATTGTAATATTAGGTTCTATCTCGATCTGATAACTCGTTTTTGAGTAAACAGGTGTTAAAATCCAAATTTAAAAAAATTCATAACAGCCGTCATACAGAAATTAGCGGACTGGGACACGAATCAATACTTCTCTATACTGCAAGTTGTCTTATCATACTGCAAAAATAGTTTGGTATCGACATTTTCCGCGAGGACAGCGACTTGCACTCGAGTGTACACCTGTAACCTACGGGCATGTCTTATTGCATTTAGAAACAGAAAATTGTTATAAATTTCTTTATAACAAAAATCAAGATTTTTATGGTAAAAAAGATTTTTTATGGAATAAGTTATCTTGCGATTAGGGAAACCCAAAAACGATAGGACAAATTTGGGTGGCATCCCTAGGGGATATTATAATACCAACTTGCATCACAGTCTTTCGACATTTAGAAACCAAAATGTTTGAAAAATAGCATTTGATTTGCCCTCGGGTCTTATATCAGATTCCGTTTTAAAATTTTAAAACTTGCATTTCGGAAAGAAATGCTACCCAAAAAACATGTTTAAAACATGAATTTCCGACAAAATCTGTAATGCAAAAGTTTTCATAAAATCAATAGTTCCCTATACTGTAAGTATACAAAAGAAAAAATAGGCGTAGCACTTCACCTGAATTTTCATACCATAGAAATGGTTTTTGTATGATGGATTTACACGCTAATAGTTACACAGTTCTTATCACTCTAGAAGGAGCGTATGGCACATTTGGAGCTGTTGGGACAATTAGCTGTATGACATATTGTAGTGTAGCTTATCAATTTTTGGACGAGGGAAAACTATATTTTTTATTTTTTAAACAATTTCTTGATACTAAAGAAAACTATAGACCGGAGAAACCAAAATTTGCACCTAGAAGTTAAGTTTAGAAACCTTATTCTACTATCACTGATAGGTATAATGTATCTTATAACCAGGTAATACAGCCTAGATGTTCCAAGTTTCGAAATATTTAAATTCACGTTGTAAACAACATGTTACTACTTCCGGTTAAACAGAAAGTGAGGCCATCTTTTCTTGCTTGAATAGCACTTTTTCGCAGTTTTTTTTGACAGGTTTTGATAAACCACTAAATTCTCTATTCAGTCGTGTATAATCGTTACTTAAAATACTAAACGGTTAGACGGTAGAGGGCGTTAAAGTAAAAATTCAAGTTGACCATGAATTTCATATGTAAATCTGCTTTGAAAATTTTTAATGCGACCAGTGTCATTACAAATATAAAAATTTATTAAAAAACTGTCTGTATTAAAACTTTTCAGACTGTTTAATGGCCAACTTTGTCAAAAAACACTTAATTTCACGAAATTTTCAGGGGTTTACTTAGGTCTACTTTTCAGAACCCCATTGCTTTTAGTCAAAACGGATTTCTTTTTCTTGTTAATGAATAAACTTTTATTCTATAACATAAGAATATTTTCTACATGAAAATGTCATGAAAAATGACCTACTAGACGACTTCTCCATCAAACCTAAGCGAGAAAAACTAACCATAAACAGTTGACATGTTAAAACAAAAAAACAACTTTTACGCCTTTTCCTTAATGAGAAAACAACTTCTTTGGCAGAAAAAAAACAATGATTATGAAAAATACTTAAGTAAAACGCTGAAAATGGTTAGAAATTAGAGATTTTGATCAAATAGGCCACTGAAAAGTTTAAATAAAGACAATTTTCCATTAATATTTAATTTTGTAATAACACTAACTGCTTTTCTAGCAGGTTTAAATATGAAATTCATAGCTAACTTGAATTTTTTCTACCACACCCTCTAGTGGCTAACTATTTAACTTTTTCAGTAACTATTATACATAACTGGATAGAGAATTTAATGGTCTATTAGAATCTATTACTAAAAATACAAGGTGCTAGTTAAGAAACAAAAGTTGGCCTCACATCAGGTGTAACCGGAAGTAGTGACATGTTTATAACGCGAATTTAAAGGTTGCTAAGTACCACAGACGCTTGCAAAAGGTAATTGTGATAACTTGAAAAATAATTGTAATATTAGCTTGGAAAATCGAAGCTGAATTACCTAATTATAAGATAAATTACTCATTAGTGAATGGTGATAGTAGAATAAGATTCTGAACTTAATTTCTAGGTGCAGCAATATTAAAGAGAATCTAGGCCTAATCACCTGCTATAGAAATGTTTTATTCCTACCCGCTTTTTATATACAAGGGCACGAATGTTCAATTTTCAAAAATTTATAGAAGACGTCACAGAGAAAGTAGCAGGTTGGGACAATAACCAGCTTGCTACAAAGCCCTATGAGCATACAAAATAAAAAAAAATTCCAACTTTTTAAAAATATTTTTTACTGTAGAGTTGTCGCTTTTTACTTTCCTATACTTTCAGTATAGGGCAGTATTGATTTCATGCAAATTTTCAAAATCGAGATTTTGACGGAAATACATGTTTTGGGCTTCCAGGATCCTAAAAAAGTAATTTTTAAAAAATGTATGTCTGTTGGTGGGTTACGCTCCATATCTCCGGAACGGCTGGACCGATTTTGATGTGCTTTGGAATGAGGGAGTATATCAAAAATTCATCGACAAAATAAGCTTTTAAAAAAACCCGAAGCCGGAAGCGGAAGTTAGACATGTTTTTTTGGTAGCATTTTTTTCAGAAACTGAATTTTGGAAATTTTAATAGTGGAGATTAAAGAAGGCCTTAGGACAAATCAAACGATTTTTACCGAACCCTCTAGCTTTAAAATGGCGGCCGCTACGAATTTTTGAACATTTCGACTTTAACGCCCATTTACTCAAAAACCAATTATCTGATTGGAATCAACTACATCTTGTTTGGTAGCCCTTCAAGGGTACTATACCAAGAAATATAATTAATTTTAAAAATATAAAAACGATCGCAATGACATCACTCCAAAATTTTGGAATTTTTCAAAAAAATATTTCTCAAAAACTGCCAACACGTTTTTGTTTAAACTTTTTAAGCTGATAGAGCTGGAAATCTTCTACAATTTGTTTGTTTGCGCATTGATATAATTTCACTGTGACGCCCTCTATGAATTTTTGAAAATTGAAAATTGGTACCCTTTTATTTATTTAACGGGGGGCAATAAAATAGTTCTGTTAATGTGAAAGAGCTCAACATTAATAGCAAAATCCGAATATCATAATATTTTATTGATACTTTAATATTTAGGGGGGCTACTGTTCCCCTCCCCCCCAAAATTTTCGCAAACAAATTAAGAAATTGATTTCTTCTTTTGTTTGCTCTAGGAGAATCTTTTACAAAAAAACAAAAATCGAATTTTTTGCCCCTTAATAATCTTTTTGTCCTTAGAAGAATTTCACATACTTTGTACAGCAGTTGTATTCTTGTACTAGTCGTTTAATCTTCAGTGTAGGCTAACTTTTTTATTTTAATAGATAGACTCGCAAACCCAAGAGCAAGGTTGTAGGGCAAATTCTTCTCGATTGTATTTAAGAAAAAAACTTGAGTTTCCAATTTTAATATGGCGGCCACGGTAAAAAATAACATTTTTTTAAATGGAAACGTGACATTTTGGCTTTAAAATCAGATAGGTTTCTAAATTCTAAACACAAATTAATAAGGGTAATTTCTTGCAAAAAATAATACTTCTCGAGTTATTAATACATTTTCAAACATCAACACGCTTCCTTACTCGTGCGTCCGGTTCGTTTCAGTTCGGTTGTTTTACATGTACTCAGTTGCAGGCGGAGCCAGCGTGGTAATGGTAGGTTTAAGTTACGCTCTTCACGCTTGAAGTTTTTATAAACGCTGTTTACTTTTACTAGCCGGGTCTAGACAGGTGTAGATCAAAAGTGTTGGAAAATATAAAATAATGTTAATTTATAAGTATAGGAAAGTCCAGGCGAAGTGCTTCGCTCATTTTTTGAAGTTCTTGTACGTAGTAGTAGTAGTAACATTGTGTTTCTCTTCGACTATTATATTATTATATTATTATATTAATCAGATGAACTTTTACTACCTTACAATTTAATGTTATATGTGATGTATGTATAATCTTATACGCTTTTGTATTTTCGTTTTTATACTATTTAATGTTTCATGTACCCTCAATGTAATTTTCTCTATGCCGAATGGCCAACAAATATACCACTTCTACTACTACTACTATTATAATCACTAAAGATGGTATCAAACTGGAATTTGTTTATGAGTAATATAGTGTTAAAGTCAAAATGTCTGAACGAAAAAAATTTAAAGAATGTATAGGAAAGTAAAAACGCATCCGAGCTGGATGATAAGTAAGTGATGTCACAGTCTAAAGAGAGATAGTCAGCAAAAGACAATTTCTTATAATCTTTCTATTTTGGCCTTAGATGGGTGCCGGTTGCAAGAAACTGTTAAATATAAAAAAAATCAGGCTAAATTGGCACTGTTGGTTATTATCACAGAATGGCCTTCATGTTACTAAAAGGTTTGTAGCTATTTTCAGAAAACCGAAATTTTGTTTTACTATCCCACTAACTCATTTTTTTCACAGGAGAGTTCAAACTTGAACTTAATACGGTTTAACATAGTGCGATCGGTACAGTAGATAACGTGTCAGTTACATGGAGCATTTTTGGGTCGAGCAATCAGCGTTTAAATCCGCTACATTGGTGCTTTTAATTTGGTCGGTCCGAATTTAGATTAGGCCACGTAGAAAAGTGACCCGATCTAAATGAAGGACTTATCATATTATCATGTGACCTAAGCAATGTAGGTCACATGCATAGATCGCGCCCTAAACGTTCGCTGTAATAGTATATTACGCAACAAGTTTAGAAAAGTGATGTTTTACTAAACGAGTATGGCTGGTTTGAGTATACGAGCGAGCGAAGCGAGCGAGTAACTGAAAAAGCCATACAAGTTTAGTGAAAACACTTTTCTAACGAGATTGCGTATACTATTTTTTCGCATTTCATGTGAAAATTTAATTTTGTTAGTTTTTATTAAAAGTGACATTAATAACTGTCACAATTACTGGCATTGCAAATAAAAAAATAATAGTAGGTAGCTTGTTGCAATAACATAGTAACCTAATTACAGCTAATTTTGTGATTGGGGAAATCCGTTGCTATGCTGTAATGGTTGCTATGCTGTAAAGTACCACTTTACAGAACGATTTTGAGTATAGAATATAGTCACTTACAATATGAAATGCGAAAAATATTTTTACATTGCACGGTAGAAGTATTGCTTATCAGTCGAGCCCTACTCCCTATACTTTAGTGGATCAACCGCGCATGCGTATTTTGTTTGTTCTTTAATCTCAAACTATGTTTATCTGTTGAAATCTCAAAATCGTTATATGGCGATTTGCTTGATTAACCCGAGGATTAACCAAATTAGGTAATCGACCAAAATAAACTTTCCCGAAGTTTTTCCTTAATGAAAGGTTATTCCTATTACAATTTTACACCTTTGTTCTATGTTTGAGTCGTACATTTAAAAATATTTAAAAACTCGAAAAATAGCAAGTTTGAGATTCGATTTTTAAGAAATGTTGCACTTCACTTACCTCGTTTTTGCGAATACAATACCTTTCTCTTGTATACCGGAAAAGCAAGGTAAAAATTCAGCTGTGGAGCTATGGAATTCTTAAAAAGTGCATTCAATTTAACTCTAAAATTGTCAGCAGTACCTGTAGTGAAGGGAGCCATTTTCTTTTTCTTTTTCTCCCCTGGATTAGGCATACAGACTTCCATTTTATACGACCCAAAAGCATTTATCGTCGACCGCGCGCAGTCTACAGTGCAGAACTTTTGTAGCATAATTCATGTAGCTAAGGGCGACATTCATAATTTCAGGGGAGTTTTGATAATGAAATGTTTTAAACCTTTCATTAATATTTAATACAAATACGATGACAACAACGAACTTAAAAATTTTATATAACACGTAAAAACAACGATTGTTTTCATTATTCTATTGTTGTATTATTTATCTCTACAAAAATGCATTTTTGTCGGTGTAATTACGAACTAATTGGAAGGAATCGTTTGCAAGTTTAATGCACCAATTATAGAATACTAATTAAATAGACACTCTATACCGTTCAAACAAATCCGTATTAAATTCCTAGTTGATAAAAACGAAAGGGGTTCAAGTACGTTTAAACTGAAAGTAAACAGAATTTATATGATGAAATTTTCGTAAAGGAAAATTTTTGCGAAATAGAGCAAGCACAATTCATGTACCTATTTCCTGAAGCCCTGCTACTGTTGCGGGTAAGTTGACGTATTCATTTTGTCTCTAGGGAATCAAGCGAGCGAGGTTAGCGGGATGGCCTGGATAGGCCTATATCCTGGTAACTTGCAAACGTCCTACCGCCTCCAAAGTCCACGGAGATATTAGGATATAGCCTGTGCTTGAGGGGCGTAATGGAAAAGCACAGGACTAGCGTTCACTTACGGTCAGTGGTTGCCCTTAAATCTAAAATATCTTGTTCTCCTTTTAGGTTAGTGGCTTTTGCTAGTTTGTGTATGAAAATTACTATTTAAAGGAGGTAACCTTAATTATTTTTTATAATTAAAAGTACTCAAATAGTTCATAAAAAAATTTGTCAGAAGTGGGATTCGAACCCACGCCCACAGAGTGGACTGCGACCTGAACGCAGCGCCTTAGACCGCTCGGCCATCCTGACTATGTTAAATTGTTTCTTACAGCAGTGTAATTACCTCAAACATTTTATTTATAACTATTCATAAGTTTTTATAATTATTTTGTTTTAAATTACTTTTTATATATAAAACATTAATTTTAACTAACAAATATCACAATAAAATAGTAACTTACTGCAAATTAATACGTTACAGTGTTTATGTATAGGCAACCCAACCAACAGCCGTCTTGGGGTAGAACTATAACTTATCAATGGTGCACGTGGGAAATATGAACGAAAAAAAAATTATTTAAATGTGTACAATATAGAAAAGTGTTATTTATAGACAGCTGGCATATAATGTACAGAATATTTTGATAAATAATTAAATGTTTTATAGACATACTTATATTTATCAAGTTTTTCTTGTTTAGTTACGCGTTTCAGGCATTTCCAGTGACTTAAGCAAGGAGACACTTTTTTAAACGTAAAGCATGACTCTCTTAGCTGTAGACGGGTGTAGAAATTAAAGAGGGTTTATTACCAGCGGCAGCTCGTGGTGTGGCATAGTGGGAGTGCAATTTATGAAAGTATGCAGTTTTTATCAAAAGTGGGCGTGGCCTATTTAAGCGTATTTTAAGAGCACATCTATTTTCTGGTATCGGTAAAAAAATACAAAGTTTTATATTTATTTAGGAGTAAAATTTTAAAATAAACCAGTAAAGTGACAAGTCATGACTTCTATGACTATCATTTTAACATTCTTTTTGAACTTTTAATACACTTACCTTACTTAATTTGATTAAAAATAAAATCTATGCGTCTTTCCTTCTGATTTACAAAATATCACTAGTTTAACAAAGTTTGGAGTAGTGGTTAAAAGTTTTTTTACGATTAAATACGTTGCTAAAGCACGTGGTACACTTTCCTCCTTTCTAGCTAAAGTTTTTATTCTCTTTAGGGTTAAACACACTTTTCTCTCTCTGCTGACGTCAATGGCGGTTCTCGGGTTTTAAACGTTATTTTAACGTCATATAGCAAAATCACACTGTTTACTGAATTTTCTGGCAATTAATTTAAAACAATAAGACACTTATAGGTATAATACAACGAGAATTTATTGAGTGAAACACGTCTACATTCGATCGCACTCTGAATTATTCTTCCTTCGAAATTATATATTTGAAACTTTTCCAATTCCCATTAAACGTGATTTGCACATTCTGTGGTGTTATGTCTTCAGTATGCCAACCTGCTGCGATAAGGTGCTAGCGGTCAGCGGCGAACTGCCGAGAATACATGGCAATTATATTAAGTGCCCCATTTGCCGTTTGAAACATAATGTGAATCAGTCATGATCTGGCCATCAGTTATTGTGTCGGTAAGATGTCATATTTTGACATGCCCAGGCTACGTGCTGTTCCAAAATCATTTGTTCTATGTTGACTAATTTATATCAATTCGTGTTACTAACGGTCTCCTATACACTACGAGAAGCCGTGCAGTGCAATCGACCCGCTCTATGTCTTTGGGTTGTTAGCTGGTCACCTATGAGCAATGAGTATCCCCACAGCTATTGAAAACTAAACTTACAACCGTTAAAAAAATTCCTCAGCAGTTCGACCTTGCAAAATACGTATAAATTTTAAGAATTTAAGACGGAATATCTAATAATATACAACCAACTGATTAATAATTTTTTATTATTTAAAAATAGCTTTCATATAATTTTTAATATTTTGAAATATCTTTGAGACAATTTTTGTTATTTAAAATATCGTTAAGATAATTTCACAGAAGGACGTTCCAGAACGCGTTTCGACCTTATAGACGTATAGTCAGTCTTGTCTTAGAATGGAAGCACCAATGCACTATAAGTCGTGCAGATAATAACATCTACCGTGATATATGTCAAAGAGCTTGTTCTACAGTTTTAGAATAAAGTGCTCTCTCACTGTCTAAACGATAATTTTAAATAATTGATACGATCTACACAATATTTAAAAAAATTCAAAACTATTTTGACGATATATATTAAAGTAATTACCGTAATTAGTATTAAATTGCCTTGCAGATATATTTGAATAATAAATAATTTCGATATGTTTTCATAATTGTATAATATGCTGTAGTAATTCGTTTAAATCAAAGCCAGTAGATAAAATGCAACTATGAGTTTGGCGCGCAGTCTCGGTGAGTAGCGGCACTACTACGCTTATAGTGGTGGTAAATCTTCTTTCGTTAGCAGCATTAGCGGAAACGCAGTTGAAATTACTTCTACAGAATTTATTATGCATTAAAAATTATTTTTACGGCCACTTTATTTACCGCCTTTAAAAATTTCTTTTTCTTTTGATGCAATTTGAAGCTTTGAAGGTTAATTGTTAACCACCACCGTCATGTCGCATTGCAGTTCACTGCACAAAAGCACATTGTACACCGCAATTATATGTATTGGTAGTGCGACTACTCGCCGAGAGGCGGCGATCAATTTACTAATATCGCAATGAATTACAACTATCTGATCAGACATTTTAAAAAACGAATCTGACCAGATATTTAAAACAAATAAAATATATCTGACTTGATATAACAATTAACACGTACCTAATCAGATATTTTATATAAAAAAAGCAGGTAAAACTTATCTGATTGACATTTTAAAGAATTGAAACATATCTGCGTGATATAATTTATGATATTTAAAGCATATATGAACGATATATTAAATTCAGCACTCAAAATTAGTTAAACGATGTTTTTTATTATTAAAAAGTGTTGCTCAGATAATGATGGGTATTTGAAAACAATAAAAGTTGCATTGAAATCTGAGATTCCAAAAATTGCATAAAATCATACTAAAGAACAATTGAGAGAAAGTAAAAAAAAACAAATCAAAACCTTAACCGTTTTCTTTTCAATGCTGTCGCGACCGTTTTTAATATCGGACTGAATGTTTGACAGAAACATACTGAAATTGAACAAAAATGTACTGAAAGGCGGGAAATTTAAATTTAGCACGCCATACGAATTCAATTTATAAATAAATGTCTTATCTGTTTATTTTTGCAATTAAAATTACACAATTACAATGCTTGCTGCATTTTAAATGGAGATTTTATCATGGTCCTTCCTTTTATAACATCGCTAATTAAATTTAACCCGAAACTGTACCTAATTTTGTGTCAACAAGTTTAAAAGAAAACCACGGCGAACTTTGTTCTTATTACTAGAAACGTGAATCCAAAAAAAAATAATGTTTCAGTTTTCGTTACGAAACTTTGTTTAAATTTCGGTTACTGTTAACTGCTACTAAAAATTTCGGTTTCAGAGGGTAAATCAAAAACAGAGTACGGCCTTCGGCTTTTTTCATAGAACAGACTGCCTTACGTTGTAGTCTTATGATGAAATACCCAGACAGATCTTGAAATGAATGATTTTTTTTAAATTATTTAAAAAATACTCTTTTGACAATAACATAGAAACCCTGGAAACATTATGACATTGTTTAAAAAAAATCATAAAAATTAAATTACTCTATGCACTTATTTCTTATACAGGTTTACGAGATACAAGATTGCTATGCAAACAATGAAGTCGGCGCCATTTTGTAAAAGGTCAAAGTCAGTTTTGTGACATTTCAACAATTCAAACACTGTTTTGCATTTCAACGTTAATATATGTGGACATAAGTAATTAAATTTAATTTTTAGTTGTAAAACCCAATAAATATAAATGAGCAACTGTGAGAAAATTCAAAACCCTTTAGTTCTCACAAGAACTTTTGTACTCTAAATGTACATTTCGACTGCTAAGCAGTCATCATCAGTAGAAAAAATACAAAAAGGAGAACTACAGCAAAAACTGAAATCACAGTTACGGTGCAGAAACGTCCCTTGTGCTTGGCAAGTCAGAACTCACGCATTGTCGATGCGTGCGTCTGTTTTTATGGTTTCGTGGATCCTCGGTTTTATTTGCCGTGCGTGTGTTGTACTTAAGTAATGATGAATTTGAAATTACGCCGGAATCTTGATTTAAAATGTTGTCTTTGAATTTGTAAATAAATCGCACGCACGGCAAATAGAACGGAGGATCCACGAAATCATAAAAACAGACGCACCCATCGACAATGCGTGAGTTCTGACTTACCAAGCACAAGGGACGTTTCTGCACCGTAACTGTGATTTCAGGTTTCGCTGTAGTTCTCCTTTTTGTATTTTTTCTACTGATGATGACTGCTTAGCAGTCGAAATGTACATTTAGAGTACAAAAGTTCTTGTGAGAACTAAAGGGTTTTGAATTTTCTTTGTTTGTAAAACCCAATTTTATAGGCATGCTTCAAGGCATAGGTAGGGTTTAAAAATCGCCGGCAAAATAGAAAAAATTTGCAGTTTTTAAAATTTTAAGTAAGTGCTTATGCTACTTGGTAACACATATTTCCATTGTCAAACAAAAAACGCTTAAATAAATAGATAGAAGCTGTAAACATAGAAGATTTTAAACCTACAAAGTAAACACAGTTATTTGCAGTAATACTTTTACATCCAACAATTATTTACAACAACTTCCAGAACCTATTCTGTCTACATACAGACAAAAACTACGCTTTTGCGTTTGGGAAACTTTAATAAGTCTAAATCATTATTTTGGCTACAACCTTAAGTGTCAACCAAAAGGGCTGAACATGTGGAATGCTAAGATTAAATAGTAATACGAATGTCGGTCCTACAACCTTTGGAACGAAAAAATATCGATATATTTTACGGTTACGGTTCAAAAATATTCTTATTTCGGTTTTCGTTTCGGTTACGGTTCGGAAAAATTTGTGGTTTTCGTTTCGGCTACGGTGCACGTCTCTGCTTATTACTGCTTATTCCGTTCTTTGTTCTGTACTCATTTGTTGTCCTACTTAATACTAGATGGCAGCAAAATAAGGATGGAAATTAGACTAACAGCACATAATTTTGGAAAACAGTGCGTTCGCATGTTCACGGAGAAAAAAGAATTTTTTTTAAGTATTTGATGAAAACTGCTTTTCCTACACGACGCTGTTTTGTACTAAAAATGGTTATCTTTTCCAAAAAGTAGTACTGACGTACTGAATAGTATGAATTTGTACTGAATTCAGTACAATTGTACCAAAACGACAGCACTGTTTTATTTGTACAAACCCACCTCTACCTCAGTCTGCATTTTATAGGTGTGAATTAAGTTCTCGAGTATTCAAACTTAGTTGTATGTAAACACCTAAAACAGGACCAAATTTAAAAAAAAATATTTAAATAAATATGCAACCTTAAATACGATTTTTTATGAAAATTATAATAATAATTGTATAAATATTTTATAGTTTTTTCTTTTTATAAATTGTGAAAAATGCAAAGAAAAGGAAGAAAAATAAATTGAACTATACAGAGCGATTAGAAAGTAAATAATAATGTCTGTATTTTCGTCAATATTTTTATTATTACTACTAGCATTAAACGATATCATTATTTACTTTGTTTTAGAGCCAAGAAGATGAATTTCGTTCCTAGTGGTTAATAATATTACATTTTTAACTACTCGTTAATAATGAAAACAATTGCTAGCAATCTTTAAATTCACCATAAACTTTCATGTAAAAATCTTTTGATTTTACTGGTAATATCTGTTCACCAACACTTTCTGCACCTTCCCTAATTTCAGGAGGAGTGCAGTTTTCACTCAAATCATCAAAATTGGACATTTTATAACCACTATTATAAAATATATATTTTACATAAATGTCAATTGAAATTACCTATTCTCTTGTTTTCAAGCAAGGCTACTTTATTTTTGTGCATATTTGCATTTGTAATTTTATTTTTTATTAATGTAAAACCAATTAATTATAAAAGGAATAAAGGTGCTAGTAGTGGAAAAAATAATATATAAACCACGGTAGAGAAGACTTATCAGCCTCGCAACTTAATTTTGCTCGGCTGAGAAAAATGTCTTCTCTACCTTGGTCTATAATATACTACTAGTGTTACCCCAGCACACAATGCACTGACAGACAGCGTTGACAGAACCGGCGAAATGTCAAGTCACGTGATGCATTAGTTCCAATAATGACACGCGACATTATTGTAGAGGGCGCCCCAAGTGACGCGCGTCTAGCCGACCGTCATATATATTATAAATTAAAATAATTATTATTAAAAAATCGACGTAGAATAAAAATATAAAAATGTTTCATGTTCCATCTGTAAATAGAGACCTTTCATTTAAAAAAAAATTGTCCAAATTGGTGAAGCGGTAGCCGCTGGAGGAACCGGAGAAAAAAACCCTTTGTGCTTTTATGTATGTATGGATTACACGGCTAACTATTAGGTTGCAACGGTAACCAACTTTTGTTTCTTAAATCGCATTCGTTTTACGATTTTGGACACGGCATTTTTTTGCTACTAAAAAACTTTTCTTATGCGATTATATAACAAAATCTTTGAATGAAATACCTTTAAAGTTCATAACTTTTCTAGTTGCCACAGTAACCAAATAGCAAGACGTATAAAAAATTGAACATCGACGAAGCATGTGCTGAAATTTAACAAACAATGTTATTGGAGCAATTTTTTTACAGAATCAAAATTTACCAAGACATTTACCGTTACTTTTTACTTACCCTGTATGAATTTAAAATGAAAAATAATTTGAAATGAACTTGAAAAACATTTTGCATATACTTATTTAAATTCACTGTCACGTTTTGCTATTTAACTGTTTTTAGTATTTACTGTTTTGCGCAAAGATTCGTTTGATGTTGTGGCGGTAAATTCAAATTTCCAAATTATCGCGAATTTTTATTAAATTTCCTCCGAGAAAAAAACGATTAGAAACTTCTCCCTTATGAGAATTTTCTTAGATGCCCATCACTAATTATAATATGAGTGGAATATTCACAAATAAATTTAATTATTTAATTATTGAAGAGCTTTCAATGGAAACTAGCACTCGTGTCCCAACAAGTTTTCGTAGTTTTGTTTTGTTATTTTTCAATTCACGTGTGCTATATGATTGGATTATGTCACGAATATTATCTGAAACTTTGCAGAGTCATTTTTCAATTCACTCGTGTTTTAATTATAAAATGCTGTTTTAGTTGTCTAAAGCGTCGTCTGCGTAAGTTTTGTCACACAGTAAGTCTGTACAATGCATCTGCAATTACAACTAGAGGTGTAAATTACGACCTTCTGAGGCCATTGCGTCAATCCAGACATTTGTGGTCTAAATGACATAATTTTTTAACTTCCAAAAATTTTTTAATTGTATTTAGAATGAAAAAACGGGCATAACCAGTTTAGATTAGTTAAACGTTAGAAATGTATATATTTAGAGGAATTTTACAAAATGTGTGTGATTTAGCCTTAGGGTGCAATTACGCATTCGGAGAACAGGAAAAATCTACGGTTCTACTTGGAAAATAAAAAAAACTCATGAATGCGGACCATTTTAGTATTTCTCCATTATTTATTTACAGATTCATTTTTACGAATAATATCTACTCACTGATTTAATAAATATAATAGTGTCTTTTTCTTTTTAAAATGCGTGGGTAATGCCCTTGTTGATCCCCTAACATTTTCTACAAGAAACGCAATACAGAAACCTTAATTTCGCGAAACTTATTGTCCACTGTGACTCAAATGAGACAGTTTACTTGACCGTTAGAAAACTGTAAGTAACTTTCAACATACAATTACAATGTTAGAGTCACATCAAAAATGAATTTTCTATGCTGTCCTTTTACTTTGCTATACAGGTTGTTATTTTTCAACTACCGTAAATTGGTTCAGAAAGCTGGGTGTGTTGTTCTATACTAAGAAATCATGTTTTACATTTTGGATATCTGGTACACACCAAATTCCCAAATAATGTTTACCAAGAAGCTGGCGCAAACCAATACATTAAAAAACAAAACACTACTTAAATACTATTTGGTTCATTGTTAGAATTAAAAATTATATGTTGTGGTCGCCGTAGCATATATCAGTTTTCACAAGTAATACAACCGTTTCTTTCCATAAAGTTGAGTTGATTGGTAACGAGTGCTAGTTAAGACAATAATTTCCAATTGTTCAAAATTAACTGGCACAAGTAAACAATCAACCAAAGTTTATGACAGAAAAAACGGAGCACGTGTTGTATTTGTAATGACCATAACACATACAATTAATTACGACGTATTTAAATTAACAGATCGGAATGATTGTCGATTTGCCGCCCTTGGAGCTAACAAACGCAGCCATGACAACGAGAGATTTTATTGTAATTTTATCTTGCTTTTTTATTTATTGAAAAAGACATGGTGAATGGCAATCGTCCAATGTTATCGCAGAGGGATATATTCACAGCTCAGTAAAAAACTAACTTCAAGTGGCCTTCAAGATACTGAGTTGAAAAGAAGTGATTAATATAAACAGCTCTACTTTTTCAAAGAAATCCCCCGAAGTTATATTCACCAACTGTAAAAAACTGGCTGATAATATTTACAATAAATAAAGCTTCTTGTTACAACAATAATTAGTTTACTTTGCAACACTTGTACGAAAGTTTAACTTTTTCTAACTCATACCAATATTAAAATCAAAGTCTTTTTGAAACGGTAGTAGCAATATCTTAAAGATACATCTGCAAAATTCCCTAATACAAATTTTGAAAACACTCGCTTTTAAAACCCTATTTCTTTTTGAATCTGGTTTTGTTTTTACAATGCAAAGTACGAAAGACCTCAAAAGTACTTACCATAAATTAAATCGATAATCAAGGAAATCTACTTATTGAACTAGTGGAATCAAACACGTCATACTAATTTGTAACTGCCGCTGGAGGCCAATCATAAAAGTGTAAACTTTGTGTCGTAATTACATCTACTCTCATCTTGTTATGCTGCTGATTTCCAAAGGAGTTCTAAAAGTTTCTAGTATGTTCAATATCTACTGTAGCAATATTTTCAATACTTTGTGTGGCAAGTGGCTACAAGTTATGAAACATCTTTTTATCATATCTTTAGAAAAAGCCACAAAACTTTCACTGAGAGCTGTACTATAGTACTGATTAATATTGATATGCACACGGTACCATATTCATAGCGGCCGCTATTTCAAAGCTAGAGAGTGCGGGAAAAAGCGTTAGATACGCCCTACGGCTTTAACGCCTATTTATTCAAAATCGAGTGTACAGATCGAGATGAAATTTGATATTGGAAATGCTCTAGGGGTGCACAATGTTACAGGCTACGAGAAATTTTGAACTACCAAATCTGCTAATTACAAAAAATGTCAAACTTTTGACTTTTTTAAAACAGTATCACTCAAAAAATTAGGCACACGATTTCTTTTTTAATTCAGTTACATTAGCTTGTCTGTGACGCCTGCTATGAATTTTTGAAAATCGAATATATGCATTTTTGTGGTGGATTATAAAAATATTTTGTAAATGAATTGTAAATGTTGGTTTCTAAATGCATATTTTTTAATTTTGTCTATACTGCAGCCCACCAATTTGTATGTGACGCCTTCTATGAATTTTTGAGAACTGTGTTCTAACGCTTGTTTATTCAAAATTGGGTAATCAGATCGGTATGACATTTCATATTGGGAATGCCCTTGAAGTACACTATGTTACAGGCTACGACTTTTTCAAAACAGTATTACTCACAAAATTAGGCACATGATTTTTTTTAATAAGCTGATAGAACTAGGGATGAGCTATAGTTTAGTTCGTGTGCCAGTTCATTAGTTTGTTTGTGACGCATGCTATAAATTTTTGAAAATCGAGTATTTATGCATTTTTGTGGTGGATTATAAAAACACTAGTGTTACCCCCCAGCACACAATGCACTGACAGACACGTTGACAGAACCGGCGAAATGTCAAGTCACGTGATGCATTAGTTCCAATAATGACACGCGACGTTATTATAGATGGCGCCCCAAGTGACGCGCGTCTAGCCGACCTTCATATATATTATAAATTAAAATAATTATTATTAAAAAATCGACGTAGAATAAAAATATAAAAATGTTTCATGTTCCATCCGTGGATAGAGACCTTTCATTTAAAAAAAATGGTCCAAATTGGTGAAGCGGTAGCCGCTGGAGGAACCGGAGAAAAAAACCCTTTGTGCTTTTATATATGTATGGATTTTGTTTAAGTAAATTGAAAATTAAAAACCACTATAAAAAATTTTGCTTTCTAAATAATTTTTTTTTATTTCGTTCGTATCCCAGCCTGCTTGATATTAGAAATCCCCTAGAGGTACACAATGTTACAGGCGAGAAATTTTGAACTACTAAAACTGGGAAGTAGAAAAAATGTGAAACTTTTGACTTTTTCAAAACAGTATTACTTAAAAAATTTGGGACACGATTTTTTAAATTCTATAAGCTTATAGAACAGTCCGCTAGTTTGTGATGTCTGCTATGAATTTTTGAAAATCAAATATTTGTGCATTTTTTGTGGTGGATTATAAAAAACATTTGTTTAAGTCAATTGTAAATTGTAAATTTAAGAAAACACTTATTCTAAATTTAAGAAACAGATTTTGTTTTGTTATTGTTGGCCGGTAAGACGTTAATACTAAAATGCTATTAAAAACATGACAATTAAGTATTTTTAAAGTATAGCAGAGTCCACGCAAAATCCTTTGCTCATTTTTAAATATTAATAAATTGCACTTCAGTTGTACGTTGGTGGTAATTATCTGCAACACGTTTTAATTAATTGTCGATAATCATAAATAAATTGTTGCCTACGTAAATAGACATTAACCCGAATAATGTGAAAACTATTTACATCTTTCTTTAATGTAACTAAGACCTCTAAATTCTAGTACTAGATCTATCAAAAACATGTTGACAACGATTAGTAGTAAAAGCTTTCTTTTCCGTTCCTGTACGTATTGTTGGTTTTAAATTTAACTTGGTGAACTTTCAAAATTCAATGTAGGTATAAAAATTAGAAAATATTATTAAGTTGAATGTAGAAATTAGTATTGTAATAACACTTATAAAGAAATAACCTAGATTGCAGCGATGAGGCTCGTAATCTAGAAATGCTGTTCAGATAGCGTGTGATAATTTAACGGAAGCTACTTTTGCTTCTGTAATGCTCTAGGTACTAATGTTTTAGATTTCTAAGTCAATGACTTCAATAGTAAGAACTGATCAAAATTTGAAAAAGTGTTCTTTTACATACACGTTATTATCACAAAACCTTGATTGCAGTTTACATGCGTCATAAGTATTTTATTTTTATTTTATCGTTCGAAGTTCAAGTGCGTCTGTATGGTATTAGTATCAGTATTACACTATACAATATTGTGTGCATTTGTCGTCGACACCAATTTGGAAGAAAAAGGTAATCTTCTTCTAATTGATTTATTTTTATAGTAATAAAACAATACATATGTCAACACTTAACATAAAATTTTTATTATCTACTTGTTCACTTACAGCTGATAAGAATTAGTGCGTGCAATATATTTAAATCATATTATTAATTTAATTTCTTTAAAAAGATAGATGCTAGAATTCTCTAAAAAATGTTAGAAACAGAGCCGTAATTAAAGTTTTTATAATTCTTATCATTGGTAGTTTCACTAATAAAAATTATAACAATTATTAAATGTTGGTATCAACGCATCTTAACAGCTGTACAAACAAAAATACCAATTGTATCAGTGATATAAAGTTTATTTGTAAATCCATTTCATTGAAACGAAAACGCAAGCGTGTACAATATTAATTCCGATATATTTCTAGCTTGTTCTGTATGTAGAGAATTTATAACATATTGAAAATAAAACAATCACAAAATTTTAAAATAGAATTAATATTCATTTAATTGAGATTTCAGTTGCTTTTACTATAAATAACTGAAATGATTTAACTTGTTCGTGTGTTAACATTGAATCATAACGAAAATTTAGAATTTATTTTTTTATTAAAGCAAAGATTTAGTGTCTGCACTCTCCCAACTTCTAATTTTTGGAATTCAAATATTTAGAAAGCAAAATTGGTTACAATACTGAACATACAAAACATATATTTAGAAATTAAATTATTGGGTTCAACGAGGCATGCTAAATTTCTAGTAAAAAATGTAATGAAAGCAGCGATCTGTCTAATACTATTGTTGAAAAAAAAGTGTTGTTGTTTTTATTATACAAGATAAGTATATGGAAACTGCATTGTTATAAACAATGTATTATTTTAATATGATAGCAATATAGTATTTTTTTCTATAGCAACTGTTAAAACGTGCTATTATTAACTAAAATTAGAGGGAAAAGTAGCACTTTACCATCAAGGGTAGATAAAGTAGTACTTTAACAGCAAGGATAGATAAAGTATTTTATTATTTTTTTCTACATTAAATACACTAAATAGCAACCAAAAAGTTATTAAAGCCACCTACTCATTTTTTTGTGAAACTGTTTTTTTCCTGACACTTTTAAATTAAATTTATCATTGATTTTTCTTCATTTTTTGGTTTTCTTTAACAATTGCTATAGAAAAAAATTTTGTATTCCACACGACGATAAAATTTCATTATCTTCTCGATGCTTATTAGCGTCTCGGCTGACGCCTCGACGCTAAAATCGCTCTCGAAGATAAAATGCAATTTTATCATCTTGTACAATAAATAACTATTATTTTTATTTTTTTGCTTATTAATTTTAGGTTTTGTCTACAAACAAATACTATAATTTTTTGAACATTTATGGCTATAAGAACAATTAGGAATTGCTTAATAAAAAGTGGAAAAATGAGGTTGTCTTAAAATAACTACTTCCAACAAAATTTTCTGCATGATAAATTATTGTTAGGGCCATCAATAAGTTGGATAAACTTATTTTTTAAAATAGGTAATTGTAAGTCAAGAAAACTGAAGTGTGGACTTCGAGTGGACTCTCCCATACTAAAACTTATCGTACTTGCAAAAGTGTAAATTTTATAATTATAACCTTCCATTCCATCCATCCAAATCCATAGATCTCGCCACAGTGAAATTATAGCTTTCAAAACGAAAAACACAAATTGTACCAATATTAGATATTAATAATTGCCGTTGCCGTATTTAAAAAAAAGTAACATTTAATAATCATAACAAGCAGCGAGAATTTGAATTTGTGATAGCCTGTTCAATTGGTTTCCGTACCGTAACTCGACCCATAGAAGCAGCGACTACCTGTACCACCAAAACAAGGTAAGCGCTCGCCGGCGCGCCTATCGGCGGATTACAAATTCCGCTTCGGATGTCGACAAAAAAGGCTATATTAGCTTTATTTGGGAAGTTAACAAAAATATGCAAAAATAAAAAATATGTTTTTGAACTAAAGCTAATTGATAAGCGTAGTTAAAAAGTATATTTTTTTTCTTAATTTTTAAAATATTAACAAATGTTAGCAAATTCTAATAAAGTATTTTAATTAGTCTATCGAACTGATAAAAATTTATAACGATCGGCGTTTGCGTTTTTGAATAAATAATTAATCAATTTCAAATTTTTCAAAAATTCCTGGAGTAAAATTTATGAGATAAGTAAAAAGCAAATTTGTAGCTCAATGCAAGCTCGGTAAAAAAGTTTTCGATTTGCCTTATGTTCTTCTCTCAGATTCCATGCTCAAATTTTAAAAATTTTGTTTTGAAAAAATGCTACAAAAAACATGTCTAGCTTCCGTTTCCGGTTTTGGATTTTTTTGAATAGCTTAAATAGAACTACAATTTTCGATATACCTTTTACTTTAAAAGTTCATCAAAATCGAATAAATATAAATTAGCAACTGTGAGAAAATTAAATAAAGAAAATTTTGTGTCATGCACAGGTTTGTTAGTGAGATATATTCGGAGATTTTTTCGGAAATGATGTCTTGTGTTAGAACCACTGAGGGAAATATCGAGTTTGATATTTACAGAAAAAGCACACACACTGACAGATACATTATGCAGAATTCACATCATACACCCGCACATAAACGGGCAGCTTTTAATTCACTAATTCATAGATTAATCAATATACCTCTAACACAAATACGATACAACAAAGAATTAAATTATATTTTTGAAATAGCAAAATTCAATGGCTACTCCCCTTCATTGGTTAACAACATCCTACAAAAAGCTAATGCCAAGAAACAATTTTCTCTTAAAACTACTCACACAAAAGACAGATCATATTCTCAAAAACATTGGACCCCTTTAACATACTTCCCACCTACATCTAATAAAATTACTAGCATTTTTGAAAATGCAGGTTTTCGGCCCATCGTTTCAACGAAAAATAGTCTCAAAAATCTACTAGGTAACACCAAGGACCCTTTGTCGACAGAAGACCAGTCAGGAATTTATCAAATAAACTGTTCTACTTGTCCCATGCATTATATTGGACAAACCAAAAGGAAATTAGGCACACGTTTTAAAGAACACCTATCGCACTTTCGTTTTAACAGACCCGAAAAATCTTGTGTAGCAGCACATATTTTAGATTCTGAACATCCTATTTTAATAACGGATTTAAAACTCTTAAAATCCGTAAATAACAGCAGGGAACTCGATGCATGGGAAAGTAGATTTATTTACAAATTCAAAGACAACATTTTAAATCAAGATTCCGGCCTAATTCCAAATTCATCATTACTTAAGTTCAACGCACGCACGGCAAATAGAACCGAGGATCCACGAAACCATAAAAACCGACGCACGCATCGACAATGCGTGAGTTCTGACTTACCAAGCACAAGGGACGTTTCTGCACCGTAACTGTGATTTCAGTTTTCGCTGTAGTTCTCCTTTTTGTATTTTTTCTACTGATGATGACTGCTTAGCAGTCGAAATGTACATTTAGAGTACAAAAGTTCTTGTGAGAACTAAAGGGTTTTGAATTTTCTTCATCAAAATCGGTCCAGTACTTTCGCCTGTAAAAGCGTCACCCACCCACACACCCACACACACATACAGAGACAGACATTTTTTTAAAAACCATTTCTTGGGTTCCTTGGGCCCCAAAACGTGTATTTCCGTTAAAATCTAGATTTAGTAAATTTTCATGAAATCAATACTTCCCTATACTGAAGGTATGGGAAAGTAAAAAACAAGCTTAGATAATGGGGTAAGTCTTGCTTGAATAACAGAAACTATTTAAATGGTCGAGGCATACTCACAATTGAATAAAATAAATAGTAAAAAGAAAACCAAGTAACTATTACAGCTATTCGTTAGTATTTTCTAGTCACTTTATTTTTGGAGATCCTCTCGTTCTCCTAGCTTCTAGAATCATTTTTATACAACGCCATTTTTTGCCTTAGTTCCTCTCTACAGTTCTCTTCCTGCTACAGTTTCGCAAACTTATCTATAGCAGTCTGTAAGTTTTGTTCCGTAGTTGTTTTATTTCCTTGTATTCCGCAGCAGCTCCTTCTGAAATATCACAGCCTAGCAACGTAAGTTTCTCATTTAATTTATAACACACTATAGAAACACAAGTCGAATTATTTTCGTTAAGTATTCATTTATACTACAAATATTTAATTTAATTAAACTAGTTACAATTGGTAAGAGCAGTAATAATTAGCTTTTAATAAAAGGTAATAAATTGGATTGACGTCATACATAATCGACGCATTCAGTGTGTGTTAATTTATTTTAATTTGTTGTGCAAAAATGTTTATATGACACTACTTTATGATATTTTTTACATACATCATTTATTGTTCATATTTTCTACTATTATTTTTATTACTAAGGCTATAAATATTTGCATAATTGGGATTGGAAAAGTAATTAAATAAATGCAATAACCTGTATATTTTGTTCCAGAATTAAAATTACAATGCTGGGATTACTAATTCGATTTATAATATTAATTGGGCTAAAGATAACTGAAGCTCTATGTTTAGTAATATCACTGGTTCATTACTTTAAAGAACCGAAGAGATGTCCTGCCATAAAGGACGAAATCTTTTTTTATCCCGCAAGTATATTGGCAGAAAAGATACGTAAAAGAGAGGTAAGTAAACTCGTACAATTCATAAGCTCATAAGCAGTGGTACGGGGTTCAGGGAAACCTAGGCCCATTATTATTATTATTATTATTACGACTATTTTAATGTCAAACGGTAGAAAAGGTTCAAATACGTTACTTCTGTTCCACGTCAAGAAAATTGAAAGCTCATTTTCCAAAACATCCCGAGGAAAATGCAAAGTATATGCAGATGTAACAGGTCACATAAGTAATCACCTTAAACTTGATATTAGATAATCAAGGTGATCTGCATCAACGTCGATACTAGTACTATTGGAATCACGTCGTAAAATTTATAACTGCTTGTGGCTAGAGGCCAAGGATAAAAGTATTAATTAGTAAATTGTAGTTTCCTCTATTATAATCTGACTATGTAGTCCTAAAATGGTCTATGTAGTATGTTTTTTATTAAACGCTGCAAAATTATTACAATTTTGTGTTTAGACCAACTTAATTTAAATATGTATACTTACCTCAAACAATTTTATTTAATTTATCAAAATTTTCTTTACTTTAAATTGACTGAAGCACAAAGAATAGAACATCAAGCACTCTTCGAATAAATTGACGAAAATGAGCAACACACTTCCCTTGAACTTTCCTATGCTTTAGAAACTTTTATACTTATCCTATTTTCAAAAGTATTTTTAACCAACGTTGTAGTCTTATTAGCAGTGGCAATACAAAACAATGGGCACATTACTTCGCAAAGGGCAAGTACGTACGCGATTTTTAGTTTTGTTTTAATTTTGACGTTTAATTAATCATTAATTAATATGAGTAAATGTCAAAATTAAAACTAAAACACTAGATTTGTTGAATGGGTTGGGTATTCATACATTATTGGTCAATATTTGGCAAAAAGACAGTGCTCTGAATTCCTTTTGAAAAGAGCTTTCAAATGAGCCGTCCCAGGGCATACCGTTCCATTTAAAACAAATAAGGATCAAGTCACGTAGGGTCTTTAGCAAGAGCAATATGCTTAAAATGTGGCTGGAATAAAACTGAACTTTAAGTGTCCGAGTGTTTATACAGAAAAATAATATTTCAAGAGATATTGAATTTGTTCCTTACTTTATCCACACACTGTATAATATATCCCGTTTGTTTGCTGCACCACACAAAGATGGAAAAATAGGGGTCGTGCAACGAACAAGACGTCATGTGACGCAGTCAAAACTAGCTTAGTCATAACCAACATATGCTCGTTGGTCCGTGTTTTTCCAAGTTTTCTTACGAAAAAAGCTGTCAGGCAACCGCCACGGGACCTTTCTCGCATTTATGGAATTCTTTAGAAACGTTTAATATATTACGAAAATTTTGACAATTTTATGGAAATTTAGAATATTTTACAATTTTTTTAAAAACTTTTGAATATATTTTATATCGAAATTTTGCTCTTTTTTAATTTTTGGAAAATTTTCATTTTAATTTGAAAAGTTCTTAAAAGCTTTATGAAATTTTGAAATATTTCAGAAAGTTAAAAGTGTAAAAGTGTTCAGAAAATGTTGAAATTTGTTTTTATTTTATTAATTTTTGAAATTTTTTTTAATCTTTAAAATATCGAGTTTTTGAAAATTTCTTGATAATTTTTGAATATTGTAAAATAATCTAAAATACTTAAAATGTTAAAGAAAATTTGAAAATTTTTAAAAACAAAAAATTTTAAGTTAGGGGAAGTTTTTTAAAAATTTGGAAATTTTTTTGTTTATAGTGTTTTTTAATTGTAGATAATATTTATTCTTTGAAATCTAAAATCGATTGCATTATTTGGTTATACCTTTATTTTGGCGGTTATATGATCAAACAGTTTAGGTAAACGAAAACCCCCAGAGGTACTTTCTCAATGGCAGATTGTTTTTATTGTCAATTAACATGTTCATACCGATTTTGAAGCTGAAATTCGTACATTGACGAAAATTTGATGTGGGAGGATACTGGGGGCTTGTAGAAAAATCGAGCTTTCGCCTTCAAGGTTCTTGTCCAAGCGCATCTATTTTGAAGTAAGCACCCTTCCACCCCAACCCCATTTTTTGAAGCAGTCTAGTGGTTTAATGATATTTTGTGTTTTCTAGTTGCAACTAACGTTTATCCCTTGAAATCTCAAAGTCGATTTCATAATTTTTTGGCGATTACTCAATTTAATCTGTTCAGGTAAGCGACCAAAAGAAAAACCCCCCCCCCCGTGGTGTTTTCTTAATTTATTGTCATTTAACAAGCTAATGCCGATTTTGAAGACGAAATTCCTAATTTTTTGAAAGTACTAAAAATCGATAGTGGGGGCAGTGGGAGTGATAGGAAAATCGCGTTATTTGCAGATCGTCTATTTTACATGTGTAAAATATTAATGTAAAGTTATTTTTCGAGCACATTTATATTCTAGTAGAGCACTCATCCCCCTTTCCTCCATTTTTTAATGCAGTCGCCCGCTTTTATGATACTTTGAGATTTCTAGTTACAACCAATGATTATCCATTAAAATCACAAAATCGATTTTTACGCCGTATTTCTGCAATCACTGAATTAAACTGTTCGGGTAAACGACCAAAAGGAAACCTCTCAGTGATGTTTTCTGAATGGAAAGTTGTTCCTATGGTCATTTAACATGCTCATACCGATTTATACGCCGAAATTAGTAAATTTTTGATAAAGCAAAAATTTTGGTGGTGGATGATACGGAGATCGGGTTTATGCAGATTGGCTATTCGACATGCGTAAAATTCAAATTTAAGGTTCTTTCTAGAGCGCGTCTATTTTAACATAGAGCACCCCTCCCTCTCTATTTTTCCCTTGCGGACCAACCATATTTTCTTGAATTCATTTTTCTCCTATTGCAATTAGCAATCTTTGAGCCAAAGTTGGGTTTTCTGCGTTAAGGTGTCTGGACTGTAAATTGTATACAGACACACAGAAAGACAGACACCACTGCAGCGTCCACTTTATCGGTTTCCCAAGGCCCTAAAACCTGCTTATTAGTCAAAATGTTTAGGTTAAAAATGTTTGGCATAAAAGTACCTTTCTTTTAGGCATAACCCGGATATCAGCCAGTAAACTCAAAGCGAAAAAAACTTTGCTGAATGAACGCATTTGCTCCAAATCCAACCTGACGAATACAATACCTTCCTTTATATACCTATGCTTCTTATAGCGAGGAAGGTAAAAAATTTTTTTTTTGTTTTCGGTAGAAACATTTCTTGGAATTCAAGAAAACCAAAATCCAACGAGAAAATTTCTTAACAAAAAATTGGGTGGGAAAGCTAAAATTAACCGCACCTTAAATATTGCTGCACCAAAAAAATACGTGCAAATTACTTAAAACTAAATATGTAATTGTCTTCCGTTTATTAAAAATTTCATAGACGTCTCAGAAAAATAAGCAGGCTGGAAAACCAACCAAATTGTTTCATCGCAAACTTTATTACTCTAGGTACGACATTTAAAAAAATCATATGGAAGTTCTTGTAAATAGTAACATCACGTTCGCGTAGAGCTACTATAATTACACTTTTAAGTAATAAGACAAAAATTTCAAAAAATCGTTAGGGCCATCATTTTGAAGCTAGAAAGTTTGGATAAAATGCGAAAAAGATGATATATCAGATTCAGCTTGTAATTTCATAAAATTCAGTTTATTAAAAAAAATGATACCAAAAAATGTATCATCTACTGAAAGTACCTATAAAAAAGTAAAGAAAAAATATGTACATATATATAATTAGTTTTTACTTTCAGATTTCTAGCGAAACTGCTATAATGGCATATATATCCCGTATAAAAGCAGTAAATCCTATACTAAACGCTGTAGTAGAAGACAGATTTGATGCGGCACTGAACGAAGCAAAACAAGTAGATCAAATGATATCAAATACAAACGAAAGTTTAGAAGAATTAGCACAAAAGTATCCTCTACTCGGTGTGCCTCTAACTGTAAAAGAAAGCATAGCCGTTAAAGGTTTAAGTCACTGTTCCGGAAAAGTATTGCCTGGTGGCAGAAAAGCTACGAAAGATGCCGATATCGTTAGATTGTGCAAAGAAGCAGGAGCAATACCTTTGATAGTTTCGAATACTCCTGAACTGTGCGTTAATTTTGAATCGTATAATAAAGTTACAGGCAGGACAAATAATCCATATGATACCAGACGAACTCCCGGGGGTTCTTCAGGAGGTGAAGTATGTGTCTGAATATTTATTGCTATAGAACAGCGTTTCTCACACTGAGGTTCGAGAAAAAACTTCAAGGGTACGTCTACGAGGATCGTTCGAAATGTACGTGGCCTAACACAGAAAACGCAAGTTTTTTGGGCAAAAAATCATTTTATTTTTCAATATAGTCCCCTGCTCGGCCAACGCACTTATTCCAACGATGCTCCAAAGTAGCAATGCCGTCTTTGCAGGTCGATGAACCCAAGTCCTCAAAATAGCTATTTACAGCAGCGATTACCTCGGAATTGAATGAAAAACTTTTACCGCCGAGCCATTTCTTCAGGTTTGAAAATAGATGAAAATCGCTGAAAGCCAAATCTGGCGAATAGGGCGAATGAGGCACTAATTCGAATCCCAATTCGTGCATTTTGGCTATGGCGATTGTGTGTACAGGTGCGTTCTATTGATGGAAAAGCACTTTCTTTTTCGCCAAATGAGGCTGTTTCTCTTTGATTTTGTCGCTCAATTGCTGCAACAAATTGGCATAATACTCGCCATTTATTGCTTTTTCCTTTTCCAAGTAGTCGACGAAGATAATTCCATGAGAATCCCAAAATACAGTTGCGATAACTTATCCTGCCGACAAAACCGTTTTTGCCTTCTTCGGTGGCGGAGAACCTTTGTGTGTTCATTGTTTGGATTGTTGCTTGGTTTCGGGAGTCTAATGGGGAACCCAGGTTTCATCGACGGTTATGAAACGGCGCAAAAAGTCTTTTGGATTGCGACGAAAAGGTGCCAAGAGGTCGCGATACACAATCAAACGATTCAGTTTTTGCTCCGGTGTAATCCAACGCGGCACCCAACGCGCGTTAATTTTTTTCATATTCAATTTTTCAGTTAAAATTCTGTGCACACTGTCATTTGAGATGCCCACTATGTCTGCTATCTCGCGCACTTTTACTCGACGGTCATCCAATACGATACGGAGGACTTTTTCAATGATAGCCGGGGTAGTAGCCGTTTTTGGGCGTCCACTGCAGGGTTCGTCCTTTGTGCTCACACGACTACGCCTAAACTTGGCAACCCAGTTTTTAACCATTAAAAACGAAGGAGAGGACTTCAAAAATGTCGAATCCAACTCTGCTTTGATTTCGGCTGGTGTTAATCCTTTCAAATAAAAGTACTTTATCACTGCTCGCAATTCAGCTTTTTCCATTATTTAAGAAATCACTCGAGACGGTCAAACTTTGGCGCACTGTTAAACACAAACTAATCGACAGATGGCTTTATACTGTCATTTAACCTAAGAAATGAAAAATAGTAATGCAAATTCCGCTGAATTAGCGCCATCTCTGTGTTAGGCCACGTACATTTCGAACGATCCTCGTATTTTGTTTGGCGTACGTAAGATTGTATTATGTCAGTATATTAAAACTACGATCATTCGCTTTCCATTTAATCTATGCAAATTGTGAAAATGCAGCAATTAGACATTTCCAGCATGTTTCCAAAATAATAGAAAATATTTTAAGACATTTTACTATTGATTCTTATTTACAGTTTTTGTTTAAATCTAATAATCAGAGGCGTAGATATGGGCAATGCTGGAAGTTATTCCTTACGTAGTTTTAACACACTTAAGATTTCCTAACGTTGGCGTCTCATTTTTTAATCTTCATAAAATAATATACAAAAAAAGCAGTCGTAGAATATTTCGAATGAAAACAATTGAACTGTTTGATTATTAAAATATCTTGCGATATCTACATATGTTACGGAATATTATTCGAATGATTTTGTGATTTGAAATTATTGGTTTTGTCTGCTTGAGAGACGAGCTCCTACGCGATAACCAGCTGAAAATGCACAATGCAGACAGAACTTCCAAAATCATAAAATCCCATGACTTGCGAATATTTCAAACATTTGATGTATTGCTCAGATGCGCACGAGTTTTAAATACGAATGATTATTTCAAATAAATATATCAATTATTAAAATCCTTGTCGAAAGTTACCGTAAAACGGGGTTACATTGAACGGTTTTTCAGTTTAAAAATACATATCTCAATAAGTTACTGAACAAAAATGTTGAAAAAATTATATGTTACGGGCGTCAGTTAGTGCTCTACACTGACAAAAAATCGTGTTTCAATTGACCAACTAAATTTTTTATTTTTAAAAAAAACTAGATGTTCAAAGTTACCCCACAGTCGGGGTTACTTTGAACGTGGGTTTTAAAACCACATAAGTTCAATGAAAACTCTCTTATAGTGTTTCTTTGAACTCCTTAAAACTAAAAATTACGTGTTTTTATTTAAAAAAAAAAATAAAGAAAAGAGGCAATTGGCACAAAATACTTTATTTTATTTTTAACAGCTTTAAAACCAAACTAATAAACTTTTTCTCAAAATACATACTAAAGTAACATAGTAGAAAAGTAGGTATAGGTACCTATAAAATATGAATTCAACAAAACTAAACAAATATTTGGCAATAATGGCACGGTTTTATAAAAAAATAGGTACTTAAAGAAAAAAGTAGGTAACAGTATTCTTTATGAAATTTAATGTAAACTTTTCAAGTAAGGGCGTAGTTCTTTTGCCCCAAATACAAAGGCCCCCCTTCTATCTGTTTTGGGGTCTGGCAGAACTGTTAATAATTCAGATGTACGTATAATTCCCTCGTCATTAACCTGTGGCCAAGTAAATTTATAATTCACTTTCTGTGACATTCTCAAAAAAGCAACTTCAACGTTGTTGTTTCCTAGGTCATCAATGGAAATAACTTTTCCTACATAGTGACGAACTAGATTTTTCACTTTAAATTGAACCACATAAAATTTATCTGTTTCTACTGCTCCAACGTATTCTGGGGGTGCTTCTTCTATATCCGACTCCAATTCGTCTGCTAGTTGTTCAAGCTCTTCATGATCCGTTTCTTCTTCTACTATTTCTTCTTCAGCTTCTTCATCCTCAGTTTCATAAGATCATGTAGAGATATGCTTTTTCCAGGTGGAATATTAATTTTCTTTTTCCTTTGTCTAGTCGTAGGCTCATTAACCCCGCGAAAATCTTTCAACACCTCAATTACAGCCAATGACACATGTTCTTGCACAGGTTTTTCAGGTTCATAGTCCGGTAAACGTTTTAGGGGATGCTCGGGGTCAAAAGGATAAATCCCACACGCCTTAAAGCCAGCTTGCATATTTTCTGATACCTCATTTTTTTCTGGAAACAACTTGCTGTGTAACTTTAAAAGTAACTTTGGAAATTCCTCTTTGGTTAATGTTTGTGATTTACGTCGCACAGTCATCTTCCATTCATCTAATATCTGACGCCAATAGCGTTTTAAGGGGCCATAAAAACTGACATCCAGGGGTTGGAGTAAATGTGTTGAATTGGCCGGCAGGCAACAGAACTTAATGTCGTTTTTTTCACATTCGGATAAGACTAACTCCGTGAAGTGGCTGGATAAATTATCACCAATTAAAACTTTAGTTCCTGGCAATTTCTTAGCTGTGGGTAAAAAAAGTGTAATGAACCAGTCTTCAAACGCACAGGCATCGAACCACCCGCTCTTTGTTCTGCCATATCGAGTTCTTAAAGGACCACCTTCCATCCATGTTGTCCACAAATTTTCGGATTTGTAAACCACGTAAGCAGGTAACATTTGCCCCATGGCATTTCCACAAAACATGATTGAGGTGGCACTTTTGGAAAAATCCCTGATCCTTTCGGGATATTTTACCCCACGTTTAAAGAGACATTTTTTGATTCCTGGGTTGTCCGAAAGGTTGGTCTCATCGTAGTTAAAGATATTTGTTCCTGCAACTCCCTGAGTTGTCTCTTTCAAATGTACAAAAAATTCCTCCACCATCTTTGCTGAAACAGCAGATCTATTTTTTTTTATATTTTGGCAATTTTGTAGAGTTATATGCTGCTTGTGTCTCTTTAAAAAACCCAGTGCCCAGTCCTTAGATGGATAATTATTTTTAAACTGGGAAATATTTTTTCCAGCTTTCGACAAGTAATAGAAGATCAGTTTCCTTGTGTCTCTTAAATCTAATGGAAATCCCCACTCTCCCAAGGTCTGTGCATTTTTTACAATTAGCATTTCCTCACTTTCGGTGAGAGCAAGGGGATGACCAAACTTGTTATTATATTTGCCTCGTAATTTGTGGCTTAATGTGCCTAATGATATTTTATATTGTTTGCTTGCTTCACGCAATGACTTCCTTTTTGATCGTACTTCACGAAGGGCTTCCTCTAAAATTTCAGGGGTGTAGTCAGCATATTTTCTTGTGCCAGGTCTTCTGTTGTATGTGCGGACCATTTTCTGCAAGAAATAACAAAGTTAATTTGTGACCCGAGGCTTCTTTGAACATGTTCAAAGTAACCCCAAAATTACGGTCCACGTGCTACATAACAAAAAAAAATTACAAATAAAAAGTTCGTCGAAATATTTTAAATTTTTTTAACTTACCTTTGTTGGAACACTGTACTGTTATAATAACTAAATTTTGAACACTGTAATGCAATTTATTATTGCTACAGCCATAAAAGCTTACACACCACAAGAAACTTCACATTTACAGGTAAAGTACTAAATATCCATGTTGCCAACCCTACACCAAACATTTTAGTACCAATACTGCTCCACCATTCTAAAATGTGTGATGAATTTAGTAAAAGATACTAGATGTCGCTAAGCCTCGTAATTGTTTCACAATTATTCAAAATAACAAATTTTAAATTTTGTTCAAAGTAGCCACACGGTTTCAAAGTAACCCCATTCTACGGTACCAAATTCAACGGTTTTCGAGATTACACAATTTTTGAAAAATATGTTAGTTGCCATGGAAGTCTGAGTGTTTACGTAAAATGCAAAAATGGTTTATAGTAACTTTGAAGGTAAGTTCTAAACATAACAGCAAGAAAAAATGGTTCTTACTAACATAACGCCGGAATAGTTTTCTTACTAGGTTACTGCTTTCGGAATTCACACCTATGTTTATCAGTACTTTTTGTTTGTTCGATTTGTAAAACTAATCTTTAAAGTCTGTACAAACTATTTTCACATAATAAACACTCAGCTTTTCCTGGTAACTCATTTTTTACATTAAATTTATTTCAAAAATCAGTGGATTTACGACTTTTAATAAAAGCCCCTTTTTGGTACATTATTGTATGAAGATGTATAAGTCAAAAGTAAACAAAATTAAAGTAAAGGGATACGTTGAACACCCTCCCAAGGACACGTCCCTGGATAATGGATTTAAGCAAAAAACAGTGAAAATGTTAATCGTCAATGGTAAAACATCCAAACAAAATTTCAATCAAATATCTCAATTATACTATCATCAATATCAATATATATACTATCATTTTGGAAACACTTTGTATATAAATTGTTCAACTTAAAAATTTAACCGTATTTGTATGTGCCTAAAATTGTATTGGGATATTTTATGACAACACTTTGAGAAGCACTGCTATAGAACACATGGTATACTTACAGATTAGCTTCTTTTAGAATAATGTTAAAGAGTATCTTTACAGGGGGCTCTGTTGGGAGCTGGTGCTTCTTTAATAGGACTAGGTTCAGATATTTTTGGTTCTTTAAGATTGCCGGCACATTATTGTGGTGTTTGGGGTCATAAACCAAGTTCTAACGCAGTATCAACTCATGGTCATTATCCTGGATGTAAAGATCAAACTAATTGGAATCAAGTCTTTAGCTTGGGTCCAATGTGTCGATATGCTGTAGATTTGCCACTGATACTTAATGTGATACTAAAAGAGAATGCTAGGCCCACACTTCAATTATATAAAGAAGTAAGTATGCAGAACAAACAAGAGATGTTTTTATGCAAAATGTGTTCGTAGGTCTCCTTACCAAATATAAAGGTTTATTACATGGAAAATGACGGCGGTTCTCTTATTACCCATGCGATTGATAAAGAAATCATTTCTGCTATGAGAAAACTTATTTCCCACATGGAAACTAAATACGCATGCAATGTCCAAAAGGTTTGCTTAAATTTTGGTACCGGGGGTACTTAAACAAACATTGTCGATTATTGTTCCTATTAAAATTAATTTTCAGCTCCAAATGGAAGCATTTAAATATTCTGCTGAACTAGCTTTTACGAAAATAGCTAGCATAGATGATGTTGAAGTTATTTTTGAAAATAATGGAGAAGATTCGTTTTGGGAACTGAAGAGATACATAACGTGTAGATCTAATTCAGTTTTCCCTCCAATACTGTGTGGAATGTTGAAAAATTCAACGAGATTGCTACCTAAATCAACTATACCACACTGTAGTGAAATATTAAATCAAACGAAAACAAATTTATGTAAAGTACTTGGTGCAAATGGTGTTTTCATATATCCTTGCCACCCAACAGCTGCCCATATACACGGACAAATGTATGGAAGAATTTTTGATTATAGTTACATGGGTATTTTTAATTGTTTAGGATTACCCGCAACCAATTGTCCATTAGGACTAAATTCTGAAGGTTTACCAATTGGGATTCAGGTAATGTTAACCACTTTATATATACATTTATTACCTGTATTTTTATGTTATAGGTTGTAGCAGGATATAATAACGATAATTTAACAATAGCAGTAGCTCAAGAAATAGAACGAACTTTTGGAGGATGGATTCCACCTCCGTTCTCAGATGAATCTACAAGTTAAAAGCAATTAGAACATTGTTTATACTAAGAATTTTATTGTGATGTAACAGGAAAAGATTGCTAGTTTTCTTTTCTGTTATCACATTTTTGCAATATGTATTATGTATTTTTTTTATTTGGAAACAAAATTTATAAATGCAACAGGTTGTATACAGTGCATACACAAAAAGGAATTTAAATACCAAGGTGAATCGGTCAAGTGATACATTTTAAAGCTCGCTGTTTTCTGCTGATATTTTTAAGGTTACAAGACGTGGGTCTATAAAGCAGAGATGTGCACCGAAACGTAATCAAAAACCGTAACCGTAAAAAAACGCGGTATATTCTGCATCGTAACCATTTATTATTTTTAAACCAAATTATTTTTGGTATATACCGTTATTTTTTAGCGTGGTTAATATTGAATTCACATTACATATTGTAACAAATAGCAATAAGTACTTAAAAATGTTTGAATTTCTTGTGGTTAGCCCTCTTGGTCGTCGGTTAACGGATTTGCAGTTAAAACAATAGTTTATGTTGCTAGGCTGTCTTGAGTTAGTGTGTCAAAACTAACGACAGCAATTGGTGCTAATTCCAGTTATACCAAATGGGAAAAAAGAGTGAAATTTCATACAAAAATTATGTAGATACAAAAATAATGTAGATAGTAAAACGGTGTCTGTTTCTTTTTGTTTTAAACAGTTAGGTAACCTTGTAGGGTAAAAAGTTGCGAATGCGATTACACAAAGAAGTTCCTTTGTTACTTAATAGAGTACTCACTATTCGGTAAACATGCAGAGGAGCAGCATGGGAAACCTCCGGAAAATTTGATAGTTATGGGTAGAGGGATCCTATAGTAGATCACATTGAAACATGAATTTTGTTGTCAAAAGCGATTCTTGAGTAAATTATGTGCACTTGGCAAATCACAAAAAAGGAAGGCTTATAAACGCCGGTAGTGACAGGCGACAACTGAACTGAAATTAGATTAGCGTCTAGTGGCTTGGATTACAGCCGATCCTACCTCACATCACTTGCATCCTCTGCATGCAGCTGGAATGTGTGTAAAGCTATCGGCGTCAGCAGAAATCGTAGCCTTCCTTATTCACACGTACGTGTTTTAAAATTGAAAACGTCAGTTGTATATGTTGCTTTAAAAGTTAAATAACAAAAAAGACGTACCTACAATATAAAATAAAAATCATTATTTAATAATTATGTTTTTAAAGAGCTACAGTGAAAGGGTAAAAAAATACTTTTAACATTCCTTCTTGTACAACAAGGAAAATCAGAAGTTCCTTTCGCTTTGTATTTTCTACGCTGTACCGTGCATGTTATAAATTTAAAAAAAAAGGATTTTTTTTTGGATTTTTTTTTTCTATTTATCATCAATGTATATTTACAATCTGTCATACAAAATAACATTCAGTAAATGATTTGTTTAAGGTAATCATAACATGCGAGAATGCACTCCATTGAGAGCACTCCATCTGTTGAACTTAACTGTTTAGACTATGTCACTGTACTAACCAACCTGATGTTCATTTAATTAAATCTGTCAGGCAGATCAAGTGGATCGTGTCTTTTAAGTCTTTTGACGTATTGTCTGTCTAATAGATTTGCTGCAAGTTCATTAGTATGTACACGTAGTTTTTCACTGTATTTAACACTGTATGTCACTATTTCTTCTTTTATTGAAGGTATAGGAATGTCCTGTTGTATAACCCAATTTGGTACATATCTAGGTGCATCGACAATATGTCTGATTACTTTATTTTGAAACCTTTGGAGTATCTCTAGATTTGAGTTGCTGGCCGATCCCCACAACTGTATCCCGTACATCCATACCGGTTTAAGGACAGCTTTATACAGCAGTAATTTGTTGTCAATAGAGAGTTGAGAGGTTCTACCTAAGAGCCAGTACATTCGTCTGTATTTCAGCCCTAGCTGTGTTCGCTTCTTCCATATATGTGTACGCCAATTTAATCTTCTATCAAGGTACATGCCCAGATATCTAGCACTGTCTTCCTGAGGAAGTTGCTTATTGTTTAGCCTAACTGGAGGGCAGGTCTCTTTACGCAGTGTGTATGTCACATGTACAGACTTGGTTTCTTTGGCCTTAATTCGCCAGGTATTTAACCAGGTTTCTATTTTATTTAAGTTTAGTTGAAGAAGTTGTGATGCTATTCTCGGATCGTTATGGGAGGCTAGCACAGCGGTATCATCCGCAAAGGTGGCTGTCATTGTTTGTCTAGTAGTTGGAATGTCTGATGTGTAGATTAGATAAAGTGTGGGACCAAGAATACTGCCTTGTGGAAAGCCCGAGTGGATACGATACAGTGCTGATAGCTCTTCTTGGAATTTCACTTGAAAATACCTGTTGCTTAGGTAAGAGTTGAATATATTGAAGTAACAAAGTGGTAAAGTTTTTTTGATCTTGTACAGCAGTCCAGTAAGCCAGACCTTGTCGAAAGCCTGGCTAATGTCCAAAAAGGCCGCAGAGCAGTATCTTTTTAGATGTAAATCACGATTAATTTTAGTCACTACTCTGTGTATTTGCTCTATGGTACCATGACCTTCTCTAAAGCCAAACTGATGTTTTGGTAAAATATTTTTTTCATCAATGATTGGTTTTAATCTTTGTAAAATAAGCTTTTCAAATACTTTAGATGGTATGAGGAGGAGACTGATCGGTCTGTACGATGTTACTTCGTTCGGATCTTTGCCAGGCTTTAGGATCATAATTATTTGGGCAATTTTCCATTGTGCTGGGAAGGTTTCTAGTCTTAATAGGGCATTAAATAAATATGTTAAAGCTTTGTAGCCACTTTCAGGAAGTTCTTGGAGTATCTTGGCTGTTATGAGATCATAACCAGGAGACTTGTTTTTTTTTAATTTATTAATTACGGATTTTATTTGACCAATTTTAATTTTTTTAAGTTTTTCTACCGTATGGATAGGTTCTTCTATTGATTGAAGGATTACTCTTTCTTCTTCATCAGAGATGGTTGAGGGATAGGGCTGAAAAACGTTTATCAGATGGTTGGCGAAGGCATTTGCTTTCTCGGCGGGATTTCTTGCGCAGGTGCCATTTGATGTCCGGATTGGTGGAATGATTAACTGGGATCGTTTTAGCTTCTTTGTGGCCTTCCATAGGGAGTAGTTAGTGTCTTCTGTGGGTGATAGCTTTGTCAAATAATCTTGGATTCCTTGATTTTTCAATTCTTGTAGTTTTGATTTCAGTTCACGGGTTGCTGCGTTAAGCTTGGTTTTGTCCCTAGGATGCTTCGTGTTTTGCCAAATTCGTCTTAGTTTTCTCTTCTCTGCTATTTTCTGCTTAATAATTATAGGAATAGATTCTTGAACCTCCGATTCTTGATAAGCAGGTGTTGCATCCCATGATGATTGCTGAAGTACTGAGTTGAAGTGTTCTACTGCTTCGTATATATCAGTGGTTGTTTGCAGTGGAATGTGTAGATTTATTCTTTCATTTACCAACTCTCTAAAATAATCCCAGTTTGTCTTTTTGCTGTCGAGTCTAGGAGGCTTAGGGAGTTTAGTAGTTTGGGTGTAATATGTGACGAGAACCGGTGAATGATCGGAAGACAAGTCTAAGCATGATTCTGCTCTTAAGTAGTTTATTGGTATTCCGTTTATGATACAAAAATCTAGCAAGTCAGGGATTTTTTGGGGGTCTGATGGCCAGTATGTTGGTTCACCGGTTGAAAGGTGCTGAAGGTTATTCTCTCTCATTGCATTGAGTAATTCTCTGCCGCGCGTTAGAGTGATTCTGGATCCCCATTCCTGATGTTTTGAGTTGAAGTCACCTCCTACAATAAATCTAGGTCCGAGGGTGTTAAAGAAGGATTGGAATTGTTCTTTTTTGATAGAGTGTTTGGGAGGGCAGTATACCGCTGAAACAATAACCTCTCTGTTGTTTAGTATTACTGATATGCTTGTGGCTTGTAGATGTTCTTGTTGATATTTTTGTATTTCGTGATGTTTTATGGCTGTTTTTATTATGATTGCAGTGCCATCTGGGTGATTAGTTGTGTAAATATTATATTTTGGGATTTTTATATAGTTTAGGTTGGTGAAACGTGATTCTGAAATAATCATAATGTCAATGTTATGGTGTTTTAGAAATGTTGTGACTTCTTGACAGTGCTGTGCCAAGCCGTTGGCGTTCCAGAGTGCTAACTTGTTTTGGATTGAATGCAATTTATTAGCAATGAAAAAATCGGCTTTAACAATGCAATTTCACTTTACACTTACACTTTCATTAACTTGCTTCACTTTCGTTGTAAATATCACATTCGCACATATGCGAGCCAATATTAGACGAGGTTGCGCAAGTCAGGATCGGCCGATACCCAAGCCACTAGACGCTAGTGAAATTAGTGATGGGATATTTCAAATGAAAATAATCGAACCATTCGATTACCGAAATATCTCGAGAGGTTACAGAAAACCTTTCGAATGTTTTTACGATTTTAAAATTTTTGGATTTGTCCATTTCGGAAGCGGGAGTTGAAGCAATACAGTAGGCAACTGCAATTGCCCACTGCAGATACATGATACGATGATTACCACCAGTCGTGATATTATGATGCGAATACACAAATGGAGACACAATTTCAAAGACGACCTTCGCCGAGTCTTTCCCGCGCATGCCATAGATAATATAATGCGCAAGCACAAGGAGATAAGAATGCTTTATCTTATACATTACTATTTATTAATAAAAGCAAACACAGCAGTTTCCATTGCACTCAGTTGTTTCTCGTGGTCATTTTAACGAAGGGTTGTATTTAAAAATTTTAAAATTGCTTTAAAAAGTGTAAATAATAAAATATATGAAAATATTAAAACATTTCTTATTATTTAGAATAATACTGTATTACCGCTGATAAAACAAGTGGTACACTTAAAAATAAAAATTGATTATATAATAATAAACGGATATTGTTTTCATGCCTGGTTTCATTTTAAAAAAATAATTAATTTAAAAAACTTTCACGTGTATAAAAACATTACTTAAAAACCAGGCCGAATTTAGCAATGAAATGTGATGCAATTAATAAAATCACTATTCAAAGCTGAAGGTTTACGCTGTTTTGGCGAGCGGCCAGAGAAAAGAGGATGAGAACGAAAATTCCTTTATAGGAGCATTTAAGAAGCAAGCGGAGAGTGTTTTTACTACTTTTTAACGCATAGAAATCTCCGAGAGATTTCAATCAAATGTATTATTCGATTATTAAATGCTTTCCAATGTCAGTTATTAGATTATGCCAATCACTAACTCAAATGTAATAAAGCTGAATTTCCTAATAGTGGTGTACGTGTGCATGTGGTTTATATTATTTGAATAGATAGTGGAATGCTATCGATTATGCTTTCTATGATGTTTTCAGTGGAATAGCCGTGCCTGAAGCTTACTGTCACGCACGATCTATTAGCGCGAAATGAGAGATTTGTTTTAAAATATCATCTATTAGGAGGCAGCAGGGCCCAACGCGGCGACTGTCAAATTTATATTATATCATTGGCTGGCATTACGTGCTGCCATGTATTGAATCACCAAGTATAAATATATCAAATTTAGTTTTTTATTTTCAAACGTTTGAAAACAGATCTTTTTACAGTTTACATTTATTACGACATATTTTAACTGTAACGTTTAAAACCAAACGTTTTGGCAGGCGATCTCAGTAGGTCTGTGGGTTAAGAGCTCGCGGTTCTATCCGATCGACACGAGTTCGGGCCTAGTTGTAGCCGGGTTTTTATAAATATATTATAGAACGGCGGGGACGGGCTCGGTAGTTATGTTGGGTTCAAACTGGGGCGAATCCTGGAATTACGAATTATCTTTAAAAAAGGAAGACATTTTGGTAAATATTATCACTGTGTCCAGTGCTCTATTCACTCTGAAGATGCAAGCTGCAATGTTTTGCAAAATGTTAGTTTGTGTGGGTTTACAAACAGCTAACAGGCTTAAGCCGATTAAGTATTCTTGTCCTGGCAAACAAAATACATTAAATTCAAACCCTTGTCCGCCCCAAGGTTTAAACAATCTAAGCATACGGTCCTGTTTAGGCAGGCAGGGCCTACGAACTAATATTGCTCAAACTTTTAGAGCAAATGCTTGGCAGAGGCTAGGCAGACAAGCTACAGGTCGGTCCTTACCTGATTATGCTGGGTGTAGTTCGCAAATGACGACGCGGTCTAAGCCGAAAGTAAATTGTAATATTGGCAGTTCGAGAAATCGCGAAAGCCTCAAAGAATATAAGATGGATCTTGTAACATTGGATTTTAAAGTTCTCTTTATTTTACTTCTGATGAGGTAAATTGTGTTATTTTATTGAGTGTAATATAAATGTCGGCCGGGTTTTAGTGTTATTTATTGTAAATTTACAAAAAATGTAGTAATTTCCTGCCGGTAAAAAAGCTTATTTTTGAATACCTGCCGAACACTTTTGAACGTTACTGGATAAACGTTTGACCGCTGTTTCACGATTTAAATTTGATTTATAAAATTAAACGTAAAAGAAGTAAAATAAAGACAGCTTTAAAATGAGGCGTCTGCCAATGAAATTATTTGCGCCTCTGAGCGCTGCTGCTATGATATGGTTTGACTGTTTTGGTTGCTCAAGAAGCAGAATATAGAAAGCGCCAGTTTAAATGTCTTTAGTCCCGTTTTTCGATATTGAGTATCTAAACGTTAGTAGAAAGGATTACTTTTTAGACGCAAAGTAAAGAGGGCTTTAACATTAAAATAAAGTGTCACTCAACCTACCTTCCCATTTTAAATTTCTGCGTCGATGGGCGTCGCGCCGCCGCTCTACTTCATTTTGAATATTGGGTGGAATATAAGGTGAGTCTTTTGAGGATTAGCAGAGCGGATTACTTTATGGATTCAATTTATAGATAATTATTTCAAAAAATAACAGTATTTTGATGAATCACGAGTCGTGATTCACGACGTAAATAATTTAAAAACTAACATTATCCAGATGAAGGTAAGGCAACAAGGTAAAGTTTTTTTTTTTTTTTCATATTTTTCTTCAGTAGTTCAAATTAAATTATAGTTTAATTACGATTAGTATTGAAATTATTAATTTAGACTAGTCGCGCTATTTGTTGCTAATAAAAACTACTCTTCGCGAATTTCAAGTTTTTGTAGTAAATAAAAATAGTACTAGTACATTAAATTTTAGAGGTTAGCGGGAACGCCGCTCTTTGTTGCGCGTTTTCCACACAGCGCAGCCTTGGAAGTAAGGGAACTAAAAATTCTGGTCAATAAAGCTACCATTACGAGTTAACTCCGTGTAGAATCGTCAATATTGTGATAAAAAAATAACGTGACTGTTTCACACCTAAAATTATAGCTGATTGGCCTAATCTTTAACGTAACTGTAAGTTTTAAAATTTTTGTAAAATGTTTTAATAACCTATTTTAAACACCGGCTTTTCATACCGATTTTCATTCATGTAATTAAATTATGGTTATTATCAGCTGTTTTTTGTGATTATTTTCTTTTGTGATTATTTTCTTTTGTGTCTATTTAAATTAATTTCGTAATTAAAGAAACGTATATTTTTGATCAGATGAATATTCGATAAGCAGACTCACAACAGAGTTAAAATTGACCTACATGTAAAAAGCTGTTCAGAAAACCTTTTAACTTAATATTGTTTTCATAAGTAGGTACATACGTTTCTATAAACATTGTTTGATTAAAACTGTTGATAATATTGTTACATCTCCTTTAATACGTAGGGCCACTTCCTGTGCAATTATATTTTATATTGAATAACTGGCGGTACACCCACACTTAATTATTGATTACATTCTGTAATAAAACTCATAGTCGTTGTTTACAATAAAAAGAGAAAGATTTAATTATTATTACTGTTAAGCCAAACTATATTTTTTCTAAATTCATTAATAAATTTTCATTAGCTTGCACATTTACGAGCAGATGCATTTAAGTTTAGCAAGTATGGCGCATCTCCAAGTCCAACAACAAAACTGTTTTCAACTCGGTATTAAAGTTAGTCACTGCTCTATTTTAAAATTGCGCACATTTCCTGCTTAGCAGATATTTGTAATTACGCCAATGAATGACTATCGAAACGTAACGAAAATGATGAGTTTTCACGACAACGCTAATCGTTCGTTTCGAGAGAGTGCAAGCAACATCAATTACGCTATTTTATTAAATTAATATAGTGTGCATATGTATTCCAAATATTGAAATTGTCATTTCTATCAATCTACTCGACTCTGATGAACCAGTGCAACGACTATATCTTCAGAAGCAGGATTCGTAGTATACGCTGGTATTTTGCCGATTACCTACACAAAAATATGTTTTTTTACTACTTATCTGATCAACTGGTGCTGTTAAAACTATTGTTTTGTTGATATCTGAAAAATAATTTTTTACTCCTTTTTTATCAATAAATTGTTACTCCTGTGGTCATTTCAAACATTTATGCCAAATTACAAGATAAAATCGGAAATATTTTCGATTTTAAGGTTTTAATGAGTATCTGTATATAAAATACTTAATTACTTTAACAATATCTATTTATTTTAACCTTATACGTATTTCGGCATGTTTACATGCCATTGTCAAAGGTTATATGAAAAAGTAAACAGTTAGTGTTGTTATAGCAATAGAACTTTGTTACTTATCTTGGTAATCGTCTGCAGATGACTTGATTTCTCATTCCAAAACGTCCAGTGGAGGAGAATTTAAGAGATCAATTTGCTCATTCATTAACGGTACAGTTTTTAAATGTTTGTGAATTTCAAAAGCTTCTAGTATATCTAATTTACGTTCATCATCACAAAAGTGTAAACATTTTATAGTGTTATTAGATGTCATTGAATGATTGTGTTCTAGTAAGTGTTTAGCGTAATTGGATTTATGTGGGTGTTGGTATTTGTAACAACGTACGTGTTCTTTATACCTAATATCAAAATTTCTAATTGTCTGGCCTATTTAAACCGAATTACAATGCGAACAATTTAATTTGTAAATGCCTGATTTTAGCAAATCGTCTGTTTTTGATTTTGCATTAAACAAAGTGTTTAAGATGTTCTTAGTTGTTTTAAAGCTTATTTTATATTTATTTGTTTTGTTTATAATTTTAGCAATTTTTTTCTGATTTGTCACCAAAATATGGGATCGAAGCATATGTATCGAACGAAGTTAGGGTATTCGGATAAATTTTTTGAATTGCTAATTTATAATCTTTTTCTTTAATTAATGTATCAATAAGTTTAGTATTATAACCATTACTGTATGCAATTTGTTTAATAATAGAAATTTCTCTATAGTTAATTTCATCTAAAGGGACCGTCAAAGCCCTATGTATCAGGGACCAGGTATGCTGCTAATTTATGTGTTTTATGGTGACAAGAATCGTGTGGTATTGTAATGTCTGTTTGTGTAGGTTTTCTATAAACTGAGTACTCAAATTTATTAGTTGAATTAATTTTTATGTTTAAATCTAAAAAGTTAATGGACTTATTTTGTTCAGTTTCTAGTGTAAATTTTATGTTTGGGTGCAAGCTGTTAATAAAAATTAAAAATTCATTAATTAAATCAAATGAACTATTAAAACATGCTAAAATGTCATCAACATAACGAAACCAAAATATAACTTTTTCAGATTGATTTGATTCGAATATTTGATCTTCTAGATTTTCCATAAATATGTTAGCTAAAAGAGGTGAAATTGGACTTCCCATGGGTAAATCATCTTTTTGGAAATAAATTTTATTATTAAAAGTAAAATAATTTTGATTGGTGCAAAGTTCAAATAATTGAATCAACTCAGTCCGTTTTATTAACTCAACATTTTTGTTAATAAGAATATTATTTAACAAAGGAATACACTCTTGAGGAGGTATTTGGAAAAACATATTAGTAACATCAAAACCAACTAGCTTGCTTTGTGGTGGTAAATGTAAGTCAGACAACTTTTTGATTAATTCGGAAGAATTTTTAACTGAATATTTTGGTTTATAATCAAAACTGGTAACTATATTATTTAGTATTTTTGCTAGCATATGGTTAGGTGCATTTATGTATGATACTACTGGTCTAATGGACAAGTTGGGTTTGTGTATTTTTAATAAACCGTATAGTTTTGGTGGATTTGGATTTATTATTTGTCTTTTTTGATAATCTGTTAAACAAACCTGGCAATTTTCTAATGTTTGTTTAATTCTTTTTGATAATTTTTGGTAGGATTACTAGTTAAAGTTTTTAAGTTTGAATTGTTTATGAAATAATTAATTTTTTGTAAGTAAATGTCATTGGGTAATATAACTAATGTGTTTCCTTTATCTGCCTTGACAGAAATAAGATTATTTACTGAAATTTTTTCTTTAATCGATTTAAGTAATAAATTATTTTGATTATTTATTTTATTTTTTGATTTATTGGTATTGATTGATATCTCTTTTAATAAATTAGCAATTTGAAATTTTGCATATAGGAAATGTCTTTCTTTAAGAATTAGTTCAGAATTGACTGCTAAAATTTTTTTAATATTATTGGTAAATTTTGGTAAAGGGGCAAACTTAAAACCCTTATTTAGGAATTTTATCTGTTGGTCATTGAAGTCTGTGTTGGATAAATTTAGAAAACGAGGATGAAAATTTATTATTGTGTCAGGTTTTGTGTGTGGTTGAAGTGCACGTGTGTGTTGTTCTAATCTCGAAAGTTTATTTTTCTGTATTGTGTATTTTTTAAATTTTATTCTACTAACTAATTCTCTAATGTCATTGTCAAATACGTCAAACTCAATTGGATGTAATTTGTGAATGAGTTCTGTGTAAAGTACCTTTAAATAAATGTACAAATTGTCTCTAATTCTAAACCATCTTTTTGATTCGTCTTTCAACCATCTTTGTTTAGCATTTATAATTATCTTCTCAGTTATGCTGTTCTTGGTTTTGCTAGAGATATTAATGTAGTTTGGAATGAGCTTCTTTTCCTCGAATACTTTCGTCAAAATATGGATAGGGATTATTACACCGTATACAGTTACATTATTCTTAAGTGTAATTGCGAGAAAGTTAAAGGCATATACCTAAACTAAGTAAAAATAATGAGAAACTTGAAAGTACATGCGCGTGTATACATACAATCATCGACAGACATTCTCTGGAAGGTAAATGCTCTTACAAATATCCTCAAACAGTAACTACTTAACTTGCAGTAAATAATTATCTATTTATCTAAATATTATTTTAATCCCAGTCAATTTTTCCGGCACCCATGGCATATCTAAATGTAATTGTAGAACTGTAATCCTGGTAAAAAGCGTACTAATTTATACAGGGTGTTGCAAAAATCGCAGACACGGGCTGTGGGACCGTATTCCATCATAAAAACTGAACAAAAAGTTCTACGATTTTTCGATTCGACTAAAATTGTAGAAGTTATTAAAGTTTAGAAAAATCTGAAAATAATCAAAGAAAATCATCCAAGCTCAAATTTAAGTGTTTGATCAAGTACTGAAAATTAATCCTCGATAAATTACAAAAAACAAGAGATAGTTCAACTGATAATTGAGAAGAAAAATTACAAATGTCCGAAAAACTCAAATTTACGTGTTCAATTAAGCAGTGGTACGCAATTGGATGTTGAGAACAGCACGTCATTATTTCATTGTTTCATAGTTCATTTGTTTGAATTTAGTTCCTAATTTTGCATTGTGCAATGCTACTTATTTATGTTGAAATCGGTTCAAAGTGCAAAAGAATGGTCGCGTATTAACGCACCGCTCGTCTTGCTTCTTTATTAGAAGCCCCCAGTGCCACCAGCACGTCATAATTCCAATAATTCGCGGCCATTCTTTCGCACTTTATAACTAAATTCAAACAAATGACGGACTTTGAAACAAATAAATAATGACGTGCTGTTTTCAACATCCAAACGTGGTGGTTTCCAAATCTGCAAAGCATAGTTGCACTTTTCTATATTGTTTGCCTTATTTTGAACAATAAGTTTTGAACCCTCTCCCCTTTTACTTCTTTGATGGATTTTTACGGCGTTTCCTAGTTTATTTGTTATTTTTGCATCTTTTGTCCCTCTATGTTGATCTCCTTCTTTTCTTCGTCTTGCTTTATTTCCTTATCTGTGTTCTCTTCTGTCAACATAGTTGGCAAATGCTACTTCCATCTTTTCATTATATCTTTTTCTTTTGTAAGTACGTTTCCATCACCCTTGATAGTGCTCTATAGAGAAGTCCATTAATCTTGCTTTGCTGTTTTTATCATTTCTTTCACTTTTTGTCTCATCCTCATTTCTTATTCATATCTTTCATTAATTTCGGGTGTTAATATTTTCTTCATTTTGTTTTCTTTCCTTTGACTATATTTTTTCTTCTTCTATTCACCAAGGTGTTTTTTGCCTATTGTCATATCCTATTTTTGCTGTTTCACATGTTTCTTTTAATGCTTGTATCATACCTGTTTTGAAATATTCCCACATACCTTCAATCCCTTTTCTTTCCGGTTTTTGTTTCAAATTCGTTTCTGGTGACTTCTGATATATCCCTCTTGTTTGGGGCTCTTTCCGTTTGTGATTTACTATTTTCTCATTTACTATTGTCTTTTTCTTTTCTGTAACTATTTCCCAGTGTTCTCTGTTTAATTACATCAGAACTAACCTCTCTTTTTTGCCGGTTCTTTTCTTGTAAATTTTCATGCAATACTGTTCTCTATCCTGGAAGTATGCGAAAGTAAAGTTTATCAGATCAGATAAGAAAATAAATGAACAAGAACAGCAGCAAAGTAGATCAAAATTAGTACAAAAAATGAGCGAAACACTTCGCCTGGACTTTCCTATACATTTAAATACAATTTTATATTTTCCAACACTTTCGATACACCTGTCTAGACACGACTAGTTAAAATAAATAGTTCTTATAAGTTGTAACATCTTGAAGCGGTTGAAGAAAGACCAACCGCTGCGCTGCAAGCATGAGGTTGGGTAAAATATTCGGACTCAATCAACGGAAGCGCGGAAATTGATATTTGAAAATATATTAATAGCATGAAATTACTCTTATTCATTTGTATTTAGAATTTAAAAACCATTCTGATTTTAAAGCCAAAATGCCACGTTTCCATTTAAAAAAAAGTTATTTTTTACCGTGGCCGCCATATTAAAATTGGAAACTCAAGTTTTTTTCTTAAAAACAATCGAGAAGAATTTGTCCTACAACTTTGCTCTTGGGTTTGCGAATCTATCTATTAAAATAAAAAAGTTAGCCTACACTGAACATTAAACGACTAGTACAAGAATACAACTGCTGTAGAAAGTATGTGAAATTCTTCTGACAAAAAGATTATTAAGGGGAAAAAAATTCGATTTTTTGATTTTTTGTAAAAAGATTCTCCTAGAGCAAACAAAAGAAGAAATAAATTTTTTTATTTTGTAGCGAAAATTTGGGGGGGGGGGGGGGGGGGGGCAGTAGCCCCCCCTAAATATTAAAGTATCAGAAAAATATTATGATATTCGGATTTTGCTATCAATGATGAGCCATATTGCTTTAACAGAAATATTTTATTGCCCCCCGTTAAATAAATAAAAGGGTACCAATTTTCAATTTTCAAAAATTCATAGAGGGCGTCACAGTGAAATTATAGCAATGCGCAAAAAAACAATTGTAGAAGATTCCCAGCTCTATCAGCTTAAAAAGTTTAAACAATAACGTGTGGGCAGTTTTTGAGAAATATTTTTTTGAAAAATTCCAAAATTTTGGAGTGATGTCATTGCGATCGTTTTTATTTTTTCAAAATTAATTATATTTCATGGTATAGTACCCTTGAAGGGCTACCAAACAAGATGTAGTTGATTCCAATCAGATAACTGGTTTTTGAGTAAATGGGCGTTAAAGTCGAAATGTTCAAAAATTCGTAGCGGCCGTCATTTTAAAGCTAGAGAGTTCGGTAAAAAATCATTTGATTTGTCCTAAGGCCTTCTTTAATCTTCACTATTAAAATTTTCAAAATTCAGTTTCTGAAAAAAATGCTACCAAAAAAACATGTCTAACTTCCGCTTCCGGTTTCGGTTTTTTTTTAAACTTATTTTGTCGGTGAATTTTTGATATACCCCCTCATTTCAAAGCACATCAAAATCGGTCCAGCCGTTCCGGAGATATGGAGCGTAACCCACCCACCCACAGACAAACATTTTTTTTAAATTACTTTTTTGGGGTCCAGGGACTATTTCCGTTAAAATCTCAACTTTGAAATTTTGCATGAAATCAATACTTCCCTATACTGAAAGTATAGGAAAGTAAAAAGAGCTTGCGATATTTAGTACTTCAAAAATAATCATTTGGTTTACAAAAAAATATTATATAGAGTAAATTTCAGCTCATTGTGTTAAGATTAATTATCGATTATCGCCAGTGGGATATCAAACAGAAGAGATTTATACTTTGGTTGCAATATTTGAGTATTTAAGGGAAACGCGGTGTTTATCAAGAAAATCAAAATATCCTTAGAATTTTATAAAACGTAAAATAAAATATAAAAAGAAAAAAATGTTGGGGACCACTAAACATCAAATTAATATCATATTTTTTTATTACTTAAAAATTTAGTTTTGTGCCGATGAGATATTGTTTCTGAAAATTTAAAATTCTCTTACAGATTATGTACACGCATTTATAATGTCAGGATCACTACTTCGAATTTTTGTAGCAATTTGCTTCAAGATAATTGAAGCAATATGTTCATTGTTAACTGTCACTAATTATTGGAAGAAACCTACAAGATGCCCCCCAATCACTGATAAAATTATCTTATACCCAGCTTGCATATTAACCGAAAAGATACGTAAAAGGGAAGTAAGTATATTACAAAATTAACTAGCAATACTTACTAGTCGTAGACTATTTCCTTTATGAAATATTAAATTAAATTAATTTTTTCGTCATTTTTCACAATAACCTTAATCTTTTTTTTAAATTTTAGTTAACAGCAGAAACTGTTGTAAAAGCGTATATATCACGAATAAAGGCTGTAAATCCCATACTGAATGCTGTCGTAGAAGATAGATTTGCCTTAGCTATTAATGAAGCAAAAGGTACTGACCAAATGTTAGCTACTACCAAGTTAGGTAGCGGAGAATTAGCAACCAAGTTCCCACTTCTTGGCTTACCATTAACAGTAAAAGAAAGCGTAGCTCTCGAAGGATCAAGTCACTGCTCTGGGCGAATTTTCTCTGGAGGAAGAAAAGCTTTGAAAGATGCTGATGTTATTAAACTGTGCAAAGAAGCTGGAGCAATACCTTTGTTAGTTTCAAACACACCTGAATTGTGTATGAACTTTGAAACGTTTAATAAAATTACGGGAACGACGTGTAATCCGTACGACACCAGAAGAACACCTGGAGGTTCCTCTGGAGGTGAGGTGAGTATTGCCCAAAAATCAAGTTATCATTTAGTATTATTGGTTTTTCTTTCATCTATTTTTTTTTTAAATTAGAACTTTTCTTGTAGACACAGGGTTTATTAAAATATTAAAATACGCGTTATAATTAACGCAGCTGACATAATTATTAAGGAAAAACTACGACACTCATAAATAGATGTACAGATTTGGGTTTTGAATTTTTCTGTCAAACTGATTTTCTTTAAATTTTTTAACTTAATCGGACCAAAAACTATAAAAAGCAGTACATCAGAAAACTGTCCTTTCTTCCACCTCTCCACAAGTGAATCTGTCCGTATACTTTTATAATATTTTTTATGTTAAAGTACATCAAAACTTAAATACATATATCCTTTAGTAATGTTTATCTATTTTGATCATTCTCTATATGTATACAACCGGGCAAGTTACCTAAATATCAACTATTGATTATGCTGTGCATAATTTGTTCAATTAATTATTTTTTAATATGTCTTGTGCTCAAACCTCTGACAGCGATGTCTAGCCTTATCGGCAGAAATGGGCAAAACAAGTAACTGACATAAATAAAAGAAATAATTATAGGTCTAATTTCTTTAGACACTGTTATCCACTAAAATACAATGTTCTCCATCAGTATGCTTTACGTCTTAGATTTATTCAGAAAACTATAATATTAAGACTCACTGACGTTTGTAATTGTTGTCTGAAAATAACTAAGACGCAACGCACCCTGGTCAAGGTCTGGGGTACATAATGTATAATTTTTGTTGATCGCTTGGTATGCGTAAAGTTCAAAATATTTGAACTCCACCAACACACTTTCAGGAAGTGTTCTACAACTCCCAATAAGCAAAACAGTCTTAATAAATGTGACCGAAAACGTTTCCTAACGGCGCGCGTTACACGGTTCCCTAAAGAAGAGGCGTTAAACAAATATCTCGGGCGTAGAGTAAGATAATTGCATAAACTTTTGACGTAGGGGTTACTAGAAAAGATCTACTTTTTAGTTAGTTTTGTCTGAATAGATCAACAAGGTCATGCTTTATTGGTTTAGTATATTTTTAACGCGTAGCTTTTGAGCTGATTTGACAATAAAATATTTTTTTCTGTGACGGGAAAAAAGTTTAACATTTTGTCTCTCTTGACAGGTACTAAAGTATCACTTTTTATAAATTACTTTTTTCCTTTTACCCGGGGAAAAAAGTAATTACTTTTTCCCCGGGGAAAAAAGGAATTACTTTTTTTCCCGCTACAACAGCTTACTAGTTTAAAAATTCAAATTCCACGTTGACCAATTTTCCGACTTTATTATATATGTTTTTCAATATATTACATTTTTTCCCGTCACAGAAAAAAATAGTGTATTATACACAGGAAAAAAGTAAGATTTTAGCTCTCGGTGTGAGTGTCTCCCTCCGCTTCGCGTCGGGAGACAAACAAACACCTCGAGCTAAAATCTATTACTTTTTTCCGTTGTATAATATAGATATTTATTATACAAGGGAAAAAAGTAATAGATTTTAGCTCGAGGTGTCTGTTTCACCGCTTCGCGTCGGGAGACACTCACACCGAGAGCTAAAATCTTACTTTTTTCCTGTGTATAATACACTATTTTTTTCTGTGACGGGAAAAAATGTAATATATTGAAAAACATATATAATAAAGTCGGAAAATTGGTCAACGTGGAATTTGAATTTTTAAACTAGTAAGCTGTTGTAGCGGGAAAAAAAGTAATTCCTTTTTTCCCCGGGGAAAAAGTAATTACTTTTTTCCCCGGGTAAAAGGAAAAAAGTAATTTATAAAAAGTGATACTTTAGTACCTGTCAAGAGAGACAAAATGTTAAACTTTTTTCCCGTCACAGAAAAAAATATCTATTTCCCTGAATCAAAGTACGTAAACAAGGTACTCTGTTTTGTCACAGTACATACGGCAGTTCTTTTCCAGGGATTTTTCTATACACTTATTTTGTCAATCTCCCAGATAGCACACGCGGACCTATCAGATAATTTCCTAGTTTGCCACACCACACTTTCATGAAAAAGCTTTGCTGGTATGGTTTCGAAACTGCACCACGAAGATTTTTTTAATCCTAAAAATGCATATTATGACTGTTAAAAATGCCGTCCCTTGTGAAGCTTGCCTAGTCTGTGAAGTACAGTGCTGAAGAAAAATGATTCCCTGCAGATTGATACAATAGCTGTTCATAAAACACTCTCCAAAGTGCTGTATGCTAATATGCTTATTTCCTAGGTTTACCGACATTCTGCTTGTACTTATACCGGGTTTATTTGCAACCATCTTCAGAGCTTCTTACTTCCTACCGTATTCCACTGAAAAGATATAGCTTGATACCATGAGATGTCGCTGTGTGAAAACAAATGTCGTATGCCGCGGCTGTCTCTTAAAAAGAAATCTTTCTTTGGATTTAACCGTCTTCCATTCCGATTTGCCATATGCATTTACCCACATGCATATCCACCTTCGCAAACGAAAGAGTCTCCCTCAAGCAGCAATTTTAGGAACTAACAGAATAGGGAACAATTTGAAACGCCCATATAAGTGTATACAGTGTGAAACGGGGAATTCACCGAGTCAATAGTACCGCGTACGTCGTCGAACATTTTGTTCCAGAGCTTCCACTATTTTGTTTTCAATAATCTAGTTAACTAAAATTTGAAGTCTTGTTATATTGCTTATGATAAATAGAATTTTTAATATTATTGCTTTATTATTAATTGGTACCCTGAGACGCAAATGCATACTGAAATGACTTAAATTTCCGGGAAAATATGTTACTGGGGCTGTTCTTCCGAGGAATCAGTATACTGGAGGATGTTTTCACCGGGGCTTTTTTTTAGACAATTTTTGTCTGCGGGTGTTCTTTTTTCCGTCAATGTTTTTCTTAGACGAATTTGTTCTGAGACCTTACGTCTGTAAACCGAAATTGGCCCCCAGGAGCAAAAGCAAAGTTAGACTTAGGCGGCACTGGGCATTGTGATTTGCTCGGAGCAGTTTTAACATGTGGCACGAACTGCTCCGACCTTGCAACAGTGAAATAATTTATCCACCTTTTTAATAAACATCCGTGAAATCAATTGAAAAACAAAAACTTCAAGGAAATCTTTTACAAGATTTACAATATCATTAAATTATGGCATTTAGGTAAAGCACCCGAAACATTGGCTCCTAACAACAACTCTTGTATGCTATTTATCGGATATATTACTGATTTGAAACGTGTTTCTGAAACGAATCTCAGATATGGTCTAGACAGGTGGACCTCTGCCTATAGCGGTCTCTGGCCCAATCGGCGTTATTTGTTTTTAATTACATTAGTCAAACAGTATTTGTTGTGTACGTAGTGGAATCTTTCTGTTTATGCTCTCTGGGATGTTTTTAGCGTGGTGGTGTCGTAGGCGCAGCAAAGCGGTCTCTTCCTACGGGTGCCAATGTTTCTGGTGCTCTATTTATACGCTAGTTAATTATGTTAGCGGCACTTACAACGTTAAACTGTGTCAGGTTAACATATTGCCCATAATTCACATCAAAATAATTAAAAATGTAACAAGCAACAGCTTAAAAAAAGAGTAGTCCAAAACCTGAACATTTTTACATGTTTAAAGACCTCTTCCGGACAAAAATTTAAGGTTGGAAAAAAAGAACATGTCCAGAAAAAAGAGGACGTATGGTAACCCTAATAAGGAGTTTTGTGCTTATTTTGAGCTGTAGAATAGTTCCTGAAAGTTTGTCGGTGGAATTCAAATACACCCTGTATAATAATCGCGTAACAAATATGAGGCTACACGTTTTACAGTGGGGTAAAAGGCTCAGCTATGACACTAATTTTGTATGTGATATGGTTTCCATGATCTACGTTTATTTTGTGATGCATTGACAAATTGTCAGCTTTTTCCTGTTTCCCTCGAACAGTTTGCAAATAAGGGGGTAACGTTTTATACATAAATAAAATAAAATCGTTATATCGAAAGACATCAACAAGGATATACAGGGTTGTGCAAAAGTACGGAACAATGGAAATATGTTTAATACGGCAACCACAATTTTGACAAAATTTTATACATGAAGGTTTCGATATACGGTGGATACAATAAAAGTATCGGCGGTTTAAAAGAACTTCTGGTTTAGCCGGAAATGATATTAGCTTTTTTATTTTAAACAGCACACTTTGTATATTTTTTAATATATCGATAGAACTCTTTTTGCGAGTTCAGTGATATAAAGTTTTATGCCTTTATTTTCAATCATTCTAGAGATATTGAAAAATAATGTTTCGTAATTGTTATCTAGCAGCTCATGGAAACAAAAGAATGTGGGAAACTTAAACAGTTATGTAATGTTGTCAAATATGCTTGGTAGGTGTTGTATTGTTTTGATGTTCGGTAGATTGAGCAGTGTGGTTACAGTAATCAATTAGTTAACCAAATTAATTAAAACTGATGAATTTAACAGAAAGATCGCAAATTGTTAAATAAAGCACAAACTTCTTGCTGAGTTCTGCGACGCTCACCAAAGCCAATCATAATTAAAATTTGAATTCGTTCTCTTTCTGTATAATTGAACCATTTCTGATGTTAAATTCAGCAGTTTTAATTAATTTTGGTTAATTAATTGACTACTGCAACCCCACTGCTCAATCTATCAAACATCAATACAACGCAACACGAACCAAGCATATTTGACAACTTAAGAAAACTGTTTAGGCTTCTCACATTCTTTTGTTTTCATGAGCTGCTAAATCACAATTACGAAACATTATTGTTCAATATTTCTAGAATTATAAAACAAAAACATGAAACTTTATATCACTGAACTCGCAAAAAAGAGTTCTACCGATATATCAACAAGTATACAAAATGTTTTATTTAATATAAAAAAGTTGATATCATTTCCGGCTAAGCAGGAAGTCTTTTTAAACCGCTAATACCTTCATTGTATCCGCCATATATCGGAACCTTCATGTAAAAAATTTTGTCAAAATCGCGGTTGCCGTATTAAAGATATTTGCATTGTTCCGTACTTTTGCCCAACCCTATATACTAAAGCAATTTGCATTTAAAATTTACACTACATTCAATTAAAAATTCACGAAGGAAATACGTTTTTCTCAACAATTTCACTTTTAGCAAGTAGCTGGGTTGTATATTGTAATGGACTAGTTCTAATCCAGACAGGTATTACCAAATATATTTATTTATAATTTCCAGCTTTACTTCGTTAAAGTCCATATTTAATGAGTACCTGTATATACAGATACTCATTACCAAATATATTAAATTCAATGGAAATAACAGTTAATAACTTTTCAGGCGGCACTTTTAGGATCAGGTGCTTCTCTAATCGGTATCGGATCAGATTTATGCGGTTCTATACGATTACCACCAACTTTTTGTGGTGTTTGGGGCCATAAACCGAGTCCTGGAATTATTTCAAACAGAGGTCACTATCCAGACTGTAAAGACCAAGAAATATGGAAACAAGTTCTGCATATAGGACCTATGTCTCGATACGCTGTAGATCTGCCATTATTATTTAACGTAATATTAGAAAAGGGTGCCAACTCTCTTCTGCAATTGGATAAACAAGTACTTATGTATGAAGTTTTGAAGAAACAATAGTTTCTGATTTATAATTCTATCCAACAGGTGGTTATACAAAACATAAAATTTTATTACATGGAAAATGATGGTGGCTCTATTTTAACTCACGCTGTAGATAAAGATATTTTGTGTGCTATGAGAAAGCTTGTCACTCACTTATCTTTAAAATGTGGATGTAAAGTTCAAGAAGTACGCTGACTTTTCGTTACTTTTAAAATTTTTAATAAAACAAGTTTTATTTCAGGTACAACTGAATGATATGCAATATTCTGCGGAATTAGCTTTTATTAAGTTTTTTGGTATTGATGACATTGATAATCTTTTTGAGAATAATGGAAAAGGAGCTTTTCTAGAGCTTATACGATTTTTGACCTTTAGGTCAAATTCTGTATTCCCGCCTATATTGTATGGTATTCTAAGGCGTATTACACCGTTCTTATTACAGAAGCCCACTGTATCACACTGTAATGATAAACTTTTTCAATTAAAAAAACAATGTTGTGACATACTTGGTACAGATGGTGTCTTATTATATCCTACCCATCCTACAGCTGCTGGTTTTCATGGTCAGAATAATGGTAAAGTAGTAGACTACGGCTACATGGCTATTTTTAGTTGTCTTGGACTTCCTGTGACAAACTGCCCCCTTGGATTGAATTCTGAAGGATTACCAATTGGAATTCAAGTAATTTTAGTGAATAAATAATTGATGTTTTTTTTTAACATATTTTTGATTTAGGTCATAGCAGCGCCTAACAATGACAAACTAACTTTGGCTGTTGCTCAAGAAATAGAAAAAGAATTTGGTGGATGGATTCCACCCCAATTTTCCAATGACTAAACAAAGCAACGTGCATAGATAACTAATTATTTTTATTATTCATAAACTATGTGGATACGTTAAGAAATAATTTACTATGTTATTTAATTTATTTTATATAAAAATAATAGAAAGCGAGAAAATCTACGAGTATGCATTGTACGTTTTTCGTATCTCCGAAATAAATGTAAAACTTAATCCATTAGGTAATGTATTGGAGCCCTTAATTTTGTCTCTATAAAAGTAGATACAGAAATACATGATTATGAAACATCTAACTACGTTATGTAGACTTCAGTTTACTTATGTTCAACTAATGAAATTGCTTATGATAGTTGTTGTATTTAAGCAATTTCGTCATAATATGGTATAGAAGTATACAGCGAAAAAAGATAAGAAAAAAATTATGTGGTAAGAGAAATATATATTTAGAAAAATTGACCTCTTTTCTCAGTCTTCTATGTTGAATAATATTTTGCAACATAATATAATTTTCAAACTCTATGAATAAAACACATTAAAAAAAACTGGTTGGTCTTAGTCCACTAGAGAAACTTTTCTTAATATTTCATGTGGTTTATTTCATTTTCCAACTACTACAATTGAACAACCTATATATTTTAAATTTTAGATCGGTTTTAAAATCACGAAAAAAGTGACAGTTAACAATAAATATGATGCTTAATCAGGTTTCTAGAGGCAACCTTTTAGATGAAAAGGATAGTAAAGATGAAATATATCAATTAATGCTTCCCTCAAATTGCAGTATTTAGTGTGTTATTTATAAAGTGAGAGTTTTTACCCAAAATAATCTGGAACGTGACCTATGTGCGTTGCATAACACAAGGGCTTCAGTCATATGAAGTGAGTAAAAAATTAAACATGCGAAGAAAAAAATTGAATAACAACTTTAAACAATAAAATTTTAAATAATTAGTAACACGTGGAAAGCCAACAAAGAATTCAAACTAATTTGCGCAAGTACCTAATTAAAATAAATTTAAATTCCGGTTTTACTTGACTAAATAAAAAGACCTCGCTTTCAATCTCATAAAAAACACAGATATAAATTTTGGATCCTATGGCCATCTCTAATCTTGTATCGTACAAACAGGGCCGGATTTAGAAACATTCAAGTCCGTGTTTCTTCTTCTTCTTCTTAGCCCATTTCTGTCCATGATTGGACGAAGGCCTCCTTCATTGACTTCCATTTGTTTCGGTTCTGTGCTTCCTTTATCCAGTTTAGCCCTGCTATTTTCTTTATATCGTTGTACCATCTATTTGGCGGCCTTCCTCTGTCTCACTTATGATTCCAAGGTCGCCATTGAAGTATTCTTTTGGTCCATCTGTTTTCTTCTGCTCGGGCCAAGTGACCTGCCCAGCTCCACTTTAGTGTTGCAATATTTTCCAGTATGTCTATAACTTTCGTTTTCTGTCTAATCCATACATTGGTTTTTCTGTCAGCTAAGGAGATTCGTAGCATTTTCCTTTCCATTGCTCGTTGTGTGGTAACTAGTTTTTGTAAGTGGATCTTCGTAAAGGACCAGTTTTCACTTCCATACGTCATAATGGGTAGTAAACATTTATTGAAAACCTTCGTTTTGAGATGCTGTGCTACATTTCTGGAGTTCAAAATAAAGCTAAGTTTTCCGAAAGCTACCCACGACAAGCGGCATCTTCGTTTTATTTCTGTTACTTGACTGTCTCGGTCAAGACGAACTGTTTGTCCTAGATATATATATTCATTTACATTTTCTATATTTTTGTCTCCTACTTTTATGTTTCTATCGTCACCTTCTTCCATTGGTATCATCGTCTTAGTCTTGTCTACGTTCATTTTCAAACCAATTTTTGCTGCTTTTTCATGTAAATCCTTTAGCATGTGGTCCAAGTCATTTTTGTTATTAGCGATAAGAACGATGTCATCTGCGTACCTTAGGTGGTTTAGCTTTGTACCATTTACATTAATTCCTATATTTTCCCAATTGAACTTTTTAAATAAATCTTCTAATACCAAAGTAAAGAGTTTGGGTGATAAACAGTCGCCTTGGCGGACTCCTCGATGTAGTGGGACTGGTTTTGTATCTTCATGTAATTTGTACGTAGCTGTAGCTTTGCTGCTGATGTTTTTTAGTAGATCGATATATCTTTGATCTATTCTACAGTTTTTGAGAGATTCTATAACGGCCCATATCTCTACCGAATCAAAGGCTTTTTCAAAATCGATAAAAGCCAAATGGAGAGGAATTTTATATTCATTAGATTTTTCTATTAGCAATTTCATTGTGAATAAATGATCTCTTGTTCCATATCCCTTTCTGAATCCTGCCTGAGTTTCCGATTGATATTCATCTAGTTTAGCGGATAATCTATTTGTTAGTATTTTTGTCATTAATTTGTATAGCACTGAGAGTAGACTTATTGGTCTATAATTCTTAAGTCGTGTGTGGTCTCCTTTTTTATATAATAGAATTACTGTAGAGTCATTCCAGTCTTCTGGTATTGTTGCTTCAGACAGGCATTCATTTAATAAACAAATTATTTTCCATTTTAGTTTTTTCCCGCCCCATTTTATTAGTTCTACGACAACTCCGTCTTTTCCAGGTGCTTTGTTATTCTTCATTTGTTTCAGTGCATTCTCCAATTCGTGTTCTTCTATTTCTGGTAGTTCTTCAGATCCTACGTTTAAGATTTTTTGGCTGTTTTTTGGGGCGTCCTTATCATTAATTTCGTTCTTCAAATTTTTTGATTCATACAATTCCTTATAGAATTGTTCCACTATTTTTAAAATTTCATTTCTATCACTTATTATATCTCCATTGTTATTTCTTAATACGTGGATTAGTTTTTTACCTAGTTTTGGTCTTAATGCTTTCATTGCACCGTTTTGTTCAATTACTTTGTTAATATTTTCTTCTTGTTTTCTGACCCTATTTTCTTTCATTTTCTTCTGATTGCCCTACACAAATTTATATACTCTACTGTGTTCTTTTTATCTTCAGTTGCCAATTGTCTTCTTTTTGCCAGAAGTTGTTTAATTTCATTTTTTGGTATCATCTTTCGTAGATTTCTGTTTGTCGTTGTTACTTTAATTCCGTGTGAAATAGCATCTATAATTTCTTTGTTTAGTATTTCTATTGTGTTCCTATTTTGACCGTGTTCTTCAAGATATTTTAACTTGTTTTCTACTACGTTTTCGTATTCTTCTTTTCTATCTTTTAGGTCCCATATTTTAATGTTCATATTTCTCTTCTTTAATCTTTGTAGTCGTTCCAATTGAGTGTTAATTATTATTTTTGCTCTTACAAGCCGGTGGTCACTTCCTATGTCGAAACGATTTAAGGTAGATACGTCAGTAATAATATTTTTATGACTGCTTAGGATGTAGTCAATTTCATTTTTAGTTTGTGTGTTCGGACTTATCCAAGTCCATCGTCTGTTTAGTTTTTTCTCAAAGAATGTATTCATTGCGTATAGTTTATTTTCATTTAGGAATTCCACTAATTTTTCTCCTCTCTCGTTTCGATTTCCAAGTCCATATTTTCCTAGGTACTCTTCGTGGTCGTTTATGTTGTTGCTTACACCGAGCTTGGCGTTAAAATCACCTATTATCATTGTGTATGATGTTCTTTGTTTGATTGGATTGTTCAATGCAGTTCTAACCTGGTCATAGAATTCTTCCACTTCTTCTTCCTCATAAGATGTTGTCGGGGCGTATACTTGGATGATTTTGAGTGCTTTTGCTTTACTAATCTTGAGCGTCATGTATGCTACTCGATCTGATATAGCTGTAAAATTTTGAATACGATTTGCGTGCTCTTTTCGCACTATAAAACCTACTCCATTTCGACTTTCACTTTCCTTTCCTTTATATAATAGTATATTTCCTGATTTGAGAACGATAACTGCTTCTCCTATTCGCTTCATTTCACTAAGTCCTATTATATCCCAATTTATAGTTTCAAGTTCATGTTCCAATTCTTCTATTCGATCTTCTGTTCTTAATGTTCTAACGTTCTTAGTTCCTATCCATAGCTTCGTGGTTTTATTATGATGATGACTATTGTTTAGACTCCGGAGATTCTTAGCACCCTCTTTACCGTTCCATCGATGGTTGTCATCATGTTGTTGTTTATATCCATCGGCTTTCCGGCCGCCGGAGACTGAGGGCCAATAACTTGATGTCGTCATATCATGAAGGGTTTGTTAGCCTTTAGAACCCCACGCTGGCAAGACGGGTTGGGGAGCGTTCAGTAATCCATCTAATTAGGACTGTGGTTGCCGCCGTTGTTTTCTGTCATAGAAAAATCATCCGCCGCCATACCAAAGGTAGAGAAGCCTGTTCTCGCTTCCGCCTATTATTTACAGCCGCTCACTCTGAGTCAGGCGCTGTTGCTGTTGCTAGTTTTGGTCCACCCCGGGTATTTAATTTCCCCGGTACCCGCCATATCTGGCAGGCATTCCCCTATCCGCCACCTGGGGAGGCGCCCGATGGGGGACTAGCAACCCCACACGGGAAGTCCGTGTTTAATAAATAATAAATAAATGTAAAAACTACAACTGCCAGATATTTCTTAGTTAGTTAGTTTCAAACTACGTAATAATTAAAAAGTTTAAAATATATCAAAATCACTCCATGCCCTAAATAATTAATAAACAGTATGAACTATCAAGTTACTTAAAATGATTTTTTGCGTAAGTTAACAGTAACACAATTTTCTGTAATATCCTCGAATCTAGAAATTTCACTTTTCAATGCAACAAATTTCTATCAAATTTCTTTTTTCCACGACCGGGAGTAGTAATCGGTTTCTATGGCATCAAAATTGTAAATCAATTGCAATCAAAACAGAAGTAAAGCATTTACTCCCTAGGAACGAAATTTTATTTTTGTAAACAAATGTCTGTTGTCATGGTACGTTGCATGAAAACATCCCAAAGCATAGGCGCCGAATACGGGGGGCTCCGGGGCTCAAGCCCCCCCAGAAAAATATCAGGGGGGGCGCAGCCCCCCTTTTTTGCATTTAAAATTTTGGATGGTGCAAATGTAATACGCGACTTTTTGCCGGAATTTGTTAAATTTATTAAAGTAGCATTAACGATTCCTGTATCTTCGTGTAGAGCAGGGCGTTCGTTTTCTGCTTTACGAAGGTTAAAGACATATTTAAGGTCAACTATGTCACAAAAAAGACTTAATGATTTGGCTCTACTTCATATTCATAGAAACCAAGATACAGATTTAAATATAAACACAATTGTAAATTTATTTATCGTCAAGACAGAAGTGAGACGAAATACTTTCTTTGTGGAGTAAGTTTTGTTTTTGTGTAGTACTCTTCTTCTTGTTACTTTATGTTTCTAATTAGATTTACTGTTCATTTTTTGTTTTTTTTTTTATGAAAATATGTACTTAAAATAATGCGTTTCAAAACCATTGGAGTACAAAATAGCTTATTTCTGTTAAATTCCTACAAAATCAATATGCAATAAGCAGTACTACATTTTTTAACAAATAAAAACATCAGAAAATCGAAAACTTGTGCCCACGAAACCTATTTTTCCAAGGCAATATAATTTAACACAAATCCTAACTTTTAATTTAAGACGGTTTGACCTTGAAAAATTCAAAAATTTTGTTTGCGGCTCATTTTCATTAGCCCCCTCTGAGAATTCAAAAACCCGGCGCCTATGTCCCAAAGGCTTCTAAATATTGTAATTTCGCTCCGATTTATTATAATTCTTTATTTATGAAATTAAGTGTTTCTACTCCCGATCGTGGATAAAATAGTATATACACCTCGGGAGAAACCGCCATTTTTTCCTCGATGTATTTGTAGCCCTTGGGCTTCGCCCTCGGGCTTCAAATTACACCTCAGGAAAAATAAGACGTTTCTCTCTCTTAGTGTATAATGTACTATTACCTTTAGCCATTGTCGCTGTGTACTTATTTTTTATATTTTCACCGACTAAAATTTGCTCTTGGCGACGAAGTTGTAAGAATGTGCTTATAAATTAATTTTAGCGGTATGTCTACTAAAAAATTCACTTTTTAGGTTTGGCATTTTTTTTAGTATTCCTACAAAAATTTGTTTTTACTCACTTTAAGTAGACTGCAAATCGTTATTGGCTAAGTATGCAAACGAAAGCAAAATAAGACTCGTGGACAATGGAAGGTTTCGGTGCAAGGGTTTATGACGTTAAGCTCAGAGCAAAGTCGTCGTTTGCCCTCGACAAGTTTGCAGTTATCTAGGAAGACATTTTTGCTATCCTAGCCTGTTTTCAAGAGAAACATCCATTGAGGCTACTCTAACAAGCATTGATGTAGCGAACTAGCGAAAGCCAAGCAACCCTCGAGACTCTTGGATCTGTCATCACCGAATCAATGCTGGTCATGGACTCTCGTCAGGTCCTAAGCAATTCAATCAATTCAAAGAAATTTATTGACACATAGTATATCCAAATCATTCAATAATAACATATTTAAAAACAAGCCTACGACTAATCTGTCCATACTACATATCAACCTGGCGTCTATCGGAGTTATCCCCGCGAGGTCGCAAACTTCCCCCGAAGGGTGCATTGGTCCCAAGCAGAGGTTTCTCCGACAGATGGCCCGCTCCTTCTGACGTAGCCTCTCCGTGACGGAGCCCGCGACGCAGCTGAAACAGATAAAACGGAAATCAATTATTGGCCGGATGAAAGTTTTATAGGTGTGGGTAAGGGTTCGGGGGTGGCAGCGAAAAGCGCCGCGGAGGCAGGTGAGGAGGTTGCTGCGCCTCTGCACGCTGTCAAAAACCCGCCGAGCCTCCACGTTCCAGTTGAGAGTAGCCGAGAAGACTAGACCCAGATAGGAAACTGTGGGTGCAAGTCTCAGGCGGGAGTTCCACAGCGTGAGTTGGACGTCGCGTGGGTCGAAACAGAGGTGGAGGTTAGGATGGCGGAAAAGGATAGTTTGGGTCTTGGTGGGATTCGGCTTAACCCTCCATTGCTGAAACCAACGTTCGACTCTGGAGAGTGCGGCCGACAGGAGACGGGAGGCTCGGGCGGAGGTGGCGGAGGATACCCAGAGGGCGGTGTCGTCCGCATATTGGACTAGCCGCACCATTGGGTTTCGGGGGATCGGGATATCGTGGCAGAAGAATATGAAGAGGATGGGGGAAAGGATAGAGCCCTGAGGAACGCCGGCACGGGGCGAGTACGGACGGGAAGTGCAATTCTGTACCCGCACGCAGTGTCGCCGATTATCCAGGAAGCTCCGGATTAGGCGGAGGAAAGGGATAGGAATTCCCGTACGGCGGAGCTTCTCCAAAAGCCCCTGGTGCCAGACGGAATCGAAGGCCCTCTCGATGTCCAACATGATGGCCAGCGTGCACTGTGCGGCGTTGGCAGCTGTGACGGCGTCAGTCTGCAGCCGGAGGTGGAGGTCGGCCGTTCTTCTGCCAGGGCGGAAACCGTACTGGAGGTCTGGGATGAGGTGGAGGTCCTCCAGGAACTGGGAGAGGTGGTCTGTGAGAATCCTCTCGAAAGTCTTTCCCAAGACGTTCAGGAGAGCGATGGGGCGGTAGGAGGAGGGGTCCGTGCGGTCCTTTCCAGGTTTCGGGATCATCACGACGGTGGCGGACTTCCATGGCGCCGGGAAATAACCTGAAAGCAAGCATGAATTGAAAAGCAAGGTGATGAGTGTGATGGCGGATGGAGGGAGTTGGCGTAGAACTCGCCGGGTGAGGGTGTCGTTGCCAGGGGCGGAGTTCTTGCCGCGAGCGATCGCGGCGCAAACTTCCCCCTCGGAAACGGCCTGGAGAATGTCGGGAGCGAGTTCGGGATCGGGATGGGCTTGGGGGATTAGGTAGAGGGGGTAGGACACATGCAAACCGTTGATGCTCCGGTCGATATTCCTGCGGGCTTCCTCGCGGAAACCGGGGTCCTCGGGTGGCTGGTGGACTTGCTCCATCGTGTCGGCGAAGACGTCCGCCTGCCGTTGAGCGTCCACAATCACTTCCCCCTGGTGTTGGAGGTGGCTTGCGGCTACCGACCGCTGCCCCGTCATGGCACGGAAACGACTTCAGAACTTGGAGCCGTCACGGTAATCCAGGGTGGTGCAGGCGGTGTTCCAACGGGCCTCCCGAAAACGAGCGGTCCGAAGACGAACGATAGCGTTAAACCGGTTCCACTGAGCCTTAACCTGGAGGTCGCGAGTGCGGATTAACTCTCGTTGCAGGCGCTTCTTCTCTCTGATGAGGCGAAGGGGGGTCAACGGCGGGCGGCTGGTGTCGATGGTCTTTGTTGGAATGGAATTCTCAACGGCGTCCTTGATGGAGGTCGAGAGGGCAGAGACGGCGGCGTCGAGCTCGTGCAGGTTAGCAGGAGGAAGGATACCCCGGCAACTTTCATCGACGGACTCCCGAAACTCGTCCCAGCGCGCATTGTTCCAGTCTCGGAAGGTATGCAGCGTTCGGGCTCGCGGCGGAGGGTCCATGATGTCGGTCGTTACGGTGAGAGGAAGGTGATCGCTGGTGATGCAGGTAGTCGTACGGCACCTGGCTGCGAAATGTCGGGTTAGTCGAGGGGTTACCAGGATATGATCGATTATAGAACATCCTTGATGTCCTATAAACGTGAAGTCGGGATTTGGGATGCGGAAGAGATCAAGGTAGAGGAGACGGTCGGTGAGGGCGACTCCTAGAGCGTTGGAGGCGGTGTCCCCAAAGGCCGTGTGCCGGGCGTTAAGATCGCCCATCACAACGGCTCGCGGGAACGTCGCAGCATACTCTAGAAAATCCTCGGGGAGGCGATCGTTGGGAGGAACGTAGAGGGAGAAGATGTGGGTAGGAATGTGAGGAGTGTGCAGGGTAGCGGCACAGAGTTGGAGGTCCTGGAACTCTGGAGGGATCTGGAATTCGGTAACCGGCAGGTGGTTCGAAAAGATTAGGGCGGAGCCGTGCTATCCTCTCTCCCCGTCCTTCCGGAAACACCGAAAACCAGGGATGGTCAAGGGGTGTTTTGTAGTCAGTTTCGTCTCAGTAATAGATAGGATGTGGATAGGATGTTTTGTACTAGATCACGGCGGTCGAGGAAGAGGTTGAGGAAGGCAGTCACGGTGAACTGCAGGAAGGGAATTAGAGAAGGGTTGGCGGCGGGGTTGGACAGGAGCTCCTTCTCCTGTTCGGCTGGGGCGTCCACTGTCTTTAACGGGGCGGTGGCTTCGAGAACGGCGGCTTCCTTCGGGCGGGCGGGACACTGCATCGAGAAGGCGACATGGTCCCCTCCGCAGTTGGCGCACTTCTCCGGTGTGTTGGCCTTGCAGTGGATGGTCTGGTGGTCGGCGCCACATACTCCGCAGACGGGCTTCCTCTCCAGACAGGCGGGAATGGCGTGCTCGAACTTCAAGCATCGGCCACACTGAACCGGCTGGGGCTTCGGGGCATGGGACGGCTCAGCGTAATAACTCTGGCCGTACATGAGCACGGCCTGCGTAAGCAGCTTATCACGCGATGCCTTGCAGGTCGTAACGACACGTACGAGCCGGGTTTCGCGATCCGTCGCCTTGGACCGAATCCTCCAGGCGCTGGTGTGGTTGATGTAGCAGTGGCTGAGGGCTGCTTTCACGTCCTCGGCCGTGATGTCCAGCGGGACAGCTTTCAGCACGCAGGAGAAAGAGGGCGCTTTAGGAGTAGGATTGTTGCGGATGGGCCGGGACCGGGAAGAAATGGTGATGGGGCGCTCCGTCTGATAGGCTGCCTGGTTTAACTTCTCGCGGATGCTGGAATCGGGGGACGAGATTACAGCTGTGCCGTTGAAGTACACGGTGATCTTGGATACGAGAAGCCCGACGGACCGGAACACTGGATCCAGGGCTTTGGCGGAGTAGTAGTTGTTCTGGAGGCCTGTAACAAACACCGTGTGTATAAGAGGGGTGGTGGAACTTGAGGCTGTGGAGGAGCGGGAATGGTTGGAGGCGGCGGAGGAGTTGGAATTAGAGCGCCGGCGGCGCACTGTCTTCCATGGGGTGTCGGATTGGTTGGGCTTGGTGATGGGAAGGTCGAGGAGTGAGGGAATAGGAGTAGCGGACGTCGCGACGTCAGGCGTCGCGGCGGTGGATGTTTTAACGGCGGCAAACGCCTGGGATCGTGTGACCCTGCTAGACCCGGCGACGGCCGTCGTCGCGACGGTCGGCGCCGCGACAACAGGCGTCACGGCGGAGGTGGTAGGAATCACGGAAATATTCCGTGAGGTGGTGGTGATGGTGGTGGATGTAAGGGTATTTGAAGCTATGCAAGCATAGCTTCGGATGGGAGAGCGAGGAAGAGGCATAGCGTTGCTTCCCAAAAGCAAAAACCTTGGTGCGTAAGGCAAGCCGGAGAATCGAAAGATTCTTCGAACTTGAATAGACGTAGAACTCTGGGGGGCTGCTGCTGGCTGACTCGACTGCTCTGTGCGAACACCGGAGCGAGAATGGGGTCCTAAGCAGGCTTGGCTCATATAAATGAGCCTGGTCTATGCCTAGACACAGTAATATTAGTAGTAACGAGAAGCTAATGCTCACAGTAGTCCCTCCTCGGTCTAGAGCCGGCCCTCGGACTCCCCAGGACTATGACAAAGCAGTAGATTGAGAACTGGACTCGTTCTCAAATCAAAATCAGCTGAACCTTGCATCCAGAATTGCGCCAGTTGATGCTCTTCATTTGAGCACCTTCACCGGGGTGGGGCGTTTCAAACAACTCACACGCTTAAGTAGAAAACACATTAGAGTCATGGTAGATGTCTTGACTGTTTTTGTAACAAACACCTCAATGACCCCAAGTGTAGGCTTTTCGCAGAAGAGGAGAAAGCCTCTCTCCACCTTTTCACCCATAGCTTCAGGCACAAAACCTCGACAACCCCTTTCCGAAGCCAGAAGAACTACGGGATTTTTTCATCAGGAAGGTGTGGGCCTTTGGTCTAGGCACCGGTGTATGAAGATTATCCTTGAACAAGCGATGGCTGCACAATGGACCACCTGGGCTGTTGCAGTTTTTGACACGGCTGTAAGAAGAATAAGCAGAAGGAAAGAGCCCTTAAACGAATCTGCATCCATAAATCCCGTGCACAAAAATATAAACAGATGATACATTGCAAACAATTAAATGAAAACAAGCACGATAGCGACAAAGACCAAATAATAAATAAATGCAGAAATGAGGAATACTCTATTAAAAGAAAAACAAAATCCACAGTTGTAAATGAAACTAAAAATTAAAACAATTTCAGAGGTTGGCATTTTAAAAAAATTATTCAAATACGGTGACAAAGATTTATTCAAAGAACTCTCTATCAAAACATGTTACAAAAATCCGCCAAATCCAATAACAGAATAAAGAACTGACGTCACTATACCCATTCTCAAAAAAAGTAAACAATACAGGAAGATCCGTTGCACTATAGCAACATCATTTAACTTTATTGTGCACATTGTTAAAATTGCCGACGAGAGTCAAGATAATACAGATAATACAGTATCGGAGTTATATTAGATCAGGGAGCAGCAACAGTGTTTTCTTCACTCTGAAGATTCAAGCTGCAATGTCTTATGAAACGTTAGTTTGTATAAGTTCACAAACAGCTAAAAAGCATAAGCCAATTAGGTATTTTTGTCCTGGCAAACAAAATACATTAAGATCAAATCCTTGTCCGCCCCAAGGTTTAAATAATCTAAGGACACGGCCCTGTTTAGGCAAGCAGAGCCTACGAACTAATATTGCTCAAACTTCTAGAGCAAATGCTTGTAAAGGCAGACAAGCTACAGGTCGGTCCTTACCTGATTATGCTGTGCGTAGTTCCCAAATGACGACGCGGTCGAAGCCGAAAGTAAATTGCAATAGTGACAGTTCGAGAAACCGCGAAAGCCTCAAAGAATATACAACACTTTCACTTAGTACCAAACCGTTGCAATTTCAATGGCAAATGTTTCTTCTTGAGATACCTGCACAATTTTTCTCATTTTTGCCCCAGATTTTCTAGTTTCCTGCTTCTCTCTAAATGTAAACGGCTGCAAGAAAAATTTAAAAATAATCTAACATTGTACATGTTTAAATATCACTAAGTTACCTACCGATGTTGCATTACTGCCTTTGGATTTATTGGAGTAGGCTCTTGCAGTCCCATAAAATGCAAAGAACAGATGCATGGCCGGTTTATTATATTTTCCACACCAAAAGCTTTCTTCTACCAACCGCGGATTTACGGGGGGGGGGGGGTAGTAGGGGTAATCCCCCCCCCCCCCACCCGAAGGCCAAAAAAATCACCTAAAGCACTAGAAGTAAAGTGTTTTTGAACATGTAATTGGAAAAACTTTGTAAATAAATATATTTCATCGGCTAAAAGTTCCAGCGAAACACAATAACAATGACTTAATTGCAAAGAAACTTTCTTAACGGTAAAACCTAAAACCAAGCCGGACGTTAAACAATGCATGGCTGAAGATTAGCTCTAAACCTTTATGGGGGTTTATAAACAGCCCTGCTTGGAAAGTCCACTCACCAAAAAGATAAAGATATTTAAAGCTTATCCCAGCGCCAGCAGTACAAAGTACGAACCGACATCAACATGAACATATTACGTGATATTTTTTAAGCCATAGCTCACAAATGTCTTTAGTAATCAGATATTTACATAATGGAGAGATTTCGGAGGATTTCGTAAGTTTTATTAATTGTCATGAAGTGCAGTATGACGATGTTACAAAAGAACCTGTACTAAGTGGCATAATTTTAGCAAAAATAGTAGTTACTTTTCTCCAAAAAGTTGGGTTAAATTTAAACAATTGTGTAGGTATAGGGACCGACGGATGCAGCGTCATGCTCTCGCAACAAAAAGGCGCCGTATCAGAATTACAAAAAGTAATGTGAAACGCAATAAAATGTCCTTGTCATAATCATGCGCTAAATTTATCAATTTCCAAAAGTTCTAATGTGCAAGATGTTAGAAATTCGGTAGGCATAATAAAAGAAGTTATTACATTTTTCAATTCTTCATCAAAAAAAAATACAAGTGATAATAAATTAATGAAATTATGCGACACGAGATGGGTTGAAAGACATGAATCTATTCTAAGATTTCGAATCAGTTTAGAAAATATAATCGATTCATTAGATTTAATTTCAAACTGGAGTGAAAGAGAATCGTCTGTCAAAGCAGAATGTTTAAAGAATTCTATTTTAAAATCAAATTTTATAGTAACTCTGTGTTGCTTATCTGAAATATTAGCAATTACAGTAACATTAAGTAAAACTTTACAAAAAGAAACCCTTGACATTGAAATAGCTAATAAATTACCAATTTCCATAATTGAATTATTACAGAAGAAGAGGCTAAATGCGAAAAATTTATTTGAAGAAATAAGTATTTAAAGATATTATTGAAATTCACAAAAATTAGACATTACAATTTCTCTACCAAGAAGAGTGGATAAACAAATACATAGGGCTAATATTGAAACAGAAGATCCACTAGAATACTATAGAATAACTACATACATACCAATTTTAGACAACATAATTGAAGATCTAAAATTTCGGTTTAACGATAAAATATTTAACGTTTTAGAATTAAATTTGCCAGTACCTTCAATATGTTGTCCGAAATCGAACAAAGATATTACAATGAGCGTTAAAAATATTGCTAAATATTTAAGACCATTTATAAATGAACACGAAGATTTAATTGCTATTAGATTGAATTCGGAATTTGATTTATGGATTAAATATTGGAAAACGTTTGGAACGGAAAACCCAAAACCGGATCTACCAGAATCTGCGTTAGCTGCTTACGTTAAATGTAATGAAAATATGTTTCCACTAATAAAAGTTGTGTTACATATATTGTCTACTTTACCTGTAAGTGTATCTTCAGCGAAAAGGAGCTTTTCTGCTTTAAAACGGCTAAAAACTTGGATTCGTGCAAACATGGGCGATGATCGACTTACAGGACTAGCCCTTTTACATATTCATCGACATTTTGAATTAAATGTTTCGAATGTGATCGACCGTTTTGCTAAATCAAAAAAACGAAAACTGGATTTTGTTTTGTAATTACATTATAATCTATTATCTCTTATTAGGTTTTATCATTATTATATGTGTTAGTTATTGTATAAAAATGTAAATACAAGTGTTTTTGGAATTCATTTATTATTATTATATTATATGGTGGTTATTGTATAAAAATAGACCGTTTTGCTAAATCAAAAAAACAAGAACTCTATTTTGTTTTGTAATTATATTATAATCTGCTATTATTAGGTTTTATTATTATTATATTATCTAACACATTGTGTTAGTTATTGTATAAAAATGTAAATAAAAGTATTTTTGAATTCATGTTTTACTTTAATACACTTCGCACACAGGAACGGAGTGGCCATAAGTTGAACTGGGCGAAATCCGGTTGGGCGTCATCGTCGTCCATCAGGTCATATTGTCAAATTGTGTATTTTGCGCGTCAAATTTAGTTTATCAGTATTTACCCCCCCCCCCCGCAATTATTTTCTAGATCCGCCGTTGTCTTCTGCATGCCCGAATCTCTAGCTTAAGTTTTTCTAAGTCGGACAAAGGGTTTAAAAAATATAATTAAAACCCATCTTCTCTAGAATGAATACCTACTGTCCTATTTACATAAAGTATAAGCGGAAAGCACTGTCTAAGCATCGTAAGGTATATACTACTTCTAATTTTAAAAAACACTTCTAATTAATAAAACAACAAGCAAACCATAGGGAGTATTTGCTAACTACAATATCTAATAAAACCAATCTAACAAAATTTAGTTATGATTAGAACGTGTATTAAAAGTTGCCTTAATGATGTGCCTGTTTTGTTAATTTCTAAATATTATTATGTATCAATAATAATCGATTTACCAACGCATTTACATGCTATTGCTGTAGCTATATATTTTAATTTTATTGTAAAGCTGCTAACTTTCTTAACATTACTGAAAACAATCGACAATTAAAAATTTATTGAATGCATGTTTTCCATAAACTTTAATGGAAAAAAACCTTCGCGCCTTGCCTCGTGTCCCCACCCTCTCGTAGCAGTTTAGTAAACAATGGAGTGATGTCCACCAACCGGACGCGATTGGTGGACATCACTCCACCAATCGCGTCCGGGTACAAGATGTTGGCTTCTACAAAATATCCCTGCTGACATTTGGTCTACCAGGTTTAATATTCTGTGGTCTACCTTGCTATTATGTCATTGTTTTACATTTTACATAACCTAACTTATTTTAATACAAACCCTTAGTGTTTTTCTATTATCAATATTTTTTTTCTTTATTTTGACTAAATGGGTAAGTGTCCCCTACATAAACATAATTAGAAGCTAAAATTGTCTTACTTATTTTTGTGTAGATACAAAGAATGAATTCGATTCTCAATCAACTCCACGAAAATCAAAGAAACAAAAACAGAAAAGCCCAAAACTTCTACCACAGGAAGATGATTCTACAGGAGATTTAATAATTGCTGAAGATATTGGTGCTATAACATTATCATCATCTTCGTCATCTAAAAATAAAAACCCCCCCACAAAACCTTCAGCATCAAACACTACCACAAATAAAAAACGTAAGAAAAGGGACAGTGCAACATCAAGTGATGAAGAAAGATGGTTGACCGCTATAGAGTCAGGAAAGCTAGAGGATGTTGATGATGAATTAAAAAAAATCAAACCAAAAGATCCAGCTTTAATGACTGCTCGACAAAGGGCAATGTATGATCGAGGCACTGATGGTAGCCCTAGTGCGTCAACACCTGCGTTAATGTCATTACCAACAGGATATAAAGTAAGTGTAAAATGACAAACAGTTATCTGTAGTATATAAATGTCAAAGAAGAATAGAAGCGAACAAGTACAAACAAACAATTTGAAGTAATTTATTAGTCCAGTCATCAGGTACTTTTGTAGGAAAATAACTCAGAAATAGACTTTTTTGCTTAAACTTTCTATTTAGGCGTCCAAAATAGATCCTGAGTTTTTGAATGCTAACTCGGTCGGGAACCCACAACGATTTTTTGAAAAAGTAGCTAAAAATCACAAAATCATGAATTGTTTGTTTCCATTCCATGCTATGTTAAAAGTTGTCTTGAGAAAACAAAAGCTGATAATATTTTGCATAAAACTTAAAAAAGGTAATGTTCTAGCCCTAGTATTTTCCAAAATAAGCCGTTCCAAAGAACCCTATTTTTCTTTAATTTTTCCAAAAAACCTGCTTTTCAGATTTCTTGAAATACCATTGTCTCTGATGATTATACATAAACGTGGTCCATAGATGAGTTAAAGGACACTCAGTTTTCTTTAAATCTAAAAACAACAACCCTAATAAGTCGCCAGCTACTATCTCTTGAAGTAGAGCATTTTTGACCCTTTTTTAAGCGTGCTTGATAGGGTTACAGTTTTTCGAAAATAGTCCCTTTTGAGTGAATCTAGTGTAAAAATTAGCTAAACTGAAATGAAAGAATAAATGCTGCAAAAAAGTACAAAGAAAGAATGTTCTTGCCCTAATAGTTTTCGAAATATGACCTTTCAAAAAAGCCGATTTTGTTGTATAAAAGCATAAAATTCCGTTTTTTCCTAATGTATTTGTTTCTGATTATTTCACAGGATAGTTACATTAGAAGAAATTATAGGGGACTTCAGTCTAATAAATGTAACAAAAAAACACGTAATTTTACATTTTTCTACTAAGAAATTGGAGTTTTTGAAAGGTTATATTTTGGAAACTACTGGAGCTAGAACTTTATATCTTTTTAATTTTACGCAGAATTTTATCTTTTTTCATTTTAGTCTAGCTCATTTTTACATTGGATGCACTCAAAAAAACGGTCGAAAATGCGCTACCCTGAGAGGTCATAGCTCACGTGTTATTGGCTGCTTTTTTAGATTTAGAGGAAATTGAGTGAACTTTAACTCATCTATGGACCACTTTTATTCCTGAGTTATTTCCTTACACCATCTATTTTTGCGACGTGCTGACTAGACTATATTCCTTATTTTCTACTTCATTTTAATTATTTCAGTACATACTTTTTTCTACTTTTTAAAACTGCAAATTGTTCATTCTATTAACCAAGCTGTACTATCTATATTTTAAGGAAAAAGTTATGACAGCAGAAGCAATACAGAAGGCAGCTATCAAATCGCAAAAGCGGAAACAACTAGCAGATGAAAAACGAGAGAAAGATAAAAAGAAGACCATGGATAGATTACTTAAAAAACAAGAATCTAAAGCCAGCAAATTTGCTAAACCTAAACCCAACAGATCTTCAGTACCTTCAATTGTTTATCAGCAAAATGTAAAAAAGACTACAGTTAGTTTTCCAGAAAACATGGAATTTCCCTTGAAACCTCAAAAAATTGTGAATCGACCAGTTCTAAGATATTGCAGTATGGGATGTAACAATCTACGAAAATATACATGCTCACAAACTGGTGCTGCACTGTGCAGTTTAGCATGTTATAAGCAAAATATTGCCAACAGAATACTGTGATGTATATGTCAGAAAATACTATAAATTTGTTCACTGCATTAAATTTTAGAGCAGGTATTTTTAAATTATTTTTTATGACTTGGTTGATCTAATATTTGTGATTGTTTTAAATTATATATTAGAATATTTACACTTGCCAAATAGAAATATTTCTTTTTTTTTCTGTAAATATTTAAACTTAAACTGTTTTTTACTCTCATCTGTCGAAAGGTGTTACAAAGAGCAATAAAAACTATAAATGGAAATTAGGATCCTAATAATGTTACTTTATTTTGTGTATGTGATTCATTTTAAAATTGAAGTTTTTTTTTAATAACAATTACGTACAGTTACAGAATCTAGCATTTAAATAGAAAATTCTTTAAAAAAAATCAAATTGTTGAATATTTTTATTTTCCTAGTTTACTATTCAAAAACAGCCTATTTTTGGCGTATTTATCTTCCAATTTTTTTAACTTATTTTCCTGGAACCCTCAACTTTACTAACGCCCCCCTCCGGCCCTAGTCATTTGTGTGAATTTAGTTCCTAATTTGGTATTATGCAAAACTATTTCTTATGTTGAAATCGGTCCAAAGTGCAACATATGGTCGCGTATAAACAAACCGCCCATCCTGCTTCATTATTAGAAGCCCCAAGTGCCAGCATTTCATATTTTCGGTTCGAATAATTCGCAGTCATTCTTTCGCACTTTGGACTGATTGCAACATAATAAATTGTTTACAATACCAAATTATAAACTAAATTCAAACAAATGACCAACTATAAAATAAATAAATAGTGGTGCGATATTTTCGACAACCAATGGCGTACCACTGCTTAAACATGTAAATTTGAGTTTTTAGGACACTTTGAACGACATTTGTAGTTTTTCTTCTCAATTGTTATTTTGAACTTTTTCTTGTGTTTTGTAATTTATTACGGATTTAATTTTACTACTTGATTAAATACTTAAATTTGAGGTTGAATTTTTTTCCATCATTTTCAAACTTTTCATAACTCCAAAAATATTGGTTGACTCGAGAAATCGTAGAGAATTCCCACAGTGCGCCTACAAGAGTTTCGGAACACCATATATAGCTTTTTCCATCCCATAAAATAAAAAAATAGTTGTGTACAATCTTTTATAGTTTTGGAGATATCAACTTGTCACACTTTAGTTGCTGCACCCTGTATACCATGGCTTCTACATATCCACACTAACATAAATACCTCCGTAGCTATTTATTCTGTGCTAATAGCTAAAAGGATCCTGTTACACTTAATTACTTTCAAAAATATATTTTTATTTAATTAAACAAATCTTCTGGTAAATATCAGTCAGACCATGTTTTACCCTCCAGATATTTTATAGCTAAATTTGGTTTACAGAGTGTTTGTTGTGACGGTGCAAAAAGTTGTAAAAATGTGTCATAATTCGATTTCTGTAAATAGAACGCCCTCTATATATTATTTTTACATAGATAGATGGAGCTTTTTCACAATGTTTGAGTTATTTTATTGGGGAAAGTAATGGTAACTGCTTTTTTGACTCCAGAATTTATAGCGAGCAAGCATACTTCGACCAAAGACATCCAGGTTACCATGCTTTTAATAAATGAAATACTGGATCATTTATGAAACAAATGTCAATCAATACCTCTTACTTCCAGAGTTAAATTTATCAATGATATCTGGATTTCTATAAATTGCCGATTTTCCCTTAGAATCTAACCGTTGGTTGTAGGTATAACCATTGGCTAATAAAGTTTATGGAGCGCAAAAAGTAATTTCTAACTATGAAAAAATATGCAGGGTGTTATATTTCAAATCGAGTTATGACCCAATATAGTTAGATATGTTTGCACCTTTGCAGCAAACACCCTTTATAACCAAATTCAATTTGAATCTTTTAAAAATATGCAAAAATATACAGGATATTCTATTTAAAAACATAACTTTGCTAGCTTTGTCACCCTCTTATGAAACCCCCTGTACAACTATAGCCTAAGGTTCCATAATCAGCCTGTCTGGCACTGGTAGTTATAACTAACAATTTCATTTATAAACCAAACTTTCCACGCTATATTTCATGTTAAAATGAAAAAACAGAAGTATTTAATTTTTCTTATATGTAGAATTAATTATCTACTCTACAAGGTGAACAAAAAGTAACATAGGTAATTAGGGGCCGCTTTGGAAACATTTTTGTATCCAACTGATGCACAGACATACTAGCATTTGACAAGTCAACAAAGATATCTAAATTTATAAAATGAAGTCTATTACTAGAAATTATTTAAAGCATCTTAGACTAGAGCTGATATCTAATGCATTTAAAAATTTCCCAAAAAAGAAAATACTAAATCAGTATTCGACTCAGACTATAGTAGAAGTAAAACAGTGTTCGATAAAACATGTAGCTAAAATAAAACCGGAAAAGCTTCATAATGCACAATTATACAATGAAATCTGCTTAAAAATTGGAACACCATGAATGAAATGCGTCAACAGACATAATGTTAAAGAAATCTACAATCTTCAATGAATAATTTTCTTCATCAACCAATGTCTAAAACCATTTGATTCACAGTGGCGGCATTTTCGCCTTTGCGCCATCTATAATTATACAAGTGATGCAAAGTACGTGAACACGCCTAATCTAGGGTGGATTGCCTGCCTGTTACTAGAACTAGATTTTCTATCGCTAACTTTGGTACACAACTCCACTTTTCAAATGTAGATTGCAGGAATTTGTTCGATTTAAAAATACATGACCAGATTTACAAAAATTGCGTACTAAATGTAACTTATGTTTGCTAATTAGTAATTTATGTGTATGCTATTACTTAATTATTGGAAAATTAAATAGCTCCTATATAAAAAGAATACAAACAATTTAAAATAGCCGCCTAAGACGCTGCGCCACCTACGAATATAAAGTAGTAGTATATGTCCAATATGTTTGTGCGTCAGGAGAGATGGAGCTAAAATTTTCATTTTAGGATAAGGTCAGTAAATTTGAATTAAAAATTTGCAGAAACATATCTACACCTAGTCGAGAATTACTATAAACAAAAGATTGTTGCCGATGCTAACTTGTTTGGCTGTGTATGAATAATTTTTAAAGACGCGCGTCCTCCATTTACAAAGCGGTTGGCTTTTGTTTCATTTTCTACTTGATATATTGTTTTATAAGGTTTTATTCTTTTTGAAAAGATGATCATGCAACGGTTATTATTAATCATGTGTATCTTTGACGTAAACAATGCAATTTCTGTAATTAAACTACGATTTTTATCCTTAGCCATGGGCTAACCTAAGCTTGGAACATTGATGGGTTCACATCAACATACAACAAAAATGGGTGAAGGTAGTAAACAAGTGAGGGTGGACAACTGGGGCATTTTTTTCCTTCAGAGGTTGCAGATGTTTTTTAATAAGACCGACTACTGCGACCTAACCTTACAATTTGAAGGCAACGTTCAGCTGAAAGTTCATCGATTAGTAATGAATGCGTGCACTGAATACTTTCAGATTCTTGAACAAACCTGTGAAATGATCGACGATGTGTTAATTATGCCTTCAGATCTGCAAGCTGATGTAGTCTTACCGATTGTAAATTTTATGTACACAGGCATGCTAGAATTTCACATGTCAATATTTGATAAATTGTATAAAACTGCTAACTTAATGAATATAACCGTTCTAACCAAGCTATTGGATGCACAGAAAACTCCTATTGCACCACTGCCCAAACCAACAAACAAAAGAAACTCGCAAATACCACACACTTGGAATTTGCAAGGCAAGAAAATCTCTGCTAAAACATCAGATCCAGATTTGCCCGCTACACTACCAGGACGTAAGCTACCAGTTTGGAAACGAAAAAGTGCACCTACTGCAGTTCCTCATACAATAGTACCCCATTTTTATCCAGAGCAGAAACGGTGTGTACAAGTTGATCCTCTTGCAGTCTTTGATAATGCTCCAAAACCTACAAGATTTGAATGGCCAGAGGACGATTTATCAACATTAAGTTTGTTTGACTCTAGTTTTGATGATATTTCATATACCAGTAAGCCATTATTAACTCAAGATGATGAGCCACGTCCTAGTACATCGTTTGATCGTATTAAAGATACCCCCGATTCAAGTCGACGACCAACAAGTTATAGTAATGCCGCTGTTGATATGGAAGATGTTAAAGACTATGTAAAGGAACAAAGGATACGATCAAATATGACTGAAGAAGATGATGATGATGCAGTAGACAATGACTTTGATAACTGTGAAAGTAGTAAAGCAAATTCTAACCAAGAATCCCAAAAGAGGAAAATTAAACTAGACTCTATTCCTGCTAAACGTGTACGTTTTAATATTAATGAAAAAGAGAATCAAGTTAGGCAAACAAAAATAAATATAACACCAACTGGAAAGACGAGTTCAGATGTTGATCATACTAAAATAATCTCAGAAGTACTGAAGAAATATCCAAATTTAGTTAAGAAAAATAAAAACATAAGATTAAAGATTTTGGCTAAAAGTAATAATACACCAGTATCAACAGAACAAGTAAAAAGACCAATATTTAAACGAGCAGCTTCAAAAATACAACTTCAAACTATTACACCAATACCAAGCAGTAAAACATTAAAATTAATAACTGAGGAAAAAAACGATGAGGATGGACCATGGAAATGTCTGAGGTGTAGCACACCTACTGATCCGGTAGAATTTGTATTGTACTATTTGTATCGTAAACATATGACTGATGTGCACAACGAAAAATTTGATTCCCGAATGTGCAAATTTTGTGGCCATAAAAGCACAAAGCATAATATGCTAATGTACCACCAGTATACAAAGCACGGTGTTAAACCACCTCCTGCATACAACTTCCCAAAATGCAGCCAATGCCCATACATAGCTCTTACAGAAGCTTTATTAATTAGACATAAAATGAATCACACTAAATATGAACTACAGTGTGTGGAATGCAAGGTTACCTTCACCAATCAGGTAGCCTTAACATCTCACGTACAGATTACTGGTCATAATGGTAAGTCAGAAAAACCTAATTATGATTGTCAGTATTGCACAAAAAAATTCCAAACTGGTGCCACTTTATTCTCACATATTAGACAACAACATCGTGATGATGCTCGTAGAGATGGAATTGTTAGTATTGATGAAACTCAAGATGCCGAAGAAGAAGTGGATAACACTGAACAACAGGAGGAGGAAGAAGAAGAGGAAGAATATATAACACCAGAAATAGGGCCAGATAAGAGGGATAAAATTAAAATACTGTCAGATGTAAAGCTTCCGTCTATGGATATTCAACAAAGCAGTTCCGATTCATTGGAGCAACAGAATATTGCACTGGAACCAAGTTCAGAGGCAGAGGCTCTTAGTAATGTAGCAAGTGGAATTGCTACCAGTCTAGGCTTAGTTGATGTCGTTGTGTTAGACGAAAATCAACAGTATATATTACATACGGATAACCAGCAAGGTATTGCCAGTGGAGAATCAGAATTCATATTACCAGATCTACAGGATACCCAAACATTTACCACTGCTCAACAGGTAATTATAAATAAAGTTTTAGCAAAAGTTCAGTGTTGCAAAATGCAATAAAAATTATTTTGTAGAAATTTATCATTATTTTGCACTTTTCTTAAATTTACTTAATATTTTAAAATTAAAATGGATTGGGCAATGCTTTTTGTGGATGATATCTATTTTTATCTAATATTTAAATGAAACTTGCCAGGGCTCAAAAAAGAAGTGTCTGAAGCAAGCGTGGGGATTTATTATCAAATTTTTTTAAAATAATGAACTGTTTTGAGTGCAGTCGAAGAAAGGCATTTAAAAAAATATCTTTAAAAATTATTTAACACGTAAAAAAAGGACAGTATGAAAAAATCGTTATTTTCCACCAAAAAACGATTTTGTTTTAATTCAAATTGATTTTTTTTTTAATATGTTTCTATTTTTTTAAGTTTTTTTTTATTTTATTTTTTTAATTAAAACTTTCTGATTTACAATTTAAATGATTATTCTATAGTATACACGAACTTTGCATTGATTTAAATTTGATTTAAATCTTTCAGTTTTGAAATTTTAAGGATTTAAAACAGCTTCAACAAGGCTAATGTATACTGATACTGACGGATTTTGAAAACTCAAAACGAGCTCACCAGGATCATTTACTCGTTTTAATCCACGATTGGCACGATTTCAGTCATATGATTTAAATCAAGGGGAAACCATGTTTTGATTTTTGATAAATTGTAACTCGCTAACCTTGTTTTTATCCATGATCCTTTTTTACTTGGGGTCGCATTTTCATAACTTGCAGAATTTTCGAAAATTTGAATTTTACAGAAATTTTCAAACTTCCCATAAACTTAAATAGGCAAAAGTTTTTTTTAATTTAACATCCTGTATATTAAAATATGATACTTAAACATTTTTCCAAAATTTTAAAACATTTTGTAATATTTCATAAAATTCAAAAATTTTGAAATATTGTAAAAGTTTACAAAATTTCAATAAACACGAGGAAAGTCCCGTGGCAGTGACCCGACAGCTTTTTTTACTTTGTTAACTGAGCCTAGCATTGCTTATAATCCAGTTTTTCCCAAATGCTTTTGTGCTTCCCTTTACACATTTTTGAAATTATTGCCTGTATATTCAGTACACTGTGATGCATTTTATTTATTTGTCAACAGGTAATTGCATCAGAACAAAACGTAATAACACAATCGATGCTTCACAACTCAGATATTGGATCAACTGATGAACTGGTAATGGTTCTAACAGACCATGATTATGGGGATGGTAACAATGAAATAATAAACAATGAAAACTCCAACATTGTCGTCTTATATTCTCATCCCATCGAAGGTCAAGAAAATCAATTTATCACTTCCCAGGGCAACTTAATGTTAACATCACAAGCCGGTCTAATAGAATTACGAAATGGAAATGCTGTTGTAACGTCAGGCGCTCCACATTTTATTACCAGCAGTACTGAAAGCCCAGAAAGTGCACAAATTGAATCCATAGAAATGATACAAAGAGAGATCAATCAACACCCTGATGTAAAAAATCAAATTCATTTAGTACAAGATGTAAAACCCACATTGGTGCATGAAGTTGCTAACAATCCCATTAATGTTTCAACAGACGTTCAACAACTTCCTCAACATCTCACAGAGCAATCATCAGCTCCAGAAAGTGATGCTCAGCAACTCGCTGTGCTACAAGAAAGTCATCCGCATGAAGATATCCAATTTAATACATTGCCAGATATTGTAACTGAAGAGCAAGCCAATGCAAATGAAGAAACACATGAAACAGGCGAAAGAGAAGAAGAGGCAGAAACAGAAGTTGCTGAAGAGCAAGAAGTAGTTATTGAGGCAAATGATAGCATAGAGCAGCCTTTGGAAAACAACACTAACACGAGTGAATTGAATCAGCAGGACTCTGAGCTTACTCAGGTACTCTATTCATAAAAATTTCATACATCTTTAAACCACTATAAGTATTATAAAATTGGGGGTAAACAGCAGAAAAAACTTTTACACTAACACTAGTTTTTGGGATGAGGTCAACATAGACTATTACAAAAAACAATTGGCCGGTTTTGATTTTCATAACAAAATGAATTTTTGAATGTTGCTCCTAAATTCTATTCCAAATTCTAAGAAACTGTGCCCACATATTAGGTGCAGAATCTAGATAAATAATTTTTAGGAAACTTCTAATATTTATTTTTATATTTTGTGCCATAGCATTCTTAAATCGTGATCAGGTTACAATTTTATTATATATTTAAACAATTCATCAAATTAATTAGCAAATTTAGTTTTGTTGAATTTCATAAATATTTTCATAAAATCAGTCAATTTTTAAACAAAGTACAGTGGTAGGGTTAGTTGAACTAATTCAGGCACACCACTATGCAGATTACCGAATATTGCGTTACGCCGACAAGTATGGTCTATGGGAAACGAGTAATGATAAACAACTATTTATACAATAGAATACAGTCGAAATAATAAAACTACGCAACGAAAGTATTCAAATAGAATAAAGTCTGGATACTCAATTTTATACAGGGTGATCATGGGAACCGGTAACTATTGCCACTATTTTTTTTTTATTTTTAAAGATGCAAAGTCAGTTAAATTTAGAAAGAAGTGTAGCTTTTCTTCTGATTACAATGCTATTCTCGAGTTATTTGTTAAATTTACTTTTTTAAACGACACCCTGTATTTTTTATATTTTTGATTTGTACATTTTATTCTCTTTAAATAAGTTTGAGATCAAAATTTGATTAAATTAACAAATAATGCCATATTTAACTGCCATGATAAACGTAAAAATACATGTTATTTTGAAATATGCAAGCCCCACATGTTCACGTTAAATCAAACTTGAAGCGCTCTTTCTCTAACTATCAAAGGATTATTTTGGCTCCAGTAATGCTGATTTTTGGTATTAAACATTTCATTTCATTTTTTGAAAAGTTAGACTTGTCAAACCACGTAATAATCCATCCATCCATACATATATAAAAGCACAAAGGGTTTTTTCTCCGGCTCCTCCAGCGGCTACCGCTTCACCAATTTGGACCATTTTTTTTTTAAATGAAAGGTCTCTATCCACAGATGGAACATGAAGCATTTTTATATTTTTATTCTACGTCGATTTTTTTAATAATAATTATTTTAATTTATAATATATATGAAGGTCGGCTAGACGCGCGTCACTTGGGGCGCCATCTACAATAACGTCGCGTGTCATTATTGGAACTAATGCATCACATGACTTGACATTACGCCGGTTCTGTCAACGCTGTCTGTCAGTGCATTGTGCGCTGGGGTAACACTAGTAATATATTAATATGCATTGCAAAACTTTCAATTTGATCGTATTTTTCCATAAACCAATGACAAAATTGGATTCTTCGCAAGACATCACCATTATGTAAACGCTGGACTTTTATTTATTGTCCAAGGTCTAAATCTGTACTTCTTTAAAAAATTTTGATTACACCGAAGAAACAGTTAAGATCAACAACTACTATGTACATTTCAAGTGATGCCCTTACGTTTTTGTTGAATATAAAATAGTCTTGTAATCAAATTTATAATCGTTTTACTGCATACACAGAGAATACAGATGGAACTGCGTCATTTCTGAGATGCAGAACCATTGTTTCCAGGACGTAGTAAATAATTATTGGTGTAAAATGACGCTGCAAATAACCGTATACTGTGTAGGTTTAAAATCTTGTCTGTTTACAGCTTCTATCCATTTGTTTAAACGTTCTTCGTTTGACAAGGGAAATCTGTGTTTACAACAATAGTATATTATTATATGAGCGATTATGACAGCCATTATCCACGAAGATGATGTTTGAGCCCACGAGCCGTAGGCGAGTGGCGCAAATCATTAGAGTGAATAATGGCCATAATCGCGAATGTGATACTATGCTTTTTCTACACCTATTAAACAAATAAATTAGACCCAAATTTGATAACTCTAATGGAACACTATATCATACATTTATATAATAATATTTAAATTTGGAGTTGTCACTTCCATTGTTAAATTCTGATTGGCAGTTTTAGAGGTTGAATTATTAGTTTGCACAGATTGTAAAATTGTTTGATATGTGTCCATTTTATTCTTCATAGAAACATCAATGTAGCCTTCTGCGACTGCAGTCAACCCCCGTGTTTTTTTACGGCTGTGATGTCACCTCCTGCATCCACTAGCAGGTTCGCCCAAGATCTACGGAAAGAGTGTCCCGTGTACAGTTCTGGGTTTGGAAGATTTAAGAAAGTGGCAATTTGTTTCCCCATCGTTGAAAACTTATTGATGCCAATTTTCTGACAGGTGCACTTTCCCTTTTGATAGTTTAAAAAGAAGGAGGAACACTGGAGATCCGATGGACGCAGAGAGATGTATTTCTTCACAATTGCATACAAATTTCCTGTTATTGTAAAGTTGCGAACTACTTTGGTTTTTGTATTGGGCACATTAACTATATTGCTGATGTAAGATCTTGAAGATTCCCAATGTTCATTTCTTTTAATTCATTACACCTACGGGCTCCCATAATACCCATAATTAATGCCACCTTAAATAAAAGAAAATGTTGAGCTATCGGTAATATTACGGATAATTTAATTTCCACCTTCCTTTGTGGCAAGATATTTCTGGTCATCAGCATTTTTAATGAAACTATTTATTTGTTCGGGAGTAAAGGTTTTTGCCTTTTTCGCTTGATAGCCGTCAGACTTTTGTTTGAGAAATGCTCTTAACTTTCCGTACGTGTCTAGTTTAATGTTGTGACGAATTTCAAGTGTACTTCTTAGCATTGAATACTGCGTCCATACTGAAGACGGTTTATATTTTTCCGATAATCCCCCACAGTAGGCTAATATCACATTTTCAGAGAAAGAACTGGTTTTCTTACGATTACGCCATTCCATAATTGATTTGTATACAGACTCGTAGACTTTCTTGGATTTTGCAGGTAGAAGATTCTCGGTTGTTGTTTGAGCCATTTGGAGTATTTCCGGTGGAGTACAATTTTCTTCATCACTGCTAATATCCATTGTAACGTTAATTTATCAGTTTTAACACAAAATAGAGGCACATTAATCGGTATCTACTCGTACGAAGTGCATACGTAAACAAGCAATATGGCGATACACTTGGCTGTCACGCGAGTCGATTATCAGCCGCAGAAAGAGTTGATCGCGGGCGATTTAAAATATCATCGAATCAGCGAAACAATGATTTTTGAATTTGTATTTCTGATTGGTCGGATACAGTGAATTATAGGTACGATTGTTCATGAAAAAAATGTTAATAATTGTCATATAATTAAATAGATGTAGAAAAAAGAAATTTTAATTAATATGAACAGCAGTAATAGTAGTACTACAAATTTTTAAAAAACTGCTATCATTGTGTAAAAATCGCATAATTAATCTAATTTTTTACACTTACTTTTTAAACTGCCTCCCTTTTGCTAGCGATTTTTACAATCCACCGCACAACACGCTTGCGTCTTGCCTCGAAAATTAGGTTTTAGAACTTTATTATCTTGAATGTTAAATATAATTAGCACAACTGATAAATGTCAAAGTGTAAACGATAAAAAAAGCAAATTCTACCTTTTGTGGCTGTTGCAATGATGTAATTAAAGTTAAAATATTGCGTTATTTGTTACTTTAATCATATTTTGACCCTATACTTTCAAAGAAGATGAGTTAAATGTACAATTCAAAAATATAAAAAAAAATAATAGGATTTATTGTTTAAAAAAAGTAATTGTAACAAATAACTGAAAAACCTGATATGCAATTTTTTTTGTTTCTGCCATCGTAACCAGTAGCAAAAGCTACACTTTTTCCTAATTTAACTGACTTTGTATCTTTGAAAATAAAATTTTGGCAATAGTTGCGCGGTTCCCATAATCACCCTGTATACACAAAATACACTTGTAATATTCCTAAATTGTAAAGGGTACACAATTATTGCAAACATACGCGTTATGTCTGAAAATCAGTTTGAACTATGAGGATATTCTCGACCGAGGGTTCGTATTGATCTAAGTATTAATCAAAATTATTTTGATGCTTTTGTACAAAAAAATGTAATTTAACTTAATCTTAATAATCACAAAGTCCGTAGTTGACTTTTATTTTATGCCTGTAGAATACCGAGCAACGCAAAACAAAGTATATTAGAGCAGGCCCTGGCCAGCATCACGTCTTACATATTCAGAAAACTACAATTTAAGAAATGATAATCAGAATCACCATTCAGCACTGTCAAATGATAAATGTTGAAAATGTCTACCACCAACATTTTCATGCTGTTAGTTTCATATTGTTAAACACTGTAACAGCTGCCAATGATTAAGTTCATTATATGCTCTCATTTTTTATTATTCAACTTAAATCCTACCATAATTATGTATATTTATTGGTTGAAAATGCAAGCAGGTTAATCGTGTTCACATTTCCACCAAAAGCGCATAAAAGTAAACATATTTGGCAGGTAATTTGAAAAATAAATAAGGAGGTTTGGAAGATCTTACTATAATACTTCCATCAATTCCTCCAAAAGTGTGAATTGGGCTTTTTAACATGAAGATATATAAAATAAGCAGGCACATTTAAACTTGGAAATGCAAGGAGTAACGATTTTTGCTTATAATTTGGTTGTCGAAAAACTCGCTTAGTGTTACATTTGTAGTATTGTCCTGTTGAAAATAACTATGCTAAAATTCATCATCGTGCAACGGATCCGCAAATAATTGCAGAATTGATTGCGGTATACTTCAGATATAGTAAGGTTAGCTAGTAAGATTTACATCCCAAATTTTTTGATTGGCGCATGAAATCTGTTAATATTTGTTGTTGGAGTGCTTTTAGGTGAATAAAATTTATTATTTGTGACATGCAAATTATTAAATGTAAACAGATATGTCAATTAATGTGTGGCCACGTCCTGCCATGTTGAAGACTACGCGTTCTGGATTGGTCTATTGAAAGATTTCGTGTCGCGGCAAGGCGTATAGGAACGCCGAGCCGATTTTAATCCAGGAGGCCGTGCTATCTAAAATGTGATGCTGGCTTGTCAAGGCCTGCTCTGATGTATTTTGTTTTGAATCGTTTGGTAGTTTTATTATTTTGTAACAGCTCTCTCCAGAAAGCACTGAATTTTATATTTATAAAACTTTCAAAGTATTTATAATTTTAAAATTGAGGCAGTTGTAATAAAAAAGATGGGTGTGATTATTTTTTCAGCTTATTAATTTATTCTAAAACTAATTAAGTATTTGTAATTTTTTTTGTATATTATTGTTACAAATAATAAAAAATTTAATTATATTAATATTTATATTTATTTCAATAAAAAAAATTTTGAATAATAAATTTCAACATATTGCCCAAAGTAATTCACTTTAATTTCATTTAAATGGTTGGGGTTAGTTCAGTTTATTATTTTAATATGTTTGTTTACTGATTTGAACTATACTTCATAAATTTACACAATTAATGGTAGAAATAATACACAGTGAACTGTGAAGGTTCCAAATACATCAAAATACCAGATATATTTTAATGCGCTACCTTATGCCACACTACAAAATTTTCTGTATTGTCGCACGACTGAGCAGTGATGCCACCGTAATTTTCTTACATAGCTATTTAAATATTTTCTTGGACAGAGTTAGATTTTATTCTCGTGTAAGTGATATAAAACTTTCATAGTATTAGATTACAAAAAATTTTATTTTCAATAAACAAAAAAAATAGCATAGTTAATTCTCTAAATAATAATAACACATTCTGCTTGACCAGTAATGAACACCATATCAGCTGATTAATTTCTACGAAAACAATTAGTTATTATCATAACATTCAAGATGTCACTGTTTAAATCAGTTTAATACATTTTTCTTGAAATTTTTGTAATCTGATACAATGAAAGTTTTATATCATTGAAAGGAGATATTATTATCTAACTACCTAAATAAAAAATTATATTACCAAAGAAAAAATTATCAAGACGTCACTGGTCAAGTCGCACGACAGTACAGAACATTTTCGAACGTGGCATAAAGTAGCTCATTAAACCTCCAACAACTTTTGTTAAAAAAAATTTGCTATTCTCAATAACGAACACTTAAATTACTTACCCTGTATATTATATCCTAGTGGAACATGCTTTGTTCAATTTTTTGCCTGGAACTAAATTTAAATTGACGTGTAAGGCCAAAATTGAAAATAAGTAAGTTGTAAATGAATGTCCATGGATGAATTCACTGTATGTTAGTTATAACAGTGCATTTAAACCAATAAGTCAGTGTGTATACAGGGTCCGTCGAAACCCTGCCGTTCTTTTTTATTTTATTGTTAAATGTAAAAATTAGAATGTGTTGCTGTGGTTGTACAGCACCTATAACATTGGAGCTTCTTAAAAAAAAGTATTATCGCGGCCAGTCAGGGTCTAAACATTTTAATATTAGCTGAAATTTATAATACACATTGGTCAGGAACCTGAAAATAAACGGCTGTTACAATGCAAGTGCAATATTCAGTTCAATTCATAGCAACATACATAACTAACACCAATAAAACGTTTTATAAGGCATATTTGTTATGGAATATTTCATATTTAGGTGCAGTCTGACAACGATACAAATGCTGAAATTAGCATTGACTCACAAGAGCCTCCAATCCCGGATTGTGGTCAAGATGTAGAATCTAACAAAGAGGAAAATGTGAAACCAACTGAGCAGGTAACTATCCAAGAAGATTCGGAAGTTTTAAAAATTCCTGAACAGGAGTCGCAACAACCGAAGGAAATTCTAGAAGAAACAATCGAACCACTATCAGAACAAGCATCTGTTGCTGAAGTTACCATTGAAAATAATAGGAAAACTACTGACGTTCAAGAAATTCAACTCGAGGAAGATAAGCTAAAAAATACTGAACATGGGGAAGCCGAACAGTTACCTAAAAGCCCTTGTAAGGAATTAGAGCAAGAACTCGCTACAACGATTGAAGAAGATGATCCACATCATGTAACTGCAGATTCCCATTTAGAAGAAATTAGCGAGTTACCTAAATCAGTTAATGATGAACCTCAAGAATCACCTCTTGAAGAAGCAGAAACTGAAAAACCTTCCGATACTTTAGAAACGGATATTAATCCCACGATTCCTGACAATCAAGAACCACAAATACCCCAAACCGATTCAAACATATGTGATGAAAATTTACCCACAGCAGATGAGAATTCTCAATCTCATCAATATGAAGAAAACTCAGAATCGCAGAACGAAAGTTCGCAATTGCATGATGAAAGTTTGCAGTTGCAAGATGAAAATTTGCAGTTGCAAGATGAAAATTTGCAGTTGCAAGATGAAAGTTCACAATTGCAAGATGAAAGTTCACAATTACAAGATGAAAGTTCGCAGTTGCACGATGAAAATTCTCAACCAGAAAATTGTCAGGCACAAGACAAAAATTTTGAGTTACTTGATGAAACTTCTAAATTACACGATGAAAATTGTCATTCGCAAGACGAAAATTCTCATCTGCAGGATAATAATTCTCAATTGGAAGAAGAGAATTCTCAATTACGCGATGAAAATTCTCATTTACAGGATGAAAATTCGCAAATCTCCCACACTTCCCAGTGTTCGTCTTCTACTAAACCAACATATTCAAGAAATAGTTCTAATCAATCGGCAAAAATTATTTTAGACGATTGGGAAGACACTGATTCTCAACAATCTGATAGTAAAAATGGCACTGCTGTTCATAAATTGATAGATGATTGGGATGACGATGAAGAAGAAAAAAAAGGTGCAGTTTAAAAGATACTAGGTGTAACATTATGAAGTTAATGAAAATTTTAAATAGCAAATCTGCATGTGACTGTGACAAACTATATGGTGATATTGGTTTAATTCACAAAAATGTTTTATTTTTGAATCCCAGATCTGATTAATTGGCCAAAATCTGATTATTAGGTTAAATTTTGAAGAACATTAGTTATTTAATTATTTTAATTCATTGAATAAGTCAAATGAAAAAAAAAGAAGAACATAAAAAACTTATTGCAATGAGTACGTTTACACTGACTAACGGCCGGTTGCACAAACGACTGTCAACTTTAACAGACTGTTAACTTTGACAAAGGATCTTTTAAATGAAAAAAATTGTTATTAACAAATAATTTAGCAGTAAATTACAATGACCAAATACATTATGACCACAATAATTATCAATTAATACGATTTTGTAAATCCGTAAGTTTATTTTAGGCCAAAATTCTGTTTCAAAATCCCTCCGTCAAAGTTAACAGTCTGTTAAAGTTGACAGTCTTTTGTGCAACCGGGCGTTAGGTTGCTATCTATGCTCCAAATGTTACCTAAATGATTGAATCTGACGAGTCCTCCACTTACGTCAGGTCATTTGTTTTAAGTAACCTGAGCTAAATTTAGACTGACCTAAGCACTGATTAAGCAGGTGTTAATGCGAGTTTCTCGATCTAAGAAATTGTTATCTAGTGAGCAAGGCGAAGGTGTAAATCAGACATGGGCAACCAACGCACAACTTTTTTCCGGCCCGCCGGACATGTTTCATTTAACCACCAATCCGGCCCGCGAGTCGATTATTATTTTAAACTGATACAAATAAACGACAGTAACGAATTATTTCTTTTGTTTGAGAGAAAAATGCGGACTACGCCGGCTTTATGCGAAAGTGAAATATTTTGTATAGTATTTATTTTTTGAATTTTCGCATTTGTAAAAATTTCTGTTTTTGTTGAACATATTTCTGTATCCTTTTTTATATTTTTTTAAATATTTTTCCAAAAGAGTGAAGGTTTTTTATCTTATTTATGGCCTGCGATACATAAATGGATCTTCAATTAGCCCCAGCTACTCAAAAGGTTGCCCATGCCTGGTGTAAATGCTTGCTGCTTAGGGTAAATTTGGGTTGGTATGGCTCAGTTCACAAATTAACTGGGTGTAAACGTACTCAAAATGGATAAATTTTACAAAGTTTTCACTTTCTACAGTGCTTGAAATTAATTCTATTAATGGTTCAAAAGTTTCAAAGTAAAAGCGGCAAAATTTGTATGAATAAAATAACTTAAAAATTATAAAAACGATATTTCTCTAATTCATACAGCTAGTTATCAGAAATTAACTCCTAAATTAGTTTGTAAATCAATGACCAAACCATTTTTTTACACGTTACTTTCATAATGCTAAAGATAGCCATATTTTTTTCTGTTAATGTCTAGTAATTTTGAATTGCCATTTCTTTTTTTTTTTTAATTTATTGTGACTAGGTACTATATCTGTGTAACAAGCATAAAAATGTTCCATAATTTTGAATTGATGTATGTTTTGTTTTTTTAAATTGTTTTGACCAAGAACTGTTATATATGTGCAAGGAGCATCAGAATGTTTCTTCCTCTTTTTAAGAATACAATATTCGACATAATTGCCGTTGAATCTCTGGTATAGTTGAGCAGAACGAAAGAAGACATTTTTGAAAACATTGTGTTGTTAGTATGATAACTGTAATCGATTTTTAAGTTTTTTTTTAATAAAAATTGGGTTTTGATTTATTACGATTATTTATTGCATTGTTTTAAGTTAATGTTTACTACATAGATATCTAAAAATAGTTTGCAATATAGACTGTAAGAGTGCTGTATATAAGCTATTAGATGCCAATGGTTTAGCATTTTATTTTATGCATGTAAATATAACTGTAAGTGTGCTACTTAATGTAGATGTTATATTATTATTGTATTACTTTTAAGCACTAAAAATTTTATAAAGTAGAATTTAAAATTATATTGTGTGTTTATTACATAGTGGAATAAATACTTTAAAAATTTCATATTCTTTATTGATTTCCAATATTTACTTATGATGCAAAAAATCAAGGTAAAGGACTAAATACAAAAAGAAATCTTGCACTTGTAGTTTTGTTGATTTTTTTTGATAAACCTGTTCCATAAAGATGAGAAATCAACAACTGTAAAATGATATAGTTCTACAAGTAAAGTGCAAAACTCATTTTATTTGTGAACCTCATATAATTTCATGTTCGATATGAACAATTTAAATATTAAAATTATCTTCAACAGAGTACTAAAGTTCTATATATTAATTTATGCTAATTACAATTAAACTTGCTGAACCCGAAGACTACACTCCATGCTTTCCTCTTAGTAAAATTGTTAGCAAATTTATAAAAGTACTGCATCTTACAATGGCGGCGTGTTCTGCCAATATATAGATTGCCTAGGTGAGGTCCTCTTACAAGTATGAACCTTGCAAATTTGAATAATATAAAATAGAAAATTAGTAAATGTTTTATCTTAAAATGTCTCATCTAATTTTATGCAGAAAAAAAGCTTGTAATGGTAATGTGCCTTTTGAAATATTTTCAAATAGAGGCAAATACAACTTAGAAAAACTAATCTGTCATTCTTTTGCCTTCTTGATATTGGTTGCACTCGCAATAAAATTTCGTATTAAAAATTTATAGTTTATCGCTCTGGTTGTAAACCCTTTAAAATAAAGTCTCTCCAATTGCACTCATAGACAATTAGCAACATGGTACTAGCATAGCAGGGCGCCATATTGAGACGATTTCAAAGCTACTTTTGTATTAAGTATAGTTGAGTATATTTTCATTCTTACTTTAGATTATTATTGTGCGACTATTGGAATATATAATAACAATTATTTTGTGTTCTAACAGATATAGGTACTAATAACAATAAATTACTACCCCTGGGTGATTTCCTGCTCCTTATGATTTATCAATTAAAGTAAGAACAGCACAACGTTAAATCAAAGAACAAGATTTTATATTTCTCCCCTCAATTTGATGAAACTATTAGTTTTGTTTTTAGAAACATTTAGTACTATCATGAGTAATTTAGTCATAGTATAACCACCCAAATCTTGTTTCTTATTTTTAAACGTAGACGTCAAATTTGTTTTTCCATATGTACTTTTTGTGGAAATGTATAGGACTCTAAAATGCATCAAGCAATCCTGTGATATTATCGAGTATTAAATTTACTGGTTGAAAAATGCAAAAAGTTTTTCTTATTGACGGTTCCATGAAGAATGCATATGAAAATACACATATTCATCGTTTTATGGTTCTACTAGTCATGAGCAATTCTGCGTAAGAAAAAATTCTTCATTGAAACCCTTTTAATAAATAAGGGCGTACCAATTTCCGATTTTCAAATATTCATAGAAAGCGTCAGTGAAATTATAGCTTTCAGTAAAAACCAAATTTTCTAGCAATCTACAAAGTTTTCAAAATAATGTGTGGGCCGTTTCTTAAAATTTGAAAAATTGTGTAGATCATTTTCAGATTTTGAAAATTAATTTTTAATTCATTGAATACTATCCACAAGGGGCTCTCAAACCACTTGTAGTTGATCCCAATCAGACGAGTAATTTTTAAGTAAATGTGCATTAAAGTCCAGATTTTCAAAAAATCATAGCTTCCGCCATTTTGAAGCCAGAGAGTTTGGTTAAAAAGTTATCGATTTGCCTTAACTTCTCTCAGATCCTGTGCTCAAATTTCCAAAATTAAGTTTTGCAAAAACACGTCTTTTGCTTCCAGCTTTAGATGTTTTTGAAAAGTTAAATAAGAACTACAATTTTCTATATAACTCTTCATTTAAAATTTTAAATCACTTTTTTGTGTTCCTTGAGCCCCCCAAAAACTAATACTTATAAAAGTAGGTGTTCTACATACCAAATTGTTAAATATTAGTTTTATTTATATTTTCAGTCAAAATAAAGAGCATCTGCTGAACAGGTTGCACTTTCTTGATAAAATTTTCCGTAATTATAAATATTGTATAAAAAAATAAATAACTTCATTAATTTATTTTTGCTAAACAAATCATATTTACATGTTTTAATAATTACAATATTGCCAATAACTAAGGTGCACATCTAAAACATTTAATGACTAGTTTATTTACATATTTGATGTACTTTTTGCTTGTTTAGGTAATAGATTCCACATTAGAAAATTTAAATGATCACAAATGCGCATATCAAGCAAATCGATTACATAAAAACATCCTCACTTATACTCATAATCTGGTCAATTTCATGACAAATCTGTTCCAAGTATTCCACATTATTATTTAAACAGCTTTCATCAATTTCATCAAAAGAGTAATCATTACTTTTGCTGATGTCCAAATCTTTCAATATTTTCTTATAACAACATGGAATATAAGGTTTCTGTTGTCTTATGCATTTCAAATATCTATTAAAATCAACACTGATATTAGTCCAAAAATTAACCATAAAAACTGGAAAACATATAGCTTCTTTTCTAGAATATCTTATGAATCCATATACCTCAATTGCTTGGTCCTCTACTGGAAATGAACTTGATAATTTAAAATCAATCAAAATTCTCATTGGCAAGATTTTTGTACAATTTTTCTTAAATTCCATTAAATAATGTACATTTACATGTTTTTGTTTATACACACCAATCATTTTTATGTTTACATTATAGGGTTGGTATAATTCCGTAAAGTTCAAAATGTCTTTGAATTCAAAAAAAACGAAGGGTTTTTTATATCTCGCATTCATATTTTCCACACGGTTCATATTCATGAGTTCACAATCATTTCTGGTAACGCAAAATTCGTTTGACAAATAATGATGAATATTTTTTTTAGTACAATTTTGAATTTCTAAAGCAGGCAAGGTATTTATTTCATTAACTTTTTTTAATTTTCCAAGACTTTTCTTCTTTTTAACTTTCTGTGGAGTTTCAGCAATAATATCACCATCATCAAAATTATCACTGGTTACCATCCTTGAACTATTTTTAAAAACATTTGATTTTTTGTCCTCAGATTCAAATAAAGACATATTAATGTGCTACCACTACTGTTGCTAGTTTTCAAATTAATTACAAACAAAAAAAAGCATTATAAGAATACCATGCTTCCTTTACTCCAATTTAAATTGAAAGTACCTACAAACATTTATACGTATTTTCATAATATTAAAACAGCTGCTTCCTGTTTCTTTATAATATGTAATATTATCCAACAAAAATAACAGATATTACTAAATAATGGTATTTGTCAGTCCAAAAGTACAGAAGATTAAATTTTGGGTATAAAAACATGTTACTACAATACCTATTAACTACAGTTCCTAAGTGGGTTCATCCTCTAATTTCTACACTAACTACTACTACTAGGTTCTTCCCATGGTCTCGGACCACGAATTTGTTTCCAATTTTCTATATCTAATGCTTTAATTTTCTCATATTCAGCTTCTAATGTAATTTCCTTACGATCTTTCACTTCTATGCCTTGCTTTCGTAGTTCTGCTGGATCAATAATACTTTGTTGTTTCCCAAATTGATATCTACAAGTTAAAAAGAATTGCTAAACAATATTAAATCTATTGTAAGGGCATCTTTATCATTTTACATAAAATGGATTTTATATAATATCTCTTGTACTTCGCAGTTATTTCTTACCTTAAAATTAATCTACTACTCTGTGTATTTTCATAATAGTTACTAAAATAATTGTATGAATGCATGGATTATTATTTTACTACTTATTACTCATGATCTCAAACATTCCCAATTTGCAAAATGCAATTTTATACCTACCTCAGCTTAGAGAATTGTTCTAAATAAAACGAACCACCAACAACTAGCACAAAGAATGGAATACCAAATTTTACAAACCGTCGTTTTGTTAATTTGTTAATCTGCAACCAGAACCGGTCCATGATTGTGGTTATGTCTCATTTTGACTCGATGATTGTTCTATGATTTTGACAGTTATGGGCAGTGCTGCCAACAGTTGCAAAAACCTTCAAGTTCTACCAGAAGGCTTATAGACAAGACAAGATTACTGGAAGGGTATGGTGTTGTCACTGGAGTTTGATATGGGCGTCACGAAATGTTTGGCGGAGAGATGACGCAGCAGATCATAGTTATTAAAAAAATACGTTTGCGCGTCAAATTTGAAATCCGCACGCAATGCTATTCTAACCTTACTTTGTTTCTACTGTGATATTATACTGTCATATATTCAATATCAATATTGAAAAGGTTCGTGCTTACACCGTTGTACATTGTCGCTAGTGTATACATTTATTTTAAAATTTTGTATAACAGTTGCATATCTATATACGTATATATATTTCTAATCTGTGATATGCCCTGTTTAAAAATATGTCATAAAGGAACAATACGAATCGATAAAACTAATGAAGGGGAATGACTAAATACGCAAAACTTAATGGTCGTGCTTTTTTACTCTCAAGCAACAAAATCTTTTGAGTAAATCCCCTAGCTTCGAGAAAATCATTTAAAAAATCCCACACTTTTTACCACATTCTTAATTTCGTTACAACTTTTGCTAGTTGCTCATAGGTGTAGCAATAAAGTTAACTTAATACATATTACATTAATTTTTCATTCTACAAACTTTTCTACTATGCCACTAGATTGAAAATTCGCCCACTAATGTAGAACCTCAATCTACCAGATTTATTTATTAAAAAACAAAACAGGCCTTGCCTAATTACAATGTTCATAACAAAATAGTACATAAAAAAAGTAATTAATACGTTGGCTTAAAACACAAAAAAAGAGCAGAAAATTTAAACTAATTGATCTGTCTGAAAATAAAATAAAAAAGCAATCAAACCTCTACGCTTAATAATAATTTAATTAACACTTTTTTTAATTTATTTTTGGTCATTTAGAACAAATCTAGCTGATAATTTTCAAGAGAGGAAGAGAGGGGAGGAAGAGATGGGAGGGAGAGGCAGCGAAAGCGAGAGAGGGGGATTTTTATAAAGCAATACCTCCCTATACTGAAAATATAGGAAAGTAAAAAACAACAAATCTTATTTTATTATGGAAAAAAAGGAATTGTGTAATAACATAAGGATGCTCCAAGAGTCCACTTATAGCTTTAGGCTAAGGATATATTCGGGGAAGTACCTGTCTTTCTTGAACAAGTTAAAAAAACACCTCTTTTGGACACAAGTAAGTCAGATAACTGGAGAAGTACATGTATAGCCCAAATTGATACTGTATCCAAGCACCCCCTGAAAATTTGGAAACTCGGTGACTATACACCCTTTATATTGTGATTAATATTATCTCCACAAGCTACAGGTAACTAGGGGAAGACATAGAAGACCAGTCAGTTATTGCCATTTTGAAAAATCTTAGTTTACTAGATTAAACAAACAACTAAAATTTAATATTTTCTTCTTTTACTTGAAGCATATTTATATATAAACTTTAATAATTCATTTTTGCAGTGATAGTAAGTATTCTTCTGTAACGAATCATAAAATTTCAAGATAATTCAATTTACAAATAAAAGCTGCATTATTTTTTTCTATAAATTTTCATAATATCATGAGACACAACAAGAAGATGCAACCACTTTGCTACTACTGATATATCCAAATAATCAAGAACTTACCAATGCGAAAATTTTAAAAATAATAACAAAACTTCACAACTACAGTCCTTTTATTTTTTTTTACATTAAATACAACAACCAACTTATTAAATCAGAATCGATGAATGAAAACACTTATGACCTAGCAATCAAACCTACGTTGCAGAATTACATGTACAATTCAAATCTTCACTTAAAATAGAATAAAATTCCATATTACAAACAAAAGAAATATAATTCTGGCAGCAAAGTTATTTCCAATTAACCTCTACGTACAAATAAATTACACCATTTATAAAGCTTTAGCACATCTGCCTCTCATATTTATAAATAGTAAAGTCTACTATATAAAAATTAAACTTAAATTCTTATACTGCTCTACCAATTTAAGAAACAAAAAGATAAGTATTTTACAACAAACACTTAAGCTTAATAAAGTACTCGTTCATTTATAACTGCCAATCTACAGACCACTATTTGGAATTAACAACCATGTTAAAAATTGTGATTCGAATTACATTTACATAGGTATATGCAAAATCGTAGTGCACATTATGACAAAACAACTGCACTCATATGCATAATTTACAAATATAATTTAATTTTATATTTAAAATATTACCCTTTACAATTATCATACTGGCAAAGTAACTCCCTGTTGGTCTTTCATTTATTTATAAAACAAATGCGAAATCGTACTTACATTATATGTTATTTTACTGGTTTATTTACACATCGTAACAATTTAGTCCTACCATACATAAGATTTTTTATTTATAATATAATGTACTATAGCACATTCAAACTGTGATGTCATTACTAAATTCTAATACTACAGGCCTAATGCCGCCATGGTACCCCATATATTTCCTCAATTTTTGAAAGAAATTCAAAAAAAGCCTGATCTGGTCTTACTAACATGAAAACCTACATGTAAATGCATTCCACTTTTACTGATAGTATTGTATAATGATGAAATGGATCACAGATTAATAATCATGAAACTTTTGTACTAGAGATTCAAATACCTCCATGTATGTAAAAATGAAAGTAAAAATATATGATAAAATAAATTAGGAATCTTTACAGGTGCAAAATATTACTGAGTTGTTTTTTCAGAAATAAGTTGCAAAACAACAAAAATAAACACTACAAACTAATTTAAGGTCAAATAACAAAAAATAGTTTAAAAAAAATTTAACTCGTTTTCTGGCTCATTTTTCTAAAAAACAATTTAATATTCTCTCAATAAGCCATGTATAAATTTTCAACAAGTTTTATGAGAGAATAAGTATTTTTCGATTTCAAAACCTTTACAGTGTTGTTAAGGTGTCGCACCCTTGTTATTTCCAATATAAATATTTTCTTAGGCCGTTAAAAAGAGATTTTTTGTTGTTTCAAATATAAAACTTTTAAACTCTTACATTCCACAAATTTTGAGAAAAATGTAAAAAATTGATTCAAGTAAGCATGCAATGGATTTCTACAAAAACACTTCAAACACTACAATGCTCACTTTGAATAAAAAGTTTGGTATCATTGAAACGAGAAAAAATCTCTAGCCGCCTAAGGATATATTCATATTCACATTTGAGAAAATTATCGACGACGTCATTGCTCAGTCGCTGGTGCTCTCCCATACTTTTTAAAAATTGGTCAAAGGGTTCTGGTGATATAAAGGAACGAAAGCACCCACCCACACACAGACATTTTTTAAATACCACTTTTTTGAGCCCCTTATACCCAAAATGTGTATTGCCATTAAAATCTGAAATTCAAAAATTTGCACAAGGTATGGGAAAGTAAAAATGTAATATTCTCATTGATTTATGAAATAGCAGGGGAGGGGGAGATAACACTTAAATGACTCACCCTGTATAGGTGGAAAATATTTGAAGTAGTTACTACACATTTTCTTTTCCCTTCTCCTACCTTAAAGCAACCTTCTTTTAATACAGGAAGGCTATACTTTTTAACCGACTTCAAAAAAAGGAGGAGGTTCTCAATTCGTCTGTATATATGTTTTTTTTTAAAATTTTTTTTTATGTATGTTCGGGCATAACTTTTTTGTTTATGAACCGATTTTAATGATTTTTTGGTGTTGGGTTCAGTATAGTTCCAAGGTGGTCCCATTATAATTTCATTGGTATTGGAGATTGAACTTCGAAGATACTCCTCAAAATCTATTTTTTTTAACGGACTTTTTTAGTGTTTCCGTATTTCATCTTCCGTTTCAACTAGCAATCGTTTCCTCATTCGAGAAGCACCCTTACTAAATCTGCCCATCACTTAAAATTGTAAAATAAATAACTTTAAAAAAAAAAGAAAACCGACTTCAAATAAAAACACAAAAGTGACATAAGTTAACTAAAAAGCAAAAAATAAATGTTTTTTATACAACAGTTTAATACTTATTTGTTGTTCCGTTTAATGTAATTAAGAAATTGTTGTTTATTATATAATTATTAATTGTTTTATAATTTTTAAGTCGGTGCCAAGCAAAACATAAAAATTGTAATCTAATTTGTTATTATTGCAGCAAGGTATATAATTTTTATGTTTTACTTGGCACCGACTTCAAAATTATAAAACAATTAATAATTATATAATAAACAACAATTTCTTAATTACATTAAACGGAACAACAAATAAGTATTAAACTGTTGTATAAAAAAAACATTTATTTTTTGCTTTTTAGTTAACTTATGTCACTTTTGTGTTTTTATTTGAAGTCGGTTCCCTTTTTTTTTAAAAGTTAATTATATAATTTATTATTACTACAGCATTACTTTTACAGTAGTCAAATTTGATGTGACAACAATACTATATTTGTTCATTTATTGCACAGGTTACAATCAGGATAGTGCTTAATTATTGAGAAAAGATTATTAAGAATGTTTAGGATTTTTTAAAAACTGAAAATTTAGTAATTTAGATTCAATCTACACCGTAAACTAAAAAATTCACAAACTAAATCTGATTTTGTTAAACTACAATCCTTTTTCTTGAAAATATATATGCATAGAATTAAAATAAAAACTTTAATTACGTACACGAATTTTCGTTTTAGTACTGCATTAAGTTTTTGGAAGAGACAACTCTTGTGTTTTAGACAATGCTATTTGCTAAGTTTTAGATAGAGTTAATATGTTAGTGCTTTCATCACTATAATGACTTTCAGCACATTGTCTAATTAACCTGGAACCTATTATACTCGCAACAGAGTTAGAGAGGTTCTGTTAGAAGCACTCATGGTTAAGAAAGCAATAATATTACTGTTGACAAAAAAATTACTTCTACCAATATCCCTATACTTACAAACCTAGAAGGAATTGAAAAGTGTTATAACTTTGGACCAACACTGTAAATGTTTACTTCAGAAAATGTCTTTTACACAAACTTTTAAGTCCAAAATGGCTGGGCAATATCGAAAACTTAATATCAAACACCGATATTGAATTTGTATCAATATATCAATATTTGTTTCTAATTTATCGCTATTCGATATTATCGATAAATATTCCCAGCCCTAGTCCAAACCATTATCTCTAGCATTAATGTTTTTCCTTCTACAACAGGGTTCGTTGAGTTTTAGATAAAGTTTAGTTTTCCCTTTAAGAAAAAACATTGCCAAGTAAAATAATCTACTAGGTATTTCGCTATTCTAGCACTTCCTGAATCACATATTTCATTAATGAAAGTCGTGAATTTGATGTTAACCACAAAGTGTTACAACATGCAAACAATAATAGCAATAAATTTTATATTCATTTCAAAAGATTCTTGAAAAAAAATTATGAGCATCATTAACACATGTAAAGGCTCAATATTTAAAACTGGTCTAAAGGCATGTCTACATTAGAACATCAAATGCAGGCACATGAGCCTACAAAAATGCTTGGTTCTAGTGGTGTAACTACTATACTGTCAGGTTCCCACTGTAGTGAGCCTTTTTTGTCAACCTACAGGGCTTTCTCAGAATACGCAAGAGGTACGTATAAACAACACTTTTTTTTTAGATTTAGGGGTGGTATTTTGTAAACTCGCCCTGCTGGTCCTCAAATTTCTCTTGAGAAATTTTTAGGCGATCAAAATATAGCGGGCGCTTGTAGAAGAAAAAAAATGAGCAAAGCACCTCGCCTGGACTTTTCTATACTGTTATACAAAATAAATACTTTTATATATCTAATCACTACGATTACAGCACATCTAACTAATAACTGTTTTCAGTTGTAGGGTATTTAAATATAAAATCCTGCTAATCGCTCATTGCAAGAAAGATAACTAAATCACCTGCTGGGTAGACATTTTAGGCTCATGCGGTACAAAGCTACAAGGTCAGCTCTTGACTATTACCACGGGATTATACTAATACTTATGTTTATTTGTTGTGCACTACCTATTTTGCAATCTACCTCACCTATTCTGAAGTTATCATTGAATGTCCTATGCTGAGCATGTTACAACAGAAATTAGCTTTTTGGAAAAAATTTTGCAGGATTAAACAACAAAAAACTAAAGGAAAAATTCGTTTTCCAAAATTAGGGACGGGGGAAAAAATTAACTGTTTATTAAAGAACAGTAGCGTTCCGTGGGTACAAAATTTGGGTTGGCAATGGCAAAAATTGTGTAACATAAGATTAAAAAATAAAACTATGATGGCAACTCCAATTTACCAAGACCTGTTATTAAATGAATTAATCTACGCATAAAATCCCTATTAAAATTTACTTTGGCATTACGGACTTTAATTTGATAAGGTAAACTTTCGTCTAAAGACAAGTTAATGTGTGCATTGCCAAGTTAGCCAGTCCATTTATACCATTCAGTATTAAACGATCTAGATTTCTTCCTACTGTCTGTCTGTAACAGCCCTAGTAATTTTGGAGTACATGCCCATGATTTTCCATATTTACTGCAAATTTGGAAACTACATATAAAATAAATAATCACACAATAGCTTCACACTGGACCTGACCGTTGCAAGCAAAGTAAAACCGACAGAGGCAGTGCCTTTTCGATGCTTATTGGGTTTTGAAATCCCTACTATTTCTTTGCATCTGATCATTGCATTATTTTATCAATGTGCATGCAAACGTATTAAGAATGATAGTCTGGTTGATTGTGTTGTAGCTGGAATCATTACCCCGATTAGCTCGCGCCTTCGCGTTTGCAAAACAGTGTTTAAAGGCAACGGTCTATTTATTTGGCGCCCAATTTTTAATGTAACGCGGTAGTGTTCAAAAGTAAAAGCTTTATGCGAAATTAACATTTTTTTTATTGAAACTTTTTGAGCAGTATGTTTTAAAAAAAAAATTTTGATAATTTTTTCATTTCACAGTTTTAGTAGTGCCAAAAGTTCTAGCAGCTTGTAACATTGTGTACCCTTGGGGCATTTCCAAAATCAAATTTCATCCCCATCTAATAACTCGTTTTTGTAAGTAAATATGAGTTAAAACACAAATTTACAAAAATTCATACAAGATATTACAGAGAATTTTATGAGCTAAGACAAAAATCAAATTTTAAGCTCATCCTCAGCTCTCTAACCCTGCAAAATTAAAAAAAAAAATTGTGCGGCTTGTTTTTAAGTAATATGTTTTTGAGTAATACGTTTTTAAAAATATTCAAAATTTTGAAAATTTTTTTCAAGTCATAGCTTTCAACTTCTTGAAAGTTTTTGTGTTCAGTTAAATTGTGTCTTTATAAGGCTATTATGATAAAATATTTGAACCCAATCTGTCAAACCTGTTTTTGAGTAATAAGGCGCTCAATACAAAATTTTCAAAAAATCGTAGCAGCAGCCATTTTAAAACTAGAAAGTTCGGAAAAAAAACTTTAAATTTTGCCCTAAAGTCTTCTATTGGCTTCCGTTTTCAAATTTATAAAATTTGGTTTAAGAAAAAAATGCCAACACAACATGTCCGAGTTCGGATTTTATTCAAACTTATTTTGTGGGTGAATTTTAGATATACCCCAATTCCAAAGCTTCCAAAGCTCTTTGAAATCCGACCATCCGCTCAGTAGTTATGATGCACCACACACATACACATACCCGCCCGCCCACAGACAGACATTTTTTAAAAATCCCTTGTTTGGGTTCCGTTACATTTTTCATTTTGAAAATTAACACAAAATCACTACTTCCCTGTACTAAAAGTATAGGAAAGTAAAAAGGAAAATCTCTAACACAAACGATAGTTTACTCACTATGATTTTGCTGTTTTTCTTGCCACAAGTGCCCCCTACATTTGAATCACATCCAAACTGGTCAAAATAAGTTATGGACCAAGCAGGGCGAGCTTACAAGAACCACACTTATGTCCAAAAAAAAATATTTTATACCTCTTACCTAGTTAATCTGGGAAGACCCTGTACATATAAATATATGTATAATTAAAATTATCATAGCAGGTGTTAATAAAACCTGGCACACCCTCTTGTTTTTCTTTATTTATTAAAATTAACAATAGACCGCAAAAGCTTGTTATATAGGCTAAAAATTCAAATAACATCAACTCTCTTATTTTTACATTTTGTACACCCTGCATATTTTCACATATTTGCAAATTGGATAAAATTTGGAGTGTGCCTCTGCCAATTAAGTGAAATTTTGACATCTCAAAAATTTCTTTTTTTCTATAGCAACTGTTAAAACGTGCTATTATTAACTAAAATTAGAGGGAAAAGTAGCACTTTACCATCAAGGGTAGATAAAGTAGTACTTTAACAGCAAGGATAGATAAAGTATTTTATTTTATAAACAAACTCTATAGCAACAAAAAAGTTATTAAAGTCACCTACCTACTCATTTTTTCGTGTAACTTTTCTTTCCTGACACTTTTAAATTAAATTTATCATTGATTTTTCTTAATTTTTTGGTTTTCTTTAACAATTGCTATAGAAAAAAATGTTGTATTCCACACGACGATAAAATTTCATTATCTTCTCGATGCTTATTAGCGTCTCGGCTGACGCCTCGACGCTAAAATCGCTCTCGCAGATAAAGTGCAATTTTATCATCTTGTACAATAAATAACTATTTTTAAATTTTGTTTACTATTAAGTGTTTGACTCACCCACCCAAATCGATTCTAATCAGTTATATACGCCCAAAAAAATAAATTTTACAACCTAGAAAACATACCAGTTAAAATACTCCTTTGAAAATGTGCCAAAAGGTATTTTTCAAAATTCCCTTAATTTTTAAATAAAGTTTTTCATGGATTTTAATAATACCCAAAAACTTAAAAAATATATATATTTTTCAGATGTCTAAATTTCACTCAAGACTTACAGTTTCATTTGTTTATCTTAATAAATAAAGAAGAAAAGGGGGTTGGTTAACCAGGCTTCGTTAACGGTATATGAAACAAAAATTGATTAGGTCTTATTTTTGAGGACTTGGTGTCGTTTCTTCTGAAGCATGCCGATAAAAATTAATATTTAAGAGTTTTTTAATTCATCGTATAAAATTATACCTTCCAAAAATTTAAGTAAGCAAAAGGAGAAAAATTTTTTGAAGAAGGGTAGAGAAGGTAAATTTTTGAAAAAAGGTGAAGAAGGGTGGAATTAGTAGCTATGCCACTGCCTGATCATCAAGTGTTGACAGGACTGTTTATTGTATTTGTGCTTTCATGATACAAAAATAAATAAATTCCTCTACACTAAACAATGTTTTCCTTTAAGCAACTAGCATGTGAGTTCTGCCATCATTTATTTTGGAAATAATATAATAACAAAGAAAAGGGAAAAATTCTATGTTTTTAACTGCAACAGTTCGTCATTAACGCATTGGGCAAGCAGCATCAAATTTGCTACTCAGAGTGCAAAGGATTACTTTTTCTCATTCTCGAATTTAAAGTTTTGCAACATCTTAAAACATCAAAATATTGAGTCACTATTAAAAAGAGAAAAAATTGGCAAACATCATTATTATTACCTTCTCCTACTTCTGCTGGAAGTATTTGGAAATAAAATAAATTTATGTATTATAATATAAAATTCCAAAGTGTCCTGTGAACTGCACAAATTGTTCTTTTAAGATATAATTCTTACAAACGTATTATATGAAAATTTGAACAACATTCGTAGGGTAGTGGAGAAATGCACACACATCTACAGAAAAGCACACCCTACTGTGTATTAACTAAAAAGCACTTTTTAAAGTTCTTTAAATTAATGTAGGAATCATTTTTGAAAATATTAATTAATGTAATTTTTCTTAGCTTTTTCGGTCATACTTCCGAAAAATATCTTCCTCAATCGGATTTGAACCCAAGACCTCCAGTTATCCCAATAGAGGAAGATATTTATTCACAACTTTTCTAATCACAACCAAAAATGCCAATAAAAACTACATTAACTAATATTAATAACAGTCAAGAAAATTTAATTAATCTAACTTTTCTTGATGACCACATTACTTCTCCATACTGAAGTATGAGAAAGTAAAAATAATATAATCTTAAACATCTAATCAATACGTTATTATATTCAAAAAAATAACCGATACAATAGTTGATAACAAAACGAACAATTGAAAAACACAAATGACATGCAACTCAAAAACTTCCAAGTTCTATTCTTTAAATTTAATTTCACACATAAAATTAATTAAAAATCATAGATTTTTAATTTATAACAAATCAGAAATTAAACAAAAAATTAAATATCACAATCACGTAAAACTTACGAATCCCTCAAATTTGTGAAATATGATAGGATAAATAACTTTACTCCATTGCATTACATATGCTAATACAATGCCAATATGAACTGTTTTACTTATGTACATCAATTTTGTACTAAACTCAATAATTTTTAGAATGGTGTCTGAATTTGAAATTCTTACTGCAGAGCGAATATACAGACTGATTCATTTAAAAGACCCCAATGAATGACCTCACAATTATATTGCACATCTCATTATTAATTAAAATCAGTGAAAGTGTGCAAAGTGAGGATAGTCAATTTTTATTTATTAAATGTAACACATTGTATACTTTTGCTTATTCTGAAAACTCTTATCATTTGCTAACCAGTTACACCAATTTTTGTAACAATTCTTTTGTTCCCAATGACCTTATTAATGTTTATTTATCATCTAGCAGGTCGTGGAAATGCAAACAAATTAAATTATTATAATATAGTCCAGTGTGGTTAGTTGTGAAACGGAAATAGAGTCGAGTATAAATAATAAATTCAAATGGATGTTTACCAGCATCCATACTATATGAATAACGTTTGTGGTAAAAATTGTGACAGAGAAATTTGTTAGTTAATTAATATATCAGTAAAAAAAAAATTAAATTGTAGCTCAAGCTTTAATCCTACCAAAAACTAAGGTAAATCGAAAAATGGTGTTCTAACATTTCTGTAGGAACGCTCCGTTTGCCGTGACTGCAGGATGGTTAAACTACGCTATACGCAGTGGTTAATAAATAATTAAGAAAAAATGCAAAAAAAGGAATACCAAAACAGTTAAAAATTCTTTTTAATGTGTTAATTACAAACTAGTGTTACCCCAGCGTACAATGCACTGACAGACTGAGCGTTGACAGTACCGGCGAAATGCTAAGTCACGTGATGCATTAGTTCCGATAATGAGTAGACTTTCATATATATTATAAATTAAAATAATTATTATTAAAAAATCGACGTAGAATAAAAATATAAAAATGTTTCATGTTCCATCTGAGGATAGAGACCTTTCATTGAAAAAAAAATGGTGCAAATTGGTGAAGCGGTAGCCGCTGGAGGAACCGGAGAAGAAAACCCTTTGAGCTTTTATATATGTATGGATTTCTCTGTCATAATTTTTACAACAAACGTTATTCATACAGTACAGAAGCTGCTAAACAACGATTTGAATTTATTTTTTACACTCAACTTTATTTCTGTTTAAAGCATTGCAGACATCATTACTACACTGAACTATATATGGTAAGAAAAACAAAAAATTAGATTTCATTTAGTTAGATCCCTGCGCACAGGGATGCTAATTAAGTCAGCCGGGCCACACTTCATGTAAAACAAAAATTCCATGACTTCCTTAGATGACAAATTAAAATTAGGCCGTCGAGAAAGAAAAATTTGCACTAAAAATGATGTAATCAGTTACAAAATGATGAAAGATTTCAGAAAAAGAAAAATTGAACAAATTATTCCATTTAAGAAAAAGCTGACTATTGCACATTGCAGTTTCATCTATTTTTAATTTACTAATTATAGTGAGACGTGCAATGAAAAATATAGATATTTTATATCGACTTAAGTTTCCAATAAAGGCGTCTTCAAAATCAATTAATCTATAAAGACCTATCTTTCACTACTGCGCATGGAGAAGAGCATATACTTATAGCATGCGTCAAACTAAGCTTGAATAGTATGCTTCAAACTCACACACCATTCTACGAATTATCAATTTAGCATTACAGCAACAACAAAAACATTAATCAGTGGAATAATGCTGAATAAATGCTGGTAGTTCTATTTTCATACATTACATAAAATTATTAAATTAAAACTTGATTGGAACTTTACAACAATCAGAACACAAACCTCATGCATAAATAATCTCCTAATTTTTATAACTCTTAGTTGCTACTATTTACACCATTTGTTTTTTTATTAATGGATTAAGTGTATAACCCGTTTACAATTTACTCCCATGTTCGAATAATATGTCATGACATTTTTATTTACATTCATAATAAAAAAATGAGTTACCGTAAATAAGATATTTATTTGAAATGCGAGATCAAAAATTTAAGGACATAAGGTTTCTACTTTAATGATAGATGATGTTATGAATACTGGGTGTTCACAATAATCGTTTCAAATATACATATTTTAAAAATACTATGAGGTATTATTAGAAAGCTATACAACATGCATATCAATCTTCATTCTTTTCAAAATTTTATAAACAACTGAAAAAATTTGATTTTAATTTAAAACACTTGATTTATAAAAATATGTTTCTAATGCTAAAATATCAAATAACTGGATATGAAGAACCTATGAACCTTCCGATACTTTCTTGAATTATTTATAAAACATTACCATGCTCAGTTTACAACCTAGATACAAAACAAGAAAGAAATGTTACTCCAATATGTACAGGTACATGTTATAGTTTGTCTTAATCACGCCCCCTGCTAGATTAACATCGAGTTGACGCCTCTATACAACCTACCACATCACACATTTCAAACAAATTCCGCGTGCTTCGGAGACACGCCAAATAAAAAATTTCATGATTCTGTGCAAAATATATGAAGTTTTTGCAGAATCAAGAAATTTCGTGATACGACAGGCCCTATTGTAACGTTAGTCGATATTAATCCTGGTGGTCGTAGTTTTATTCATCAATAATGAATCTTAATACTAAAGTGTGTCATGAAAATTTTATTAAATATCCTTTTCACGCTACCGGCAATGTAAGTAGGCCTTACATCCATAGCTACAGGGATCGTAAATGGCTGATAACATTCGTGTACTAGTTACCATTGACGACGGAACTTAATAGTGTCACTTACATTCCTAGGAAAATAATATTGATTTTAACTGTTCGTTGATATGGTAACAAGCACAGACAACTTAGAATAATGGGGCTTTTAAAAAATAATTCCGATGACAGCTGTCAAAACGAACTTTTAAGAATATGATTAAATTTCTACCTGTAGGCCTACTTACATTGCCGATAGCGTGAAAAATTTAATAAGTAACACGGAACGTATCGACTAATAACATCCTCGGCACGCAAAAAAGCTTCGGCTCCGCCTCAGCTCATATTCGCCTACCTCGGATGTTATTACGTCCTTACATTCCTTGATACTTAAATAACTATTTCACGCTACCGGCAGTGTAAGTAGGCCTTACATCCATAGCTACAGGGATCGTAAGAGGCTGATAACATTCGTGTACTAGTTACCCTTGACGACGGAACTTAATAGTGTCACTTACGTTCCTAGGAAAATAATGTTGATTTTAACTGTTCGTTGATATAGTAACAAACACAGACAACTTAGAATAATGGAGCTTTTAAAAAATAATTCCGATGACAGCTGTCAAAACGAACTTTTAAAAATATGATTAAATTTCTACCTGTAGGCCTACTTACATTGCCGGTAGCGTCAAAAATTTAATAAGTAACACGAAATGTATCGACTAATAACATCCTCGGCAGGCGACAAGCTTCGGCTCCGCCTCAGCTCGTATTCGCCTACCTCGGATGTTATTACGTCCTTACATTCCTTGATACTTAAATAACTATTACTATACTTTATCCATGGCCTTCTAAATTGGGAGCTCCCAATTTAGAATACTTGCGTTCAGTTTCTACAGTTACCAAAATGTTGACACAACCACCAAAAACTAGGTACAAGTGCAACAATATTTGTGATTAATGTTGACATTTGTGCTTTTTGGTGACTTTTGCAAACTTTCTGGTGCAAAAACGTATCCTTGGAAAACCCTACAGAAGGGAATGAATAATAGTATGTAATATGAGTGGCATGAGATGTCATATTTGTCTTACATGTTAACAGCTTTTTGCAGTTATAAATCCACAGAAACCATAATCGTCTGTTTGGTTATGATTATGACTATTTTAGACCATGCAATTTGTTGCATTAAATTGAAGCAATTTATATGTTCTTGCGACAACTTATTGCAATTACTGTATTAATCTTTGCTTGAAGAGACTGTAGCACTGGGGTCATTTAGTGAATTGAAGTTAGGTGCGTACTCCCTTACTAATTTATTTGCTCAAGAAAAGGAATAGAGATGGGTTTTTTTTGTTTTTTTCACAGCCTACCATAAAAAAACAGTTTCTCACTTGTAAGTTTATAATTTGGGAAGATAAACTGATAAACCACAATGGAAACAAATGCAGCCTTTTGTTTTTTTCCTTTGTTAATTTCCAGCCTACTACAAGAAAACAGTTTTTCACTTATAACTTCGTTGTTTGTGAAAATAAACTCGTCAAACCTTATATTAGAGTAAAAAAGGAAAAAATTACAGCAAAGATGAATTCCTGTCCTTTAGCAAAGGAATATATTTCCAAAAATGCCTCCCTAAAAAGTTACAGGCGATTGAAGATGACCTTTAAGATGCAGCTTTTCTTGAATAACTGTTGAGCGCTTTGCGCTAGGAACTTCAAATTGAATATGAAGTCATCCAAGTTACTAACAGGTTGCTTCATGCTATGTAATTTTTATCAAAATCCACATTTTCGTAGAACCAGTTATTTCAAGGTTACATGACTATTTTACCTTTCAGAACTTTTTATCTGCGCAGGTGATTTTGAAATAACCGGTTTCATGAAACCGATTATGATAGAAAGTACACAAAACGTAGTAACTTATTAAGGATCAGTGCATATCAAATTTGAAGTACCTAGCTCAAAAAAAATCAAGCGTTATTTAAGGAAGCTGAATCTTAGAGGCCATCTTCAACACTTCAAGAAAAAATTTTTGGAAACACGTTTCTAGGACCTTTTCATCTTATTTTGAAATGTACAACCTATTTATTTGCTAGGGGGCAGGAATTTCCAAACGCCTTGTACATGCAATAATTTTTAAAATGAGTGTAAATCACGCCTACTAATTTTAAAAGCTTTTTTTTACACATGAATTAGTCTATTTACATCACTGTTATATATAACTATGGATCCATCTATATTTACAGAAAGATGTGGTTAAAACACCTGTTGAAGCCTGTTGACAGCCCCAAAGCAAAACATCTCACCTATGAGCAACCATAGGCTTTACTGGAAACAGTCATGAGAAGTGGAGGGGAATTAAAAAATTCTCAAAATAGGATATAAGGCTTAAGGCTAGTGACAGCAGAGTACCATGATTCAAAGTTCTAAATATTGTTGCTTAAATATGTTTCGTTTATTTACTGTTGAAATTTTAAAAACATTAGTGCATACTGTTTCCGACCCAAACCGGGTCAGTAAGGGAATAATCCTTACCATTACTAAATAAACCCAGGCAATTAGTTGCAGTCAGTAGTAGCGACAATTAGTTGTCAAAGCTATCGCCACTGAACTGTATATTAGTGCAGTTTTAATAAAATAGTGTGTCGAAGAAAAACTATTTTATGGTACAATAAAGATATATACAGAGCGACTATAATTTCATCTCACCACCATTGAGATCTTGGAAACAGTAAAATATATACAGACGGTTAAAATAGTTAAAAGTTGCTTGTTTAGAGCAGCAATTTAATGACGATTTTGTTTTTTCCAAAATACCCATGCCCTACTAGATACCATCGAAAAACTGAAATTAAAACTAAAATCTTTCAGTAAAAAAATAGTATATTAAAGTATAAGTGGATAAAAAGGTCTTTAAAACACGCGCGATTTTTCGAGCACGACGGCGCAGCCGGAGTGCTCGAAATAGAGCAAGTGTTTTAAAGACCAGTTATCCACGAATACTTTACGCTATTTTTTTTTATTGGTGCACTTTGAAATCATAAATACTGGTATTATTACTACAAAAAATGGAAATAAGAACTAATAATGTAAAATGGTTGAATTCGTGATGTGACATCAGTATACCTTTCGTTGTCATGGAAATGAGAAAAACAGAAATTAATTTGCATCTTGTCATCAAAGATTAATTGTTGTCACCGCACTGCTTAAAAATGAATTCTAATATCGATTTTTTAAATAGTAAAGCAGAATCGCGATTAATACCGCAAAAATCTAATGATGCGTATAAAAAAGAATATGACAAGTTCATCAAATGGATGGAAGAGCAAAAGGTAACAGATATAAATAAACGAGTTGTGCTTGCTTACCTTCAGAAATTTGTTAATAATATTTTATTTGACGTTACAAGGTACTCCTGTCAGATCAATAATCAAACAATTGTGATTTAGACTTCATGTTTCTCGAGTTGTTGATGTTGCCATGGTAACTTTAAAAAACGCGCGTTTTTGAAAGTTCGATTTAAACACGCTGAGGCGTGCTTTAAATAGGTAAAATGGGGCACCAATAAAAAAAATCATATGAAAACGTTGTAAATCTTTGAAGCCTGTTTAAAAAAATATTTTTTCTACTCATATATGTGAAATAGCAATTTTTCCACGGCTTACTCTACATGAAAGTGATATTTTTTAACTCTAGAGATGAAAATATTTTCACATCTAGAGATGAAAATAAGAATGACAAATTTAATGGAAAGAATTGCTATGGAAACGACTTTACAACCAGTAATTTCAGTAATTTGCATTGTGGCAGTTCGTTTTGAATTAAATTGAACTTAAAAGTTTTGAACTTGAAACTGCAATATCGTAAACTTGTCCCATTCGCCGCTAACGCGGCTCATGAACAACTGTCCACTGACGAAAAAAACGGTATTTTCATCTCTTGTTGCAAAATATACTATTAACACTTGTCTTTAACTAAGAAAAGATATTTTAAATAAAAAAATTCCACTTTTTCAGTTTTTCAGTGGTATCGAGTAGGCTATGAGTATTCCAGGAAAAACAAAACCATCATTAAATTGCTCCTCTAAATAAGCAACTATTATCTAATTTAAGCGACCTTATATGTATTACCATTTCCGAGATTCCAATGGTGCGATAAAATTTAAGCCGCCTGTGAATAATAAGTTCACACACAAAACAACAAATTACTGCATAGCCTAAAATGTCTATAAATCAACATTATAGTTTGTGCCTCGCTTTAGTATATGACTTTTAAATCCCCAATTTCTCACTACATAGGACTTCTGCAGATATGTAGCAAGGATAGGACTTAGGTAAAATTAGTTGACTAGTTTTTTTGTTTATTTGCTGTTACTGAAGTTGCACCTCAATGATAGTTAATAATACTATATGTTTACACAAAAATGCCTCGCCTCCTTAATTCAATATTTAAATATAATTTGTAGTGGTCAGTATACAGGGTGTATTTGAACTCCACAAGGCCAAAACAAGAAGCACAAAAGTCATGTTATGAACATATGTCCGAAAACACGTTCTAACCCAGTTATAGTCTTCTAAAAAAGGGGGCGCTAAAATCACTTATTAAAGCATACCTCAAGTTGCAATTCTTTCCTAATCTAACCAAATCTGTAGCTCTAACAAAAAGAAACTTAAGATAATTGATACACCTTGTATATCAAATGATAGGAATCGATGTATGTATACACTACTGCAAATTTTATTTGTTTAACTCTGTATATATAAACTAAGAATTTGTTATACAATTTTATTTCAATTATCCAAAATTGATAGCTTATTAAATATTAAAAAATCGGCTGTTCAAGCTATTTAAAAAACAACTAGTCTTATTTTTTAATCGGGATGAGTATACAGTGTGTTCAGTGACGACTGTTACAAGCAGATATTTAGACTGCAACTTAAGGTATTGTAAATTTGAGCATAGAATATGAGATGGCAGCAGAGGACACATTTTCTGATGATAAAATCGATTTTCTCTTATCTCTAAAGAGGGGGGAACTGTTTTTTTCTTAAATGAGAACAATCTATATGTGACACCTCAAACAAAAGCTCTTCTTATTCCATTTATAACAGTTTTTTGTTTAATTAAAAAATTCACAGTAGTTGAGAAGTTATGAATTTTACATTGTTTCAAAATTTTCTAATCACCTATGAAAAAAATTAAATTAAGTTAATTGTTACAAGGCTATTGTTACTTACAACTATTATTGTGTTTATTCTGGTCAAATTTTTGTTCGTCTAAGAAATTTTTAGTTCTGCCAAAGGTTGTCTACTAATGAGGAAATACGTGGATATGATGGTTATGTTTGCGGAGGCTCGTCAAAACTCGTAAACTGCGAAAAAAGCAAAAACAACTGTAGGTAGCACACCAGTGTGCCTTATCACAATTACCTCAGCTTCATTTTTTCCATAGGCAACTTTTCAACCAAGCATAAAAAATTTATGACTTCTCAACCACTGTCAATTTAAAAATATATAAAAAACTGTTGTAAAGGAATTAAGAAAGGTTTTCGTCTAAGGTGTTACACACAGGGTGTTCTCATTTAAGGAAAATTTTCACCAACTCCTCCTTTAGGGGCAAGAAAAAAAATCGATTTTTTCGTCAGTAAATGTGGGCCCTTTGCTGCCATTTCATTCTGTGCTCAAATTTACAATACTTTACATGGCATTTATTTTTACTATGAAGATTTTCAAATTTAACCTTTTCGCTGTTTAAAGCAACAATATGCGCAAACCGATGCCGAACTTTGAGCTGATTGGTCAAAACGGCAGCCCTTTACATTCGCTACTACAGATGTATATTGTCGTTTGTTTCTATTCAGATAAAATTGCATTTTATGGTAATGCACGTGTTTAGCAACACAACCTAAGCGGTTTTTCATGCAAATACTTACAGTGAAGAGGAATTGGATGTGAACATGGACGATGGTTTTAATGAAAAATTCAAGTTTGGGAACCTACTTGAACAGTGGGATACAATGACCAGCAAATGTTTGAAAAGTCCAACAATACAAAATAGTCTTTTAGTTTCGCACCTGAATTTTTTGATTATAAGCTTATAGTGTTAACTGCAAACAGCAAACAGTAGTCAGCTGCTCAAAACGTAGATAGTCCCCAAAGCTAAAAAAATTGCCTCGCAGTACAAGTCGGTTCAGAAAATTGTGCAGCAAAAAGGTTAATTTAAAAATTAGAATAATTTGAATTCTTAAATTCTGTTATATCATATAAAAGCTGGATGTCCTACTACTTGTGCTTAATACTTTGCATAGGTATTCCATCGACTTACAAACTACTCTGCCCAGAAGTTATGCACTAAATCAAGACACGAACTATAATAAATTATATGTACGATTATTTTTTTTCATATTATTAGAATAAGACATAATACTTTCTAAAATAGCTTTGGTTTTCTGAATAATTTACTTCATATTTCGGATCTTTGCATAGAATCAAAAATAAGTGTCACCCTACAAGCATCCCCAGTTTTAAAAATAATCTTTAGCAAGCACACAACAAACATTTGGAAGAAAAAAAATCTATTCATTGATTGTGAAAATTGCTGTAAATTCGTTAATTAAACCAAATATTTATCACATTTGGTTATTTACAACACAAAAGTTACTACTGCTAAATTTTACTACTTTTTAAAATTTTGGCCTGTCAATACTAATGAAAACTTTCTCGTATGTTTTGTGTATGTATGAAATATACAGTGCAGTATAAAATGATGTACTAAGAAAGAAAAATAATTAAAAATTCATTTAGTTTTGCAACACACTAAACTTAATGTTAAAAATCTGTTGCACAAATACGTACCAAACATTAAGAAGTACTTTCAAAAAAATTCTGCAACTGCTTTATTGTTGATCGCTCCAACAAACATAAGTCGAAATCAAAAGTTTGCGCAGAGACTTCAAATCGTCCTGTTTCAGCAATTAATTGAACAACCTTCTGTAATTCGGCGTTATCTTGCAGTGTCAAGATCTTCTTTTGTAGATCTCTAAGAATATTCATATAATCTTCGTAATTCTCTTCATTTTCTGTTTTTACATCCATTTGCGTAGAACTTTGTTCGGTATCAGAATCCTTAGAATTTGAATTTGAAGACTCTTCCTTTGGAATTTTTTCCACTGGTTCTTCAACTCGATTGGTGTCTGATTTTCGTTTTCGTTTCTTCTCGCTATCTTTTTCACCCTTTTTGTCTTTATTCTTTTTTGTTTTTTCTCGTTTCGATTTTGATTTTTCAGGTGGTGGCTCCAGTTTAGGTGGAGGGGGAGGTTGAGGTTCGAATGAGGGTTCTTTTTTGGGTTCCACTTTAATTGGAGGCTCATTAAAATCTTCTTGACTGCTAATAGAACTATTAGACGTATCATCAGGAACAAATTGTGCTAATAGCGTGTTTAAAGGTTTTTTAGGTTTCTCATTAATTTTAGATTCGACCATTAAGTTATTTTTTGGACTGTTGAATAAACTAATTTTCTCATTTTCCTTCGGCGCATCTTTATTATTTTCAATGTATTTTGATCCTGTACTTGCAATACTCTTATCACTTTTCTTCTCAGATTTGTGAGTTTTTTCTTTTTCATTTAGTTTTTCTTTCTCCTTCTTGTCTTTATCCTTCTTTTTATGTTTGTGTTTAGGTTTTTCATCCAATTTTTCATTTTTAAATTTACCATTCTTGTCAATGTGTTCAATTTCTTTAGCTTCCTTGATGTAATCCTTTATAATTTCTTTTTCCTTTACCGGTTTTTCTTTCTTTTCAGTCTTGGGAGGTAAAGGGCTTGGTTCCTTGTCCCTAATGGCTATAGATTCTTTATGTTTGTCTTTCTCCCTACTTGCATTTTTATTTTCTTTTTGTTCAGCAGATTTCTGATTATCCTTGTCTTTATGTTTACTCTCCTTTCGTTCTTTTTCTTTGTCACGTTTTTCTTTTTTTGCCTTCTTCTCTGATTTGTCTTTATCTTCTGAGTTTTTCTTTTCTTTAGGTGTTTCAATTTTCTTTTCTTCTTTATCTTTATATTTTGGCAGTGGACTAGGCGGCCTTTTCGGACTTGACGGCCTCTTAGTAGGTGTAGGACTTCTCACTTTGGGGGATTTTTCTCGCCTTTCTTTCTTCTCCTTTATCCTTTCTTCACGATCTTTGCTGTGTTCTTTTTTCTCCTCTCTTTTTTTGTCATCCTTACTCTTTTTTTCAGAATCTCCTTTATCCCTGAATTTTTCTTTATCTTTGTCCTTTTCTTTGTCTTTATGAGGACTGTGTTTATTTTTTGATTTTTCCTTATCACCAGAACCTACAAAATAAAAAATAATATACTCAATTAAAATGAAAATAATGTACAAACTAACGGTAATGATAATACTCAAGCTCTTCAGTTCTATACATATTAGTCTTTTATAAAATCCAACTCAATGCAATTCGCAAATAAATTAAACTACTGCTTGTTTAACATTTTAGTAATAATACCTGGTACTAATATTGTAAATACATGTTATCACAATGTAACAATATACCATAAAGAAAATTATGATTACAATAACTAACTTAAACTGTTTTGTTTACATAGCTACAAAAGAAATCACCAACTAATATTTGCTACAAAAAGTCAACTTACTTGATTTGCTGATGTTGCTGTTTTTGTCTTTAGAAACTGGCTTAGAATCGAGAGATGTTTTTGAAGTTTTTGTGATGGGAGGCCCAAACAGATCCTGAAAACTATTAGAGATGCGAGGTTCTTCTAATTTTGGTTTGTGCTTCTTAACAAAATCGGAACCTCCTAGCCGTGGTTTACTAACTAATTGTGATTTCTCTTCTGATGCTGGACGACTTTCTCGATTTAGTTCTTGGGAACCCAATGAGTTCACTACCTATTAAACAAGAGATTTACGCATAAGCCAATTGTGGTAATAAAAATTTAATTGTACAATTACATTTTTATGTGCAATACAGACTCAAGGACTGCATTATACTGTTGCTTTGGTGCAACTATTTGTTAGTTTTTAATGAGTTTTTAGGTAATGAAAAACAAGTAACAATTACGTAACATTTCAAGGTAAGTCTTTGCTTAAAGGCATATTTATTTAAAAGATGCGTATTTTTTAAATTCATTTTACTATACAGGGTATTGCAAAACTACATCGACAAACTGCAAAAGGTCGTTTTAACTGCTTCATGACAAGCCCTATTTTCGGATCAGCATTATAATGCCAGATTTACTAACTAAATGAAGTAGTTTTGAATCCGTTTTTTTTGTAAAATTTTTAATACGTCAGTAGTACAAAATTTTTAAAAAAATTGAATAATTTCATAGGGGGCAATAAATATACAATTTTATTGAAAAATGTGGTCGTATATTAATAGCATTATATATAATTTTTGGCGGGGGAATTTTTACCGCACTATAAATTTACCACGAAAAATCGGCAGTACTAAACAATTTTTGTTTTTGTCTAATTGTAGAAAAACCTGCTGCTGGGGGGTTAAATCAAAAAATAAAGTAACTACGGTCTTCGACTCTTTCTATAGAATAGACTGTACATCGTAGTTTTTTGGTAAAATCCATCTTTTCACGAAATGCCGAGTCAGATCATGAAATAAAAAAAGTTTTTCAAAAATAAAAAATCGCTTTTAACAATAACCTAGAAATATGACAGAAATCCTGGAAACATGGCAACAATGATTAAAAAAGTCATGAATTAGTTATTTAAGCTACAAGAAATGTAGGGAAGTATAACATTCGAGAAAGGGTAATATAAACCAAGGCAATTTATATTACCTTCCTTACATTACAAGTTGCTTATTATATTTTTCCACTATTTGCAGCAATTGGCCTAAAATAATAAGAAAATATTTGTAAAACACGGTGTCATTTATAATCTGTCATCAGAACTATCAGAATTGTTTTAATTATTTTTATTTCCTAAGCAGTTAGCTGTGCCTGTTGCTATAAATCTGTATTACTGTTAATTTCCTAGGAATGTAAAAGACACTATTAAGTTCCATAGTCAAGTGCAACTAATAAACAAATGTTATGAGACACTTACATCTCTTGTAGCCGTGGATGTATGGCGTACTTATATTGCTAGTAGTGGAAAAAGTAAATTACTCATGTTACTGAGACCATGCCCAGGCTTTTCATAAAATGATCAATTACACTATTTCTCTACCATATATCACACTGACTAGGCGGCCAGTGCTGGCTGGCAACATTTTGCCAGAATACAGTATACCGTCATCAGATAACATGCAGCATAGTTTACCGGTAATTTAAAAATGGCCGACGTGTTGTTTACAGTGTATGTGTTCTATATTCTAGCATCGACTATTAACAGACGCCATGCCTGCAAATGGGCTGCATAGGCTATCATTATTTTTTGTTGTTGTGTACATGGTGACGTGCTACTGTTTATGTTTCCTGGAATAGCAACAGCGCGGCAGGCGCAGCAACGTGCACACTGTCGGCTCACTGACTGCCAATAACACAAAAATTAAGCACTCACGAGTAAAAAGGAAAATGTATCCTGCTGGTAAAGTATTCATATCATGTTATACGATAACATCATACCGGCAGAAACTTTGCAACAGAGACGAACATGGAAGAAATAAATAGGAAATATGTTATTTGCTAAAATAAACAAATTGCAGTTACGGTTTTCGGTTACGGTTCATGAAATTTCAGATTTCGGTTATGGTTCGGAAAATTTTGCGGTTTTTTTGGTTTTCGGTTTTGGATTACGTTTCGGTGCATGTTCCTGGTAAAAATGTTACAGTAAGATACTTTTAAAATAGTGTAAACTTTGATTTAAAAAAATAATCTGGGATAGCTAAGTAAAAATTGTGTCTTAAAGAGAAAGCAGATTCTCCGTTACATTTATCTGTCACACTCCTTACTAATTTAGGTAAGATAAGAGTTTCTTTGTCGTATTGTACAATCATTAAGTATGAACATTCAACATGGCTATTTAAAAATATTTCATTGATACTGAAATTATGTATACTTACTATTCCACCACCTTTAAGCAGCTTAGATTTAAAATCTTCTGCAGGAGAATTAAACACATATTTTTCTTTCTGTACTTTAATTATTGCAGGCCCAGTTTGTTGCAGATTGAGATCGTAATTGAAAGTTATTTTCTTAGGTTCGTCTTTATTACGTAAATGTATTTCAATAGGCAAAGTAAATCCAGCATATCCAGATTCCTTCACAGAATATGGAGGATCTTTTATGACTGCAACAAAAACATTTTTTAATGAAAAGTTGTTAACACACAAAATGTCTATTTAGACAAACGGATTCAACACCATACAAAATTATTCAAAGCAAGTTATTCCCGAATTATATTAATCTACAGCATTAATCAATCACACAGATATAATTTTTGTGACTTGATGGTTAAAATTAAAAATTTGATTTTCGATTGATATTAAAAATAACAACAGCAAATATCAGTGTTAATATTTTAAACACGATTAAGTTTAAAGTAAGCTTCTCTCCACATTTAAATATATTTTTAAAATCACACAATCTATTTTATAAAAGAATTACTCTTACCCCTTCTAGGTTTTGGGAATGTCTCGTGTAAATAAAACACGACTTTCTCCACATAGTATTGTATATTTGCATGATCACATCCACGTACAAATACTTCCCAATCATGTGTAAAGCCTTCTTGTGTACGTTTTGTACGAATGGCAGCTTCGTGACCAATCTCTAAATTTATTCGCACCGACATGATAGTTCATACTCTCATGTCCCATCCAGCAATAAAATCATTCTTCTCCTTTTAACTACATTACTAAATTAATGTACTACTAGTGAAACTTTAGGTTAATGCATGTACATACAGCTACAGAACCTTCTTTTAACCTAATTTTTGAAGTATCCCAAAATAAACACTACTTGTTCTTCTTGTACAAACTGTAGTACAAATAACGTCTGTCGAATACATTTAGTGATTTCCAACAATAAGAAATTACGAAGAGGACTGTTGTTTATAATCACCCTTACAGAAATTTATAAACAAACGTCCAAGATTTGTTTTTCGTCGATTGACAACAAACATACCAACGTAACAACAATAACAAATACCCTCAAGGTCATTCTATTTTATTTACAACAAAATAAATCGTTAAAGACTTCAATCGAAAGTATTAGCAATATGTTTCATTTTTAGTTACTGAAAAAAATGTTATTAATTGAGTAAATTGCTCATCTTGCTCATTATTTACAATTATTAAATTAAACATACTGCCAACTGTTGTATATACAAGGTGCTTAAAATAAAAAAAGTATTTAGCTGTAGGTAAAATGATTTATTTTATTTCACTTTTCAGCCTTGCTTAAAATTAATTTGTGTTTACCTTATGTCAAAGACATAAACATAAACATAACAAGAAATGACAAACACTTCAATGACTACCTAAACAGTAAACACACTGGGTGAACATAGATTTTTTCCATTAATCACAAAGCCCACCAAGAAGACAACGAAACAGAAACATGCGTTGACCATATTTTTATTAAAACTGAGAATAGCCTTGAAAACAATTCCGTACATAGTAAAAAATAGTTTCACCGATCATTACCCAGTTTTTATCACAATCAAGAAAACACGAACAGAAGAAAAAAACAAATTTCAAGCAATTCACAATATCCAAAATAAATTATCAAGAAATTAGAAAAATGCTAGAAACAGAAAAATGGACAGAAAAAACCTTGGATTTCTAGGGACTTGCACTCTGAAAATATTTACCGGTAGTTTTGAGACACCTTGTATAATATAAAAATAACTAAATGTCAAAGACTATTATTCTCATTTTTGACAATCATTTCTAATAGCATTATAGTACCACAGTATACTTGTATACTGTAATTATACTTTGATCTAATAAACTTGCTATTGATAGCATTCCAACTGTAGTTCAACAATATATTTCTTAGGTAATAAATATTAGGGATTAATTAGAATTAAGAAAATAATTATCTATATTCTTTAACTCATAGATTTGGACATCAACAAAACATAATTGAAATGGCTGGTTGTGTATCTTGTTTCGTTTTACCATTGCTCTTATTCATATTCCACCGATTCATTCAGCCTTTAATCTTAAAATTCTGGAATCCATGGGCCAAACCCGAAGACAAACTAAAAGTTTCTAAAGAAGAAAATGCAGAGCTTACAGCCAATGGCCATAAGTTACAACATGCGAATATAAATGCATCATCCGAATTAAATAATGACTGTTGTGCAAGGGGCTAATGAAAAAATTGAACTACTATGCGATAGAAATATGTATGTAAATTTAAGAATGTAAGATACAAACTGTTATAAAATGGTATTTTAATTTATCACTATCATTTAATAGAGCAAAAGTTAATTTCTTTACAATTAAATTTTCAGTTTAATTTCCAAGTAAATTTCAGTAACAATTAACAGCACAATACATTTTTCCTTAATCTACAACTGAACATTTATTATAATTATGGCAACTAGTGAAGATTGTAATAAACTATCTATCATATTGTTAAAAACGGCTAAGGTAAGGGTTTGACCATGGAAAACAAAACTCCTGCCAGAACTTCATTCTTAACTTTTGCTGCTGAATTACGAATGCATGGGCTTCTGGCCTGTGCTGGGTTAGGAAAGGCGAAAAACATATATTTGCGGCCGTAGCACATTATTTATAGATCGCGCATATATTACATATATAGCATAGTTGTAGTTAGCTTATTGTGCACGTAAATATACATAAGTAGCACATGATACGTAATCACTTCAAAAACATAATACATATGGGAGTAGTACAAGTTTGTAAAGTCAAACAACGTTAATATGAAGGTATAGCCTATTCGGAGCGCTTTTTCAAAATGTATATGTATGACCTAGCAGTCAAAAAGATAACGGCAGCAAACTGTGGCTTGAAAAATTACCCTTAAATCAGTTTTCGACTGTATGAATTGTTTTTTGCCTATAAATATCTATGAATTTCCCAAAACTTTAAAATGGCAAAAAACTGCTATACTAAATAAAGCAACAATTTTCTTATTTAACCGACCTATATCTTACCGTTGCCAGGATCAGAGTCGTGAACAGACTTAGTTTACAAAATAGTTATGTTTCTAACATTAAGAACGTACAATATTATATTATTAGCTTAACATTCCTTATGGAATATAGCTGTTCAGCAAGAACTTTCTAGATCCATTTAGTGGGGTGGATCGGTCCCCATGTACACGTTATTCACTACACTATTGTTCACTGCTTTTAGCACTTGTAGTTTATCATGTGTTTTTGCATCCTCCACTATTCGTCTCCATCTTATTCTGTCTTGCGTATGCCTCCACCATTGTGTTACTCCCATCTCGCCCAGGTCTTTTGTAACTTGGTCCAGCCATCTGCCTTTGGGTATTCCTCTGCTTCGCATTTCGCTTGATTTACATTGGGTTATTAGTTGTATTACTTTATTTTCGCTTCGCATAATATGTCGCAGCCAGCGGATTCTCTGGGCCTTTATGAATCTGACATCTTCTCCATCCATTGCTTCTAGTATTTCACGATTCATTCTTGGTCTTAAACCTTCATTATCCTTTATCAATCCTAGGGTTGTTCTTAATATTTTACGTTCAAAAACTCGAAGTTCTTCTTCTTCTTTCCTTGTAAGGGTGATAGTTTCAGAGGCCTAAGTAGTTACTGGCCTTATTAGTGTTCTGTATATGTTTATCTTAGTTGATATTTGTTTATCTTCAGTAGATGTTTGTTTGCATGGTAGGTTTTATATCCCTGTTGGATTCTGGTTTTTATTTCCTTTCTTCGCCATTATTCTGATTGAGCCCTATTCCTAGATAAGTAAAGTTACTGACAAATTTGTAGATGTTTCTTAGTTGATTGTGCGTCCTGTAGTTTCATGTATTTTGTTTTCTTTTCATTGATCATCAGACCTATTTTTAGTGCTTCTCTTTCTATTATTTCAAAGTTTTTTACTAGTGCTTCTTTGGAGCGTGCTACAATAGCTAGATCATCTGCGTAGGCGACGAATTGTGTTGATTTATTTATTATAGTACCTTGGTAGTCTATTTTGCTCATGAGCTTTTCCAATGCGATGTTAAACAGCATTGTGGACAATATATCACCTTGCTTTATACCGGAGTTTGTTTCAAAATTATTTGTATCCCCTTCATTAGTTCTTACGCTGTTGGTGGAGTTTTTCATTGTTTCTTCAATTAGTCTTATTAATTTTCCTGGGATTTGTTTCATCACCTTGATTAATTCTTTCCTGCCTATTCTGTCGAAGGCTTGTTTGAAGTCGATGAACAGTAGGTGTATTTCAATATTAAATTCGTGGTTTTTTTCCATTATTTGTTTAATTATATGTAATGCATCTACCGTACATTTTCCAGAGGTGAAACCATATTGGTAATTCCCTATTAAGTTGCTTGCGTATGCAAGTAGTCGTTTGTTTATCAATGCTGTGAAGATTTTATAAGCTGTATTAAGCAATGTGATACCTCGGTAGTTCCGGCACTCCTCCGGATCGCCTTTCTTTTTAATGGTTACAATTATTCCTTCTTTCCATCCTTTTGGTAGTTGTTCTGTTCTCCATATACGTGTCGTCATTTCATATAGTTAGTTGTGCAATTCTGTACCTAAATACTTTAAAGTTCTCCATTTAAGGAGCCCTTTCCTGGTGCTTTCCCATTTTTGATTTTATTTACTACTTATACAGGCTGAGTCAAGCTATACGCCTTTTTTTTTAGTGAGTTTATTATTAGGAATTTATTAAAAATTTTTGGTGTGCTTATGTTTCGAAGGGTGCTCTACAACCTGGCGCAGTCAGTTTTTTGATTGGACGTCAAATGTCAAAATAGCGATTTTCAACTGTTTATTTTTAAATGGAATGGTACGACTTTTTTTGGCTTAAACGATGCTGTATGATGTTTACAATATGATCCTTACTGAATGTTTTCCCAAATTTCACGATTCAGCCGTAAAATATGCATTTATTATGTTAGTCTAGTAGGCCGAGACCTATGATGTATTTGCACAAAACAGTATGCATAGTGAAATCATTATTTTTTATTCAACAAGAAACTCGAAGAAGTAGAAATGTTTACTTACAAGCAATTGTTTTATCAAAAGTTTACTTATTTTACGCAAAAACATGGTGACGCCTGCGTACGTACCGGCCTACTAGACTAACATAATGAATGCTTATTTTACAGTCGAATCATAAAAATTATAAAAAATTCAGTGAGGATCATATTGTAAACATCATACAGCATCGTTTAAGCCAAAAAAAGTCGTACCGTTCCATTTAAAAATAAACAGTTGAAAATCGCTATTTCGACATTTGACGTCCAATCAAAAAACTGACTGCGCCAAGTTGTAGAGCAACATTCGAAACATATGCATACCAAAAATTTTTAATAAATTCCTAATAATAAACTCACTAAAAAAAAAAGGCGTATAGCTTGACTCAGCCTGTATAAATTCTTCATATAGTGGTTTTTGTACTTCTTCATTATACAGTTCACCTTGTACTTCCTGTTCTTGTATTTCTTCGTCTTGGTTGTTAAGTAGTTGCTTAAAATGCCCATATCTTACCGTTTCCAGGATCCGAGTCGTGAGCAGACTGAGGTTTACAAAAAAGTTGTTTCTAACATTAAGATCGTACAATGGTGTCCTAAAATTAAATAAATTCAACTTGTAAAATCGATTAGATGTGTATTTTGGAACCTCAAAATGATAAAAGAAATTACATACAGTTCAATTATATTTTATTAAGATACAGCTTTTGTTTTTTTTAAATAACATTTTTATAATGTGTAGAACTGACACACAGGTTTTACAAAACTTAGTTTAAAACAGAAAAAGAAAACTCATATGTAATCTAAATAACAAATTTAAATACAAAAAATCAAATCATTTAAAGTTGACACAATAAACACAAAATAGATATATCGAAGAACCAATATTAGTAATGTAGTTTCCAGCTTAGAAACTGAATGGTTTGTATAACACATCCAATAAGTTTTTGCTACAAAACAGTCATAAATACTAATTAACATTGGAGCGATATATAAAAAAAAACATCTTAACATTAAACGTGTAAAATCGTTTGAAGGTTGTGGTGTAAGTATAAAAAAAACCACTGGAAATGTTTTTATTTAATATTTTTAAGTTCAACATCGAAGACCAAAGTAGAATTAGGTGGAATTTGAGGAGGCGAACCTTTTTGCCCATATCTACAAATAAGGTAATTTATTTACATTAACCTCAACACATGCACTACACTGCTACGTTTCAATAAGTATACTACTTAAAACATGCAGACTATTTAAAATTAGTTTCTATAAACAGCAAAAAATACTTACCCCATTTTTGGAGGGCAAATAATACGCCTTTTGCCACCAATTTTCATACCAACAACACCTATATCCCACCCTTTGATAACTTCTTGCTTGCCTAAACGAAATTTGAATCCAGCTCCTTTGCTAAGCTTGTCAAATACTTTGTTGTTTTGTTTCAGCCGCCCTTCATAATAGACCTAGTGCAGTATAAAATAGTTAGGCTTGCATTAGAGTTCTATTAAATATTTGTTTGTTTTAAAATAATATCCACTAGAAGGCAGCAGGGCCAAATGTGGGGACTGTCAAAACTTTGCTGCATGACTACATTAAATACACCAAATTTTGTTTTTCAATATTAGTGCAGTGTTTGGAGCAACAAAACTCTTCCAATAGGCAAGTTCGTGGGTACTGTGGAATTAAAAGCAACGAAGTAGCCAGATTTGTAGAGCATATTTCCTTACTCTAAAACTGTCCAAAAAGGCACAATTCAAAAATTGAAGTAAAGTACATGTCAAAAACTATCAGAACTTTTGTTAACTTGTCTGTGGTGATTATATATTTTTGTAATATTTAAAAAAGGCGTATAATGCTGCTTATGAGCAAGTAAAATAAAAACGTATTTTTCTCGGTTTAAATGTGTTCAAAAATCAATTATCTTTAGCTAGATTGTTGCTTTCCACATCATTATTCCAATACCTGTTCATTTTATCGAAAAATTTACCTCATCCTCATTTATACCTAAACATTAAGGATGCCTACAGTTTGTGTTTCAGATTTTTAAGAATAATAAACTAAAAAAAAGCCAAAAATTCAAAGCAGTGCATAAATTACGGTGGTTGCCTACGACTGTCCTAGGCATGAACAACCGGGACCGACAGCTGTACCTGCCCTCCAATGTACGGTCAAACTGAATGTTTACCAACTATATGGCTCACCCATTTAAGATGTGACTAGGCAGATCCTAACTTTGAGTACCATTTGACGGCACTCGCAGCTCCCTGCATGCAGGTGTTCACTACAGTTTAATTTAATAAGGAGTAGAGTAAAAAAAAAAATAAAGGCGTAGCTTTAAAAGACAAAATTAGTTTAGTACTGTTTTTTCTTAAATTTAAGAACACCACTGTAAATGTAATTTAATTTTGAATAATTCACTGAAACACAAGCTCGTTAAAAATTACGTATTCAGAGTGAGGTGCGGTAAACGAGACGGCAGAATGTAGTGGGGACACCACGTTAGTCACAGAATTTATGCACTACTTCAAATTTTTGGCTCTGTCGTTTGTTACTAGCCTTAAAAATCTGAAACAAACTATTAGCATCTGCGATGTTACAGGTTTAAAAGAAAGAAGTAAATTTTTCGATCAAATGAATGGTTATCGAGATAACAGTTTGGAAAGCAAAAATCTAGCTAAAAATAATTGATTTTTGAAGACATCTGAACCGAGAAAACCGTGCTTTAGTTTTCGTTGCTCATAAGCGGCAATGCATTATGCCGTTTTCCAGTATAAAAAAAATAATCAACACAGGCAAGTTAACAAAAATTGATAGTATTGATAGTTTTCAACACGTACTTTACGGCCATGTATGTAACTCCAATTTTTTGAATTGTGTCCTTTCGACCAGGACAATTTGACAGATTTTAGTTTTAGTGTTAGGAAAGCATGGACCAGAAATCTGCCTCTTTCGTTGCTTTTAACTACAAAGTGCCCAAGGAAGTGAAAATAAAATCCCTCGAGTACTCACAAAATTTAGAAAACATCATTTTTGTTACAGTTTACATTAATTATTACATAATTTATTGATATTGAAAAAATGTTGGTAAATACTACATTTACATGCATGCCGTCATCAATCATAAATAAAACCACATTTGGCCCTACTGACATCTAGTAGATCTAGTTAGCATTATGAACAGACATATTTACCTCGGCCAATTTTCCAGGCTTTACAACTTGTCCATCTCCTAGTACAAGATCTTGTATAATTATACCCCCTTCCAAAGTGCGTTTTTGAGGTGAGCCAGTTTGTTGTTCTTTAGGAGTTTTAACTGCACTTCCATTCTTTTGGTTAGCGTCGCCCTTATTACCTTTTGGTGTTTTTTCTCCCTTAGGAGTCTTATTTGCTTTTTGAATGTTGCCAGCTTTTGGGCTATCTTGTTTATTAGGTGTTTTCTCTCCCTTTGCTGATTCATTTGCTACATTAGGAGATTTTTCTTTCTGTTCAGTACGTTTAACTTTCTTTTGAACGTCTTTCTGTTTCTTTTTGGAAGCAACTCCATTCAGCTTTGATTTTGGCTGCTTTTCTTCAGCATCACTTAAGCTGGAAACGTCTTCATCATCTTCATCGAGAGATTCTTCAGTCTCCTTTACAATTTATTATACAAACAGTAAACTAACAATTTATTGTTATACATACCTCATCATCATTATCTTCATCATCCTCGTCCTCCTCTTCTTCGCCATCCAAATCATCATTCTCGTCCTCAATTTCATCATCAGACGATGCAGATGCATCAGAATCATCTTCTTCTTCTCCTAGCTTACTTAGAGTGAAGCTCTCATCATCATTCGAATCGTAAGTGTCGGCTTCATCTAACAATTGTTCAGTTTTTGATTTTTTCTTGGGAGCTAAAAAAATAATAACATTCTTCTATCTAATACTTCTTTTCTTGAATTTCTTATTTAAAAAAAAAACATTTCAGTTATCATTTGTTTTTTAATAAATAAAAAAGGGGGTGAGCTGCCTTGTAGGAATAAAAAATTGTTAAGTAGTAACAGAATAATAATTAGCAGCTTTATTGCATATACTTACGTTGATTCTCTACTTTTACAGTTTTTCTTTTTTTCCCAACGGCAATTTCCTCATCAACTTCTTCCTCCTCTTCTTCCAAATAATCATCAAGATCTTCTACTAGATAACCAGTTAAGTGAACATTGCTATCCCCATTCGTTGCGAAAATAACTTTGTTGCCAGCCTGTGCAATAACACAATTAGTGATTTTATGAATTTGTTATATTATAATCAGTGATGTGATTTTACCGGTAAAATAAAAAACGGTAAGTAAAATCATTATTTTACCGGTAAAATACCGGTAAAATTAATTTCACGTCAAAAATGATGGATCATTGGATTCCTTATGAAAAGCCATTTAGTTTGATACTAGATACTCGACAGGTCTACTTAATACTTGATACCAAAACACAAAAATACAATTATTTATAGTTTATAAAAATATAGCGGTTATGTAACTTACAGTTACAGTTATAATTATTAAAAAATACCCAAATTAAATACAAAGCAAAATGTGATAACGAAAATAAAAAACATGAAGATATAAATCACAATAAACATTTAGATAAAATAAACTTATACATATAAACATAAAGTTAAACAAACCTAATAAATGTAATTGATGTAACTTTTAATAACAAAAATAATAAATATTTAATATATATTATTATAATATAATATGATTGGTTTAAAGAAATTAATCTTTATTTAGGTTTCCTACCACAAAACAGTTCTTTCCAAGAAAAATAATGCTTTGTTTTGGAATACCACGAATATCTGCGCCTGCGCGCGGCAATTCGAAATGATTTTACCATTTTACCGGTAAAATGTGATTTTACTTTACCGGTAAAATACCATTTTACCATTTTACCGATTGGTGAAATACCGAGACTCACATCACTGATTATAATATACTAAAATATTTGAATGTCTTTGATTACAAAAACCAGCTCCAAAGGGTTCATTTTAAACACATAATAAATATAACCTGAATTCAATTAAGTAGGGATACTGTTATTGTTTGCTGTCATAATACTGACCTTGCAAATCTGATTGGATTACAGGAGATTCCCAGGAAAACATTCCATAAGTGGCACAGAGTTGTTAGTTACGGGGAATCCCCTGAGGTCTGAATTAAAGTATTTTGTGCAGGACTACTTATCAGTTAGTGAGTGCATTGCCGAATAATGAAAAGTAAAAGTGAAGTTTGGAATAATTTTAAGCGAAATGCAGAAGATAAATCTCAAGCAGCATGCTTGATATGTAAAATATCAATATCCCGAGGAGTGGGAAAAGCAAGCTATACATTCTCCATGTTAAAGCATTAAAATACAATTTTTGTTTTATTAATATAATTTTATACTTATGGCCAAAATTTAATTGCCCTAGTTGTAGGGAACCTCATACCCTTTAACCTAACTGCCTCTAAGTTAAAGGCCATGCATTCTGCACAACTGAGAGTAACATAGAAATACATAAAAGAATTGTATACCCGATCATACCGAATATCGATGAAAATTGGCCGGGTACTGGGTACCCGTTGCATTCCCACAATTAAGTGCTTAATATTGTCTGAACACAAAACCTTCAGGAAAAAACATCATTGTAATGTTAGCAGTCCTACCTCCTACACTATATAGTTTTTACACTTTAACCGTATCTGGCACAGTAACTACTTAAAATACTACTATACTAATCATTTTTCAGGTCGGTCCATATGTAAATTGCAAATTGCAGATCAAAATATATAAACCAAGCTTAAAGAATAAAAAAAGAAAAACTTTGTGTGGAAAAGTACATATCGTAACAATTTTATTTAAATATTTTATATTGAAGGTGGAACATACTTTAACCAAAGAATTTGTATTTTGTCGTAAAAACCAATGTATTCTTTGTATAGGAATCATATAGTAATTTCCTGAATATATGTGTGCGTTTTGTTTTGTTCATTATAAAACCTTAATAAATAAACATCGAATTTTACAGAATCTCGAGTGTTTTCATGAAAATTAAATTTATTCGTAATTAACAACTAATGTGATGCAGCTTCTGCTAGTTTGACAGGTGGAGAACAAGATCAAGCAGTTTTGTTGAGCAGGCAGTTGCCATTTTGGTGCTTTTTGGCCTGATGCATTTATATTAGATGACCTAATCAACTACCCTAATCTATCAAGCAACCTTGCTAACATTCTAAGCATACAGCATCAACTCACTTAAACTTAAGCTTTACCTGGAGCCATGTCTTCTTATATTTAGAAATAGAAATTTATTAAGAATAAAAATGATTTTATTTTTTGGGAAGAGATATAGAGAGAGAGAGAGAGAGATAGATAAAACACAAAAAAGGAAAGACAAATTCGTCCCTATAACATTTGGTGAGAGAGAAAATTAAACCCCCTAAGATTACCGCAGCTAAAAACTTAAATTCTAAATCTTATTCTACTGTCACCCATGAGCAATTTAGCTTAAACAGAAATTTTTTATCATCTCCATTCATAAATGATCGATCTTCTAAAATTCATAAAAACGGTCGCAGACAAATCAGTACACTGGAACACGAACTAAATTATAGCTCATTCCCAGCTCTATTAGCCTATAGACTTTTAAAAATATCGTGTAGTCAGTTTTTGACCAATGTTTTAAAAAAATAGTTAAAAAAGTTTTCGTAGCTTGTAACATTATGTATCCCTAGGGCATTTCAAATATCAAATTTTGTCACAATCTGATAACTCGTTTATAAGTCAATAGGCGTAATAATCAAAATTTTCAATATTTCATAAAAACTGTCACAGAGAAATTAGTGGGCTGAGACATACACCTAATTGTAGCTTATCCTCAGCTCTAAAACATTACAAAACTTAAAAAAAAAACTGCGAGGCCAGTTTTTAAGCAATATATTTTCAAAAATTTCCAAAGTTCAGAACATATTATTCACTAAAATAAAGATCAAGTCACTGCGCCGTTATGTGACCCTTTAGCAACAGCAATATGTTTAAAATGTGGCTGGGATAAAACTGAAGTTTAAGTGTCCGAGCGTTTTTGTTGAAATATAATATTTCAGGATACATTGAATTTGTTCCAGACAGCATCAAATAATAGGAATTTATAACACTCCAAATTTGATTTATTTATCGTAATAAATAAAGAAAATATGGGCCATGTTTTGTCTGCACCTGGTATATTTTCAGAAATTCTCTCTTTCTCGACGTTATACTACCCTAATGGATTACATTTTTGTCGATGTAACTATATTTTCTAATTTAGTAGCAAAATTTAAAACTGAGCTTTCTAATACTTTTAATTTTAAGCTTTACGTCTAATTAGGATAGACTATATAATTAGCTTTTTAGGGTTGCAGATAATTTCGTTTAGAAATTTTAAATGTTTTACAATCATAGCCAAAAAAGTATAACGGTACGAAACTACATTAAGATAATATACTACCTCAAAATTTAAATCCAAGACACACTGCACATCTTTGCCTTTCTGTAAAGTACATAATAAGTAGTTACGCTCTTCAAAATTGAGCATCACTTGACAGGGTTCGTTGTTACTTGAAAAAATATCTAAGGCAGCCATGGATACATGGAAAGGACGCTTTACTGTTTGGGTATAACGCCTTTTCGGCTCCATTATCAAACCTAGAATGAAAGACAAACATGAACGTTTCCTGTATTAAATATAAATTTAAAATTTTTTAAAGCAGTTCACATTACAATGAATATACCCAATCCTTGCATCTTTTCTTTGGTTAGAAATTAATGATAAACAGAAAGGGGCTCTCTTATTTCACAACGTGCCCTGAACGTACTTTTCAATTATTTAGGTTTTAAAGAAAAATATTCCGGTTATAGATGGGTTTATACAGCTTGCTTTCTTTATCTTAGCCTTAGTCCTAAAAGAAAGTGAAGAATCGAATACGTGAGCTCTTAAGACTAAGACACAGAACTATACCAAAAAAAAGCTGTATAAACCCATCTTCAATCCCCAAAAATATCTTGTAGAACTCCCGACGTACAACAGGGGGTGGAGACGAACATGACCCCCTCGATAGAAATTTAATCATTGCACCAAAAATATCGGTTAGGTACAACAGGTAGTTGATTGTTATAATAATCTAAAAGTTAACAAAGAAAATTCCCACTGCACGTGGTTATTCTAGATTTTACGCCGGTGGCTTTATTAAATAGAAATTATAATTAATATAAATTAATATTACGTACCCCAAAACATTTTGAATTACTATTAAAATTACTGTTACAACTAAATATTAGAAAGCAGCCGATATTTAGCAGGCAAAAAATGCGTTGCGAATGCGTAACGTGCCGCTGAAAACCCGCCAAGGAGACGAAAATGCGGTAAACCGATAAACTATGTCAAAAAATTACACTTTATTACACTCTGTCCTGCATTGCGCATGTTAAAACTAGTAGATACCAATACACTGCCGTGAATATAATAAAATATTGACGCCGTCCTGGATCCTAACTTTGAAGCAGCGCCATTGCGATCGTTTTTGAAATTAATTTTACTTCATCGTATACTACCCACAAAGCGCTCTCAAACAAGTTGTAGCTCATCCCGATCAATCTACTTTTTGAGTAAATGGGTGTTAAAGTCAAGATTTTCAAAAAGTTGTAACAGCGGCTATTTTGAAGCTAGAGTTCGCTAAAAAAGTTTTCGATTTGCCTTAAGTCCTTCTCTCAGATCCCGCATTCAAATTTTAGTTTTGGAAAAAAACGCTACCAAAAAAACATGTCTTTTTTTGAAAAGCTTAACGAGAACTACACTTTTCAATATACTTCTTCATTTAAAACTTCTCAAAATCGGTCCAGTACTTTCGCCTTTAGAGGCGTCATCCACACACGCCCAGATACACGTTTTTTAAAAAACACATTTTTAGGTTCCTTGAGCAAAACATGTATTTCCGTTAAAATCTAGAATTCGAAAATTTTCATAAAATTAATACTTCCCTATATGAAAGCTATGGGAAAGTAATAATTCAAATAATAAACTTAAATACTGTTTATTGAAAACCTACACAAACAGACATTAGGTACAATACCACACGATTCTTGGCGTCATAAAACACAAATTAGCAGCATAGAGTCCCATGATACATATAACTTCAACGATTCCTTTAGATGAAATTAATTATAATGAGAAATTTCAATTATTAAACATATTGCATATAGTAATGGTTATAATACTAAACTGATTGATACATTAATTAAAGAAAAAGGTTATAAATTAGCCATTCGCAAAATTTATCCAAATACCCCACTTCATATCCGATACAATTAAATGTACTTCGATCGCATATTTTTGTGACACGTCAAAAAAAAATGTGCTAATTATTTTGGTAAACACTTACTAGTACACAATCATTTAATGACATCTAATAACACCATAAAATGTTTACACTTTTGTGATGATAAACGTAAATTAGATATACTAGAAGCATTTTAAATTCACAAATATTTAAAACTGTACCGTGAATAAAATACTCATACAAGCAAATTGATCTCTTAAATTTATCTCTACTGGACATTTTGTAATAAGAAATCAAGTCATCTGCAGACAATTATCAAGTCACCAAGTTCTATTGTTGCTATAAAAACACTGTTTACTTTTTAATACAACTTTTAATGATGGCATGTAAACATGTTGAAAACAGTTTAGGTTAAAATAAATAAATATTGTTGAAGTAAAAAGTATTTTTAATCATACACAATAAAAATCGCCTCATTTGAGAAAACACCAACAATAATTATTAGAAAAAAAGTGTTCAAAATCTAATGCCAATGCCATGTGCAAGGTTGGAAACAAAATATTACTTACTTACTTACTTATCCTATTAAAAATAACGTTTTTTTTTAAATACTTTTGTTAAATCACCAAATCCCTATTTTTTCTTTGGAATGAATTAATTCCAGTGAAATTCATTTGTTAAGGTCATAGTGAAACACCAGGGTTCCCACTAACTATCAAGAATTAGAATCCATGACTTTTCCAGGATATCCATGACCAAAAATCATACTTACCCATGACTTTCGACAAAAAAAATCAAAAAAATTAGTGACGCAAAATAATCACGTTTGTGTTTTTTATCAATTCACAAGACAGTATGTGGCGGTCTCACTTGCACCTAATCATAACCCATATTACGTTCCTTGGAATTTAACAAGGAAAAGAAAAGTACCTCAATGATATTTTAAAAACCTTTAGCAGCAATTGTTTTATAAGTGGCAGTTTTAAAAATTCAATCGGAAAATTTTTAATTTTTTTAAAATTATGTTAACACTAGGTACACTAGGAAAATCAGGTTTTTTACTGTAAATCAGGAGAAAAATCAAGACTTTTGCCAAATTTTGCATAAAATCCATGACTTCCAGGTTAAAATTTTAATTCCCTAACTTTTCCATGACTTTTTAGCATACTTGGAAGAACTAATTCAAAAAAATCGTTAGGTACCTACCTGCCTGTTGTTATGGTTTGTTTCGAATAGCCATTGCAGTTTTTCAAATTTTGTACATGGCTTTAGAATTGTATTTTGAACACTTTTTTCTAATAACTTTTTTGATATTTTCTCACATAAGGCGATTTTTCGCAAATTCATTTAATTTTTTTGTTTTTTCCGCCGAACCTCATCTTAATCAATTTTTAGGTTATCTGAGATGCAGAAGTGATCCCAAAATTAAGTTTTTGGAAAATTCTAATAATAATTTTTCTTGTATATTTCAAACATTTTACCGGATGCTGTATGTATTCTCATGGAATTTTCCTCTTTTTCCTCTACCTCTCCAAGCCAACAACATGAGAATCTATCTATCTATCACAGTAAATTACAACATCTTTTTCAGAATCACTTAACATTTTAATAAATTATTTTTCTAAGGCTGAGCGATATTGAAACTTTAATTTTGATTATCAATATTGAATTTATATTAATAATACCGATAATATCAAAAGTATGATAGTAACAATAATACCAATATAGCTACATTAGCAATAATATTGACATTATAATCGATAATTGCTAAATATTATAAATAATATCGATATTACTACGACTTATTTACTGCATAATTGATTAAATTATTTGTATGTGTAAGAGCAAGGGAAGTTTTAACTAAACGCAGACCTATTACTATTTTCAAGGCTCTTAATAAAAACAGGGCAACCATCAAGTTCGTCTCGTAACTACAATATTACGTGGATTATATTTTTTCTGCCTGTCACTATTATATTTCGATTTACTTTGGTACCATTACCAACATTACGATATTATATATCAATAACTGTTTTTAAATGATCAACATTCAATATTGATGATTAATATTCCCACCCCTAATCATAACGAAATATATTGTTAATTATACAGTATGTTGTCATGCACCCTGTTTGTCAGTATCAAAAATAACATACCAATTTGAACTCTTTATTTTTTCAGACATTTAAAAAAATATAAAATATGTAAACAAATTTTGTATAAAATGTCACAATTATGAAATCTTTTATGTAATATTAGAATATCTGTTAAATATAATCAAATCACAAAACAATTAATTAAAGCATGCCTTGACCACCCTGCTATCTTCAGAAAACAACTACAAATATCAATTTTAATTGTAGTTTTCTCAATACATCTTAGACATGACACGCACTGCTCAAGGCCTGCTCTACTGTGTTTTTTGTGGATCACACAGTATATGCACCATTATAATCTACTAGTGTTACCCCAGCACACAATGCACTGACAGACAGCTTTGATAAAACCGGCGAAATGTCAAGTCACGTGATGCATTAGTTCCAAAAATGACACGCGACGTTACTGTAGAGGGCGCCCCAAGTGACGCGCGTCTAGCCGACCGTCATATATATTACAAATTAAAATAATTATTATTAAAAAATCGACGTAGAATAAAAATATAAAAATGTTTCATGTTCCATCTGTGGATAAAGACCTTTCATTTTAAAAAAAATGGTCCAAATTGGTGAAGCGGTAGCCGCTGGAGGAAGGGGAGAAAAAAAACCTTTGTGCTTTTATATATGTATATGGATGTATCCTTTTGAATACTAAAACAAGTGACATAATTTTATATTCGTCGCAGTTACATGTTATTTTTAATATAGAGTATACATATGTACATTAAATTTTATCATTTAGCTAATACTAGATGCTTCACTGTTATTATGAACTGGGCAACTGTTTTCCTTGTCTTCGTCTATATCACATTTAGGAGCCTTTGCCTTATGAAAAGCTGCTACATAAGTATTAAGATCATTTATATCGTCTTGTTTTCGTATGATTTCTAAATTTAATTCTTTACTGTCATTTGCATACTTTGTCTGTAACTCTAAATAAACCGTTTTAGCATCTTCTAAAGTTGCTTTAAGTGACTTATTTTCTTCTGTTAATTTCAGAAGTCTTAGATCCTGTGATTGAAGTTGCAATTTTGCTTGTGTTAATTGACTTTGAAGAGTTATAAAATCATTGTTCCGATCACATGCTTTACCATCACAATCCTTAGGTTTTTGTTTTGATGTATCGATATCCTCTTTCTCATCTTCTTTATCTTCGTCTTCCATTTCTGATGAACTATCTAACGTTATTACAGACATTTTACGTCTTTTAGTCTGCTGTTGACAGGCTTCTGCAGCTGCTCGTAAACGTTTTGTCAACGTGTCCTGCAATTCTTTGCATCTATCTTCCCAATGTTTGTTCGTGTCTTGCAGAAGTTCTTTGTAGGTATTTATAATGTGCTGTTTATCCTCTTCGGCATCTAGTTTTTGTTGTTGAAGTTCATTATATAATAATTGCACCTGTTCTTGTAATTCTTGTACCTCCGATTCTTCAATTGTACTTTCAAAACCTGTATTTTTGTTTTCCATATACTGAGAAAACCTATTATTTTTAGGATATGTAACCAACTGCGGTTGTTCAATAATAACATCTTTAGCAATTGCAGAAAAATTAAGAACGTGCTGACTTTCATCAAACATTTCCCTTATTGGATTAATGTTTACAATCATAGATATTGCCTCATTTCCTACAAGGGCTTTTTGAAATAACTGAGTAAGTTTCGATTCCCGAAAAGGAATAAGTCTATTATCATTATGTTTTTGGGACTCCCGAACTAAACTTACACATCTACCTAAAACCAGTAGAGACGTGTTAATATTGTTGGATTCCTTAAGTCTCTCTCCAGCATTATTAGTTTTTTTTACACGCTCCGAACCTGCCAGGTCGCAAAAATTAAACAAACTGACACTAACCCCTTCCTGTGTATAAGAGGCTTGAGCTAATTTTATCGTAAAAATGGAATGTGATCTACTGGAATGATCATTTAAGGAAGTCGCTGCATATTTTAAATTATGCAGACCATACTGCAAGATATGATAGGCTTGTAATCCTGAGGATACACTAACACTTGATAGGTCTTTGATGTATGCACTGCCGTTGGTATATCCTAAACGTAACTTTTGTCTTGATTGACCTCGAGGTGGTTCGGGTTTAAGTAAATCATATACATATTCGTTATATATTTCAGCAAAAGATACCCATACTCCTAGGGATACATCAGTAATGTCATCCATAATACAGGCTACAGGCTCGTCACTAAGTCGTTGTTGCATTGCTCTATGAACAGAATTAAAGTAATATTATCGTGTTAAATAGTGAACTGGAAGGGGACATTTGGTGCCAATAACTAAACAAGAGGGAGTGAATAAATAATAATAAATTAAAATAAATTATAGGCGTAAAAATTACCAAACAAAAATAAGATCATTCAAATTTTAAACTTACAGTTGTGTGAGGTAATTATAAAGAATAGCAAGAGTAAAGTTCTGGAAATCTTTGAAAAGATAATGCCAATTCTGTCAAGAGTTTTTATAAATGTTCATATTAAAATTGCTGCTATTTTAAATTAAACTGCAATAAAATAATAAAATAAAATTTATTTTTGTCTATGTGTATACAGGGTCAGTCAACAAAACACCATTGGTCAATATCTCCTTTACTATTTAAAATACAGAAAACAGTTTCAAATAAAAGTTTAAAGGACCATAAGTATGAAGCGCCGATTGGAATAAAAAATTATTTTATTTTGTTAACACAAACACACTTTTTTAATATTTTATTTTTGTCCAAATAAATAAACAGGGTGTCTACCAGTTGTGAAATTTAAAAGTCAATGGGTTTTCTAGGATTTTTTTGTATGAATTTCCAGATTTTTCATCAATTGTGCTTGTACATCAATTTGAAAAAAACATGTCGTCCTGTTTTTTAACATGTTGTTTCACTATTTCACTTATTCTTTGTTACAAAGTGTTGTAACAGAACAAAATTAAAATTCTTTAAAAGCAACACATTTTGCATTAGTTGTTATGAACAATATTCGTTATACTTGCCAGAGTTTACAGAAAGCACTAACAACCAATTTTTGTGCCAATATGCCAACGTGGCATAATGCCGCTACCTTCCATCTTTATATTTAGTACGTTGATTGAAAAAAAAAACTCAAAGAACTATGATAAGCAATCTAACATCCATGAATATAACACAAGATATGCAGATCTACTTAGAACTCCAACCTATACATTGTCTAAATCGAAATAAAACTTTTAATTTAAATTTATACAGCAGATTACCAGCCAGCATCAAGTCGCTGTCTCAATATGCGCTTTAAATCTATAATAAGAAAATTTGTTTTAAAGCACTGCTTTTACTCAATAAGAGTTTCTTGATACACCATTTCTGTAAGCTTGTGGCAAACAATTTTATTATGTACAAATTTTTCTTAGATTTGATGTTTTATATTATTTTGTTTTTGTATTTTTTATCTTTATATGTACCTGTTGTTAAATACGATAAGTTTTAATATGGGAAAGTCGACTCGAAGTCCACACTTCAGCTTCTTGTTTATTGAAATCAATTTTTATGATTTTTCTAAATAATATTCATTGTTCACAATTTAAGTGATTTTTTTGTATTTTCTGTCGCTTTAAATGTTCAAATTATTTAATTTTAAAGATTAAAATTTACTCACGTTTAAAATTTAAACATTAAACACTTGGATACATATTTCTTTAGTCTATCAGCAAGTCCTTGCGTTTCGGCTCCTCACTTTTTACAGATTGCTCTTAAACCCGTTTTGATGGTACACTTTCAATGAGAATGTTTACTGATGGATAATTAGATTTATGTAAAACTGGAAATTTCAAGCGAGGTAACCAGGGTCAGTTACTCATTTAAATCCACAATCCTAGCGTCAGATAGAATCTGCAGAGTGTACTTTTCTGAGTTTTGTACTTGGTTTACTGGTTTTAAAATTTTGATTTAAATCGTGATCGATTTATATCAAGCATACCTTGATATTATTACACAGTTGGATAGAGCTTTTTGTCTTCTATCACTATCTATACTATGAATGCCACCTATAATGTTTAGATTTATAGAAACTCCGCCTGCAGTAGTCGATGGGTGAATTGAGTAGCTCATTGACTGCTGTTGCCGGTCCCAAGCCCGGATAAAGGAGGAGGGTTGTGGCGCAGGGTTTGCAACCAGGCACACGTAAAAGCCACACAAAAGCAGAATGAAAAATTCCTTACAACAAAACAGTCCCCAGGTGGAAATCCACACTTCTAGAAGAAGGAGCCCCATTGAATACGGGGGGGGAGCAGTTCTGCTCTTAAAAAACAATGCTAATAACTTCAGCAAAGAAAATACGAAGAAAAGACGAACTCAACATAATAAACGCACCATATTAATCTCTACATGGAATGTAAGAGAACTTTCAACCAAACAACAAGAAGTAATACAAGAGATAGAAAAAATGAACCAAGACATAACCATCCTAACCGAAACTAAAAATAAAAGAAAAGGAGAAGAAAATATAGGAAAATACTTGCATATTTAGAGTGGAGTTAACAAAGACCAGAGAGCAAAATCAGGAGTATCTATCGTCATAAAAAATAAATGGGTAAAAAAAATTCAATCATGGGAACAAATTGACGAAAGGTTTATAAAGGTCATGATGGAAATGTATGGACAACATATAACGATAGTAGGAATCTACGGAGTAAATGACGACGCTACCATAACAGAAAAAGAATCCTTCTTTGACAAACTCGACGATATAATGCAAGAAGTAAACAGAACCCATGAAGTCATTATCATAGGAGACCTCAACTGTAGGGTTGGTAAAGCAGTAAAGGATAAGGTGGTAGGAAGACATGGGCAACAGATATGGAACAATAACGGGGACAGACTAATTGAGACATGCAGACTACATGAATATAAAATTGCAAATACCTTTTATAAACACAAAGACATACATAAGTATACCTGGGAAGAACCAGCTAGAGGACGGAAATCAATAATTGATTTAATATTATTGAAACAGGAAACAAAAATAAAAAAAGGATGTCAGAGTGTTCAGAAAGCCAGAATGTGGCTCAGACCACTATATGGTAGTGGGTAAATTTATCTGCATGGGACGAATGAAAAATACAGAAGTAAAGGAGAACACAGAAGAACTCCAAGAGATAAAACAATATCAGTATGAAATCGAATTATTACATCAGGAGAGCATAAGAAAACTATATCAGTCACGCCTCGAAGGACGACTAAACCTAGAACTGGACGGTACCCCTACTGAAATATACGAACACGTAACTGAGTGTGTACATGCAGCAGCCCATGAAGTCCTAGGACTGAAAGACAATAAAAGAAGCCACAATAACGAAGTAAGTGAAGAAGTAAAAGAACTAATTTGAAATAAAAAAGGAAAAGTACACAAAATGGCTAATGAATAAAACAGCCCACACAAGATCAGAATATACAAAGTGGAGATAGATAGTAAAACAAAGAATGAAAGAAGAGAAAAATGAAAAATGGAACAATATGTGTAGACAGATAGCCAATACCCTGGGTTACGGAAAATCTACAGAAGCCTGGAGAGTAATAAAAAAACACCCGAAGTAACACTAAGAACGCTACAAACATACAGGTCATACCGACAGAAAAATGGGTCAAACACTATAAACAATTATTACAAGAAAATAGAGAACAGTATAAAGAAGAAGAAATACAAGAAAATATAGAACACATAACACAAGAAATAAAAATCCAAGATGTAGAGAAAGCTATAAAAGAATCAAAAAACAACAGAGCACCGGGACCGGGGGAAGTTAAAACAGAACTGTGGAAATATGGAGGAAGCAAACTGACTCAAATAATAACAAAGATATTTCAGAAAATCGAAAAAGGAGGAGATATTCCACTAGAATGGAATATAGCACATATATCATCAATATTTAAAAAAGGAGACAAAAAAATTGTAGAAATTATAGAGGTATCAGCATAATACCATCTATAGCAAGAATTTTTAGAAGGATTATAAAAACAAAAATACAAGAAGATATGATGGAGTTAGGAGAAGAACAGTGCGGTTTTAGAACACATCGCTTCTGCCTGGATAATATATTCTGTGTAAGACAAATAATAGAAAAGAATAAAGAGAAAAACATAAACACACACATGACCTTCATTGACCTAGAGAAGGCGTATGATAACGTACCAAGGGAAGAAATCTGGCCAGCAATGCGAAGTCTACATATACAAGAAAAATGGATTAACATAGTGAAGAAGATGTACAAAAATACAAAAGCAAAAAATTAAAAACGGAAAATTAATGTCTCAAAATATTGATATAACTAAAGGGCTTAAACAAGGATGTACAACCTCACCGTTGCTGTTTAATATATATATATATATATATATATATAAACAAAATAATACAAGAGTGGAGTCGTAAGTGTCAAGGAGGAGGGATACAAATAGGAAACAAAGAGTTACAAACACTTTTATTTGCGGACGACAAAGTGATCTTTGCAAAAACAAAGAGATATGGAACGCATGGTCGAAATACTAGAAGAGGAGTTTTGGGAAAAGGGCATGAAAATAAATTATGACAAAACAGAATACATGTGCATAGGAGAGAACCAAAACGACATTCAGATAAGAGACCACACCATTAAAAACTGTGGGTCATTCGTAAATAATAGGATTGGGATGGGGAAAGCAGCAACAAGAGCACTACACGGAATTACATGGAGTAAGTACCTAATAAAGGAAACAAAAAGACATATTTACGACAGTATTGTGCAAAGTATAACAATATAGGAGGGAGAAACAAGGCCAATAACAACTAAAATAAGGGATAAAATAAGAACAGTAGAGCTCGATTTTCTAAGGAGATGCCTACAAGTTACCAGAGAAGACAAATTGAGAACAGAAAAAATATGGAAAAAAATGGAAATCAGGTCGTCAATTACGAGAAATCTGGAAAATCGTACTTTGAGATGGTATGGGCACGTTGAGAGAATGCCGGAGGAACGATGGCCGAAAACCATACTTCATTGGGAACCACAAGGAAGAAGAAGGCGAGGGAGACCACCCCTAAAGTGGAAGACACATATCAATAAAATAATGGAAGAAAGGGACCTTACACCAGGAGACTGGGAAGACAGAAATTTTTGGAAGCTGAGGACGACGAACCCATAGAGGAAAAAGTCGAAGATAGATAGAGAGAAATTACCTGATTTCTTCCTTAAAATCTAATTTTCTCGAAAACCGTTGGCTTTAGATGTAACCAATGGTTAATAAAATTTAAAGAGGGCAAAAGGCTGTATCCAAATATGTAAAAATATACAGCATGTACTATATAAAAAAATCGAGTTATATGACACCTTTCAGTTAGAAATGTTTGCATCGTTGCAACAAACACCCCAAACAATAATAACCAAATTTAACTTTAAAATATTTCAAGGATTGTACATGGTCTTGACTAACATTAGTAGAAAAAATTTGTTTAATCTGTGGAAATATGGGTGGTGCACTCTTATATGGATCCCTGTACAATTAAAAACTATTTTAAAATGTGATAGTCATCTTGATCCCCTACAACTTTTATTTGAAGTTCTTTTTCTGTATTTTAAATGGTAAAGGAGATACCACTGCGGTCGTGTTCACTCATCCTGTATCCATTATAGGGATGTAACAAGTACCTACCCAATTTTGTTCAGTAACTACCTGCTATTTTCGAGCAATCCAATTTTCTTTGTGATACTATCAGGTTCCTAATTGGGTTTTAATTTTAAGTATTTCAACACAAAAGTTGTGCAAGTTAATTTTTCCCGCTTCTCGGAATATTGAAAGTTTACATATCAAACACAATGATTAGCTACAGAAAATGCTTTCATTCAGGTCTCGGGAGATTTTCCTTTATCAAACAACAATTTGGTGAGAGTTCTTGTTAGTAATTAATTACTTTCTGGCGGTTCAAAAATAATGGGGTAGTCAAATCCAAAATGCAATTTTATTATGGAAAAATAACAGTACCCGGTTATGTAAATAGACTAGGTACCCAATATATGGCCTTTTGAAAAAAGTTTACCCGTTATATTTCTAATCTATCTATGATTAAATTCACACTTCATTACAATCCCTTAACTGAAAATGTTAATAATGAACCTTACTTATAAGTTCGTGTATGTTGAGCTCGATCAATGTTGACACTGGATCCTTTTAATAAACTCTGTCGTAAAGCTTTTTCAACCTCACATGCAGACTCAGTTAACCGCACAACCCCTCCAGATGCTGTAGGTTTGATGAGTGGCTGCTCAGGCAGTTGTGGTAAAGTACGGAAGACATATTCAAGAGCTCTTGGTATGATGCCTGGTTCATCAGCTGTCCCTACTATGGTGAATGTTTTTCCTATAGATATGCATGTAATTCAACATTCTAATATAACATTTAAAAATGATAAAAAAATTTAAAAGCATCTTGTTCATATTGTTACTAAGTAACACAGTAATTAGAAGTACAAAAACAATACACCAGATATTGAAAGCCATTAAAGTAGTTCCAGAATATTATGAATCAGTTTATAAAAAACTCAAATAGAGAAGAACCTGTCACGTGACTATGAAATGCGCCGCAAGAAACTTATTGTACATTCGTTCAGCCGTCAATCGGTCGTCTGTGCAGGCAGTTGATAGTCACGTAACAGGCTCTTCTCTGTTGAAGTTTGTTTTACCAAATAGTTTTAAATAATTATTGAAAAACCTTAAACAATAAAATTTCACTTTTATTTAAGATTTCATGTTTGCTTGAAAAATTAAATGGCTAAATAACAGACATCAAATACTTGTGACTTAGAGATAGAATAGAAATAGAATCTGAAATGTTGATAAAACTTTAAAGAAAATTATTTGATTTTCTTACATCGGTAAAAGAACAGATAATATACAAATTGAAGAAGCACAACATAAATATAAAAACATCGTAATTATATTTTACTAAATGTGTAGTTAATCAGCAATACTCAAGCATTTTTCCTTTTTTTTGTACACCTGTCCTACTTCAAACAATTATACTGTTTTAATACATTGTTTATTTTCAATTCAAAAAGAAAAATTTATCTACTGTTAAGCTTTCTGCGATTTCTGATTTATGTAAGAATAAAAATGAAAAACCCAAAAAAGACAGAATTTACATTAGCAGAAAGTTATTAATAATTATCCAAAATTTCTTTTATAATTTTAAATTTTCAAATACATGTGAGTAGGGTTGGCAAATGCCATGATTAAAAACAATCAAAAATATTTTTTTAATAAATCAAGGAAAACTATGATTTTGATTTTAACAATTAACAATGAAAACTGATGTGTAGATCTACTCGATCTACCAACTTCTTTTTGAGATAATAGGTGCTAGTCAGAATTTTCAAAAAATTGTAGCAGCCGCTGTTTTAAAGCTAGAATGTTCGGAAAAAAACATTGGATGTTATCAAGACTCGTTTTACCTGATGAATTATTGATAATTATGCTAAATTTTAATTAACATTATTAAAAACTAGGATAAGTCACCAACCACAAAAACAAACATATTGAACAAGAGTATAAATTTAGAATTTTTAGGACTTCAAAACAAACTTAAAGACAATTTTAGGACAATTCACGTTTTTTCATAAATTTTAGGATTTTTAGAACAACTGGGATCCCTGTCTATTTACCTAATTTACATATTAGAACAGAAGTATTTGTATTTTATTTTGTTCATTACAACATTCTGTTTCTGTAAATACTTTGCTCCTGCACTGATGATATAAACAAGTTCAGATACCTCTTCTAAAGTCTTTGAATACTTTTCAAATAAGATTTTTGAAAACTCAAGAAAATATGACTGCTTACTTAATTTATAAAAAATAAGAGCTGTTTTGGTAAAGTTTTTGATATGTTAAAAATAAATTCCTACCTGAACCAGAAGCACCATACGTCAATAAACTGCAATTGTGCCCATTAATAAAGTGGAGAACTTTTTCTTTAACAACACCATTAAATAAATCAGTTTGCGTGGATTGTAAACCAAATATATTTGAAAATGTAAACGTCTTTGTAATAATGTTGCCGGCACGAACATTTCTAATACAATGGGCTCCTTCGGGAACTTTACAAAGCAATGTATTGTCATCTACAATTTCATATAAATCTTTGAGGTTTTCACTCTTCTTGATTCTCAAATACACTTTCAGGAGGTTATCCTACAAAAGCAATTTTAATTAAGCAAAACTTGAATCTAGTAATAAATAATCCAATTTCTGGTAAGTAAAGTAAGTAGGTACTTATTTAAAAAGGAAATATTTACTTACATCTTTTGCAGTATCTTTGTTTGTAGCAGAACTACTTGTGCTCTCAAGCAATTGGGCATTTAAATTCATTCTAACATCTGCGAGATGGTTATTCCAAGCTAAAATGCTTGGATCTCTAGCACGAAGGTATGAAATATTTTTCATTTGTGTGTTTGGTACACACAGATCCATTTTTCTGACAAAATTTATCCACTAATTGCAATAATAAAAAAACACCAGCAAAACTTGTTTAGACGTTTAATAACTGCCACAATTCAAATTTTTGAAAATTGACAGTTTATAAATAATAATGTAGTGGAATTTAAAATGTCACTGAAAACTAAAACCGTGTTTACACAGACAGCGGCTCATTGCCTGGCGGATGGCACTGTCATACAGAAAATTAAAATGTACCTTTCCTGACCAGAGAATGTATCGTATAATGTTTTAAGCCAGTTTCATAGAACAGCGGCAGCAAATTTTCATTAACGTTAACCTAAAATTAAATTTTACCTTTGAGCTAACTTTTCAAAAACTCGAAGTCGTTTAGTAAACTTACTTAATGGACGATATCACTACTGAACTTAACGTTAATTCAACAGACGGCGCCTCAATCGATAGGGACATTCGAAAAACGCCCAAATCTTTTTCCATAAGAGTACAAGTAAAACACAAAAGTGTTAAATTTAAAATTACACAATTGTAACAGTATTTCAGGTTTTATATGAAGGTAATTTAAAAATAGTTTAAATGAAAAATTATTAAATATTTTTAAAATGTCATCAGCACAGCAAACGTTATATTAATATTACATGCGCCTGTGGGTAAAATTGTAAATTAACACCGCGCTTCTTAAAAAAATTAATAAAAAACATTCATTTTTTTATTATTTCAAAATAAATTGCCATTCAACTTGCAATAACACACTAAAAAATACAACATACAAAAATTATGCAATTTTAAATAAAAATATTAAATTTATTTATTAATTCCAGCTTTACTTCGTTTATATACAGATACTCATTAAAAATATTAAAAATTACGAAGCAAAATAGTTACTTGTATCACAGATAAGGTTAATACTACAGATATACGACCCCTTATACAATATCCGCTCATATTTGGAGACGAAATTAGCGTTAGTTTGGCTGCAATGCACCAGACCAATTTTAGGGCGCTGCTATCGCCATTCGTTTATTATTGTTGAAGTTTGTTTTATCGGGTATTTCAGTGCATCTGTCACAGATAACGTTAAAAACCTAACCTTATTTGGGTTCTGGTTAAAGCGTGTATTTTATATTTTCCTTGTGTTTACTGTTTACTGAAATTTGATATTTCAGAAAAAGTAAATTATTGTTGAACTTTTGTTTGTTTCTTCTAAGGTTCTCGCAGACGTAATGTGTATACCTACGTTCACATTTCACCAAAACCTAGCTCATTCTAATGTTTTTATCTTTAACACTGCATTCTGCAAGGTTAGGGTTACCTTATTAGTTATTACAGACTTCAGTTTAAGCGCCAGAGCTGAAGACCATAGGTAAAGGTTTTTAAAGCTTCGCCACATGAGGGTGACTTCAAAGTGATGCTATACCTAGATTTACCTTATAAATTATATTAATTCTATTTTAAAACTGTAATATGTACTGGTTCCAGAGGTATAACATCAAATAAATTGTAATTTAAATATATTTTGAAGTTACAATTCTACTGATTTTATTATTAATACACTAGATTCCAGAACTGTATCATACGTCTTTCTAGTCTTATTTACTTGGAGTCTGTTACATCATGAATATAATTTAAGTTGAATTGGCTTCAATATTAATTATTTACGAAAAATTGCGATTTGACAGTTAAACATCTCAAATGAAATCGTTAAACATGGCAGATGGCTGTCTAACTTTTGGTTTGAATATGTGCTAAGTAATCTGCTCAATTACAATCATCTGACTTAATGATTTGTGAGAGTACAAATTGTCATTGTAGCGCCATCTTTTTGCAGATTATTAATCATATAAAACAAGCTGCGGATAGCTCACATATTTACCGTATATCTGTAGTGTTAACCTTGTCTGTGCTTGTATTAAATATAATTTTTTTGATCACAGTAAGAACATTTTCACTTCTCACTATACAGCTGCACAGCGTTTTGCTACATAAACAGTTGAGGGGTCGAATCCCAGTTGGGGCCAATTTCTCTTTTATTTTATATACTGCTTTTTAAAACAATGTTGTTGATGTTTGCTGTTAACGCGAGGTTATGGTTAAAAGCAGTTAAATATTTAAAGAAAAAATACGAAAACAAAGTTGCATTCACTCACTGATAAATTACTCCTAATCTACGCCTGCGCGAACCCTGCACAACAGTCAAGCCGTAGACGCTCGTTCGTAAAATATATACTACTTCTTATTAAAGAGCTCTCCTAATTAGTGATCGAAAAAAAAATGATTCAGAGCAGGCCATGACCGAAGTGTTAAAGTTGGCAATACTTAATATAAGCCAATATTGTCAAATGTTGACAGCTGTAAACATTTTTGGTTATACATTTAACTTAATGTATCTACCAAAAATTTTGACAGCTGTCAACATTTGACAATTGGCTTTTATTACGTATTGCCAACTTTAACACTTCGGTCATGGCCTGCTCTGAATCATTTTTTTTACGATCACCCGGTTTAGTTTAGTTTAGTAAACGTAGTGATATTCATAAATAATACAAGGAGTGATTGCGATTATACCATAAAATTGTGATGTAAGTTCACGAGGTTGAGATGGTAATTACCTAAATCCTAACTAGCACGAGTTAACTCACACCACAATTTTATCACCATTATTTTTATATAAGTTCATCAGATGATTTCAACTGACCATTTTTCTGTGCGAGACATAAAAAATATATATACGTATACTGTGTGGACCGGGTTTAGTCGCCTTAACTATGGTCTTAGGTTCATGGATAAGAGAGGGTTCACAGAACAGGGTTGTTAGGTTACCGTTACCGGGTTCTTTCAAGTAGTTCTTAATGATTAATAAATGCAAGATGCATGGATAGCTAATACATACAGGTGTGTATAAATTGGTGAAAGAACACGTGGCGATGTTGGTCATAAAATTCTGAGTCTAAAATCTTAATGAGTATCTGTATATAAAATACTTAATTACTTTAACAATATTGTTAAAGGAATTAAGTATTTTATATACAGATACTCATTAAATATGGACTTTAACGAAGTAAAGCTGGAATTGATAAATAAAGAAAATCTTAATACCAAAATGTTGGACAATGCTTCCTCTGTCCTCAGGGACCATTTTAAAGGAACGTACATTTGACAACATTGGATTCACACACCACAGGTGTTTTGTTATAATGCACGGTAACTAAGGATCATTGAATGTAAAATCCATTGTTACTGAACGAATATTGTTTTACAATGCTGCCATATGTTTTTTTACAATAATAAGTTAACGAAGAAATGTTTAAAACACGCTTTTGGGGCTGAAAAACAACATCTATGAAAAAATATTTATTACAATTCTTATTTCTTCTAATTTGCAGCTCTTTCTGTCAACAGATAATGAATTAAATCACTTATTAATAGACTTCATTTTCAAACTTTGAAGATCCCGTGCATACTCAGGAAGCATGGTACAATATTTTGCTATTAAGATTTTCGACTCAGAATTTTATGACCAACATGTAGTTCTTTCGCCAATTTATACACACCCTGTATATATTGGTGTTTCCACTTTTTAATATTTACATAACCCTCCTGAAATGTTGAGACAGTTGAGGAGACAATTTGATTCGTTCAAAAAGTAAAATAATAACGAATAAAAGCATACTTCGGTGATTTATTAATTAACACACCAATGTAATTTACGAAACTCAATTTATTAGAAGCTTCAGCTTAGTAAAAAGACAGACTACCAGCAGAAAATTAAAGAGGAGTAAGTACTGTTCTAATTTTAATCAAACATGTATGTAGAATAACAATTAACTACAGGGTTCCCACTGACCCTGGATAACCTGGAAGTCATGGAAAAGTCAGGGAATTAAAATTTTAACCTGGAAGTCATGGATTTTATGCAAAATTTGGGAAAAGTCTTGATTTTTCTCTTGATTTACAGTAAAAAACCTGATTTTCCTGCAGTAGTGTTAACATAATTTATAAAAATTAAAAATTTTCCGATTGAATTTTTAAAACTACCGCTTATAAAACAATTGCTGCTAAAGGTTTTTAAAACATCATTGAGGTACTTTTCTTATCCTTGTTAAATTCCAAGGAGTAATATGGCGTATGATTAGGAATTGATAAAAAACGCATAAACATGATAATTTTTTGATTTTTTTTTGTCGAAAGTCATGGGTAAGTATGATTTTTGGTCATGCATATCCTGGAAAAGTCATGGATTCTAATTCTTGATAGTTAGTGGGAACCCTGAACTAGTAAAAACACAGTTAAGAAGCTGAAAAATATTTATATGAATTATTTTCAGGCAGTTAAAAGAATTGTACCTACTTCTGATCACTGTTGATAATAATAACATATAAAAATTTCCTTTTGCTGTAATTTAAACAATCAACATCATTTGTATTTTAGTACGCAGCTACATGTTACAATGGAAAAAGATGGTTTAATTTAAAATTACACTAATGCTAAATTAACTACAATTTAGCATACTCTACAATTTCTAAATAGCTACCTATATCTATTTAATTATGTTTCTCATAATGATTGCAATATTTTTTAGGATTCATAACAACACGAATAAAGGAAAAGTTAAAAGAGCCCCTTTACTTCATTTGAATGAAGTCTACACAATTTTCGTTTCCCAAACCAGTGGTATACAGTGTGATTCATAACATGTGGAACGAATTTTCAGGATAGATTCAGAATCTAAATATAATCGAAAAAGTTCTCATAAACATGGGTCTGAAAACCCCTGAAAGTGGATTTGTAGTTGTTTTATTTAATTTATTTATTGTTAGATTAATTTGTATTACAAGGTTCAGCACTCGCAATGCAGTGTGCCGTCCATTTTACACCTGTAAATTTTTGCTTATAAACTTCCAGAAGATGATGCACAACAAAACCAAAGGCATTTATCTACTCGATGCTTTTCATAAATTTTTGAAAGAACCTGGTTGGTTCACCATACAGGGGGAAGTTATCAAAGCGACACCCATTATTTAAATTTTTTTCCTTCATAGTAGTAGTGAGTAAATTGAACTAGAACAATTCACAATTTTCTGTAAACAATGACTGGCACGAACAAAAACCAAACAGTACACATTATAAAAATATTTATTTTTAGAATACAAATGTAGGAAAACTAAAACAAAATCTAAAAACTATTATTTAAGATAAATCAACAAAAAAACAACAGGAACAACACCTGAAAAAGAAATAGCAACATCAAAACCAAAAATTTTAACTAAAGCATGTCTTTAAAAATTGCACAATACGGATTACCAACACATTGATGAACAATATTTGATATTTTCTTCGTTTTTTAGAACGATAACATTCCATAGACCCAAAACAGTTAACGGTTGACAAGAAAATAGTAGGAGGGAGAAAACCAATGAAAAATAACATACACAAACCTTTTATAAAAAGTATAAAACATTCTCCAACTCAGGATGGGGGTTCCTGTGGAGATTTTGGGCAACCAGGAATGAAAGCTTGTGCGCATATTGGCACGGGGCAGGAACACGCACAGTTCCTGACCAATTGAAATACATATGAGTCAGTTTGTATGTCAGTCGTTGTATCTTATCAGCGTCTGCTCCCATGTTATCAAAAAGCACATTATAACTTGTTGGCGATGCTGTCCCTTGTCGTACGCATTGGCTCACAATGAAGAAATCATATCTGAAAATTTTTAAAAATCAAAATTAACTACAAGAAACATTTCGAATAAAAATTAATAAGACATAATTAGTTGGTAAATTTACCGTTCAGGCAAAGTAATGATATCATCCACCACTGTACCAGGCGTGGGGTTATCTGTGCGGCTGAAGATACGTGTGTTAATTCTCTTCGACACAACAATGAAACACAATTTGACCTTATCTTCAGATCCATATAATTGAGCAAGCCTTTCGCTGATATTTTTAACTTCGTGTTGGAACACGTACGTCAACTGTCCGTCACCAACACCATCACGATAGATCATAATTTTTTCGGGCAAGAAACCATTCGCTTTCTGAAACTGGTTACAAGCTTTAACGATGTTCAGAGCAAAATCGTTTGACAATTCCTCGCCGCTTGTATGAGCAGTGACGGTGGAAAAGTAACGGGCACAGTTTGTGTTTAACGTTGCTACCAACGCACCATAACTGCGCTCTTTATGGGTAGTGTCGTGACAAACGTCGTATCCCACAACCATCATGTTGCGGTACGGCAGGGGGATGCACCACGGAGCACCTCCTAATTTGCAATTCATTTGAATTGCTACCTTTGTAGCGATTGACATGATACCCTTCGAATCCAAGTTCTTGGCTAAAATAACTTGCGATGGCACGCCTCTATCTACATAACATTTCTTTTTGATAGCAGCATAACGGTCCTGCTTATTATTGGAAGCCACACAGAGAACAATTTGAGGATTGTATGTGTTGAACGCTGCTTCTAGACCCTCCATATAAGTGGCGGGACGATCATCACGAATTTCTTGCAGTTTAGGGAATGGGATGTTCCACTGCATCCCTTTGGCAGCTTTTTGCAACATTTGGACAAATGAATGGGCGTTGCTCTTTAGTCGACTTGGACAAACAACCACCCAATTGTTGAGCGATGCTGCATGAAGCATAGGACGGGATCTCAGTTCCTTAGTCCAATCAACGTCGCATCCAGCTGAATATGTGGTGTTATTTCCACCGTGAATGGTTTCAGGGGGAAGTACACGACCTAAATCAAACAGAATTCTGTTACGCTTCCTTGTGAGCAATTTAAAGTACGAGATACGACAAGTAACATTAACAATTACAAGAGGTAGTAACAATTTCTCACCAGAAAACTCAACTAAGTCCTGTGCCAACTTCCAATCCCATTGTCTCAAACCATTCACAACCTCTGGAGTATTTCTTAGTCTATTACAGAATTGCAGCAAACGCTGCACTCTTGGTCCAGGGCCCATGCGAGTATGGTCAGCTAGGGCACGCATGAGCTGGAAATTAGCTCTTTGGGCGTCTGTCAGTCCAGTCATGCGGCAAAGTTCGGGAACAAGATAAACACTTTCGGCCATGCCTGCACGAATTTCACGGGCTTTGGCCCTGGAAACCAACATTGGCTGATCAGGTCGCGTGATTCGTAAGTTATATTTCTGAAACAATCAAGTTGTTAAATTACCGCAGAAGTAGGGTAAAACTGCATCTAACTTACTTTGCCAAAATAGTCCTTATAGGACACGCTACTTCCATCACGCATTTGGAATGTTGATGCTGGAGTAGAATTGAAATCCACATCGTCGATATGGTATGTTCTATTGTTGTATTCGGTTAAGACAACCGCACCAATTATTTTAGATTGGAACAATCTCTTATAATTACCGCGATCTTCCTGCACACACTCACTCAACAACTGTAGCACATTGTCATGACGCATTACCTTGTATGTAATCTCTACACACATTAAAATAGCATTTTCGTGCTGGCGAATCGATGTTATATAACCTGGCCATAGTTCCATTCGATGTTCAGGGACAGAAACCTTAAAATATATTTAGTAAATTAAAACTTGTTTCCACAAAAGAAAAATACGATTTTTTAAATTAAATTTTCAACGTTACTTTCAAAAAACGATTACAAACAAAACAGAACATTAAAAGTGTCAATTTTACATACCTTGGCAACGGCATCAAAGAAGTTACGCCCAACCAGCTGCAAATTCAAATCCCCTAGACATTTACGCATAATGATATTAAAAACCTGGATATACTGGTAGTCACCGATAGCGACGTCTCCTACTAAACGTATGGTGAATCTGAAGTTGGTGCTAGTCCCTGTACAAACAACAAATTTTAGTAAAAATCAAGTTGAATTAATATTTCTTTTTAAATATTGAAAACTGGTCACGCACGGACAAAAAAAAGTACTAAATAATAGTAGGTAACTAAATACCAGTACAAATATTTTATGACGTGATTCTGTATATAAAGATTTCAGTCAATACCCATTCAGGTGGCCGTTTTTGGACAATTTTCAAGTCACAATTCAATACTGAACCAAGTAAATTTTTCAACTGAAAATACTCACGTTCATCCCGTACGAACACCTCCAAGGGGTCGGAATTTAAGCGGTTCGATGTATATAAAACAGTGCCATCAAAGATATACCCAGCAATTATTCCCTTGGTAGCATTTCTAAATAATGCTTTCTTGACCGAAGTGCGGTCTTCTTCCGGTGCTATATCGACTCTGTACTGGTATAAACACCAGTCAGTCTTCTGTAATAATTTAAAATAGTTTGCACTCAGGCGAACAGGGGTACCATAACTGCCTATAAAAAAAATAAAAACAAATTTAAGGTGACCTCAACAAGATTTTAATGATTTGTTACTTACACCAAGCCAAAAGTGGGTAAGCGTGAGTGTTATTTCTCAACAACTTAAATCTAGTTTTAAAGCAGAAAAATACCATGCACTATACCTAATTTTGTGGGCAGAGAATCTGGTCTAGTTCGTACAACTCCTCCTTCGTGCAGTTGGCGTCTGCCTCGCACAATTCCACGTCGAATTCCGTTGCCGTTGCCATTGCCATTTCCTGAGTCAGATCCTGATACCACAGAATAAAAAAAAAATTAAAACTACTCTTATAGAGTTATAAAGTGAACTTTTGAAATTAACTTACCAGCTTGAGCAGCTGCAGCACCCACGACTCCTCCAGCACCACCACGCTGCGTTGCTCTACCACCACTGACCATGGGCTATAAAAAAAAATACAAAAACGTGATTTGCTGTACAGGTTACATTTGAAAAATAAAAGGCACTTACCGCAGGTTGTGGAGCAGGAGCTCGAGCCTGTTGTTGGGGTGCTTGTCTCGGGGGACCCCATGCTGGTAGCTGCGATGGAGGCAATCCTGCTGCACCAGCTGGCGGCCCACGTGGTGGAGGAAAACCACCTCTGGGTTGCTGAGGTGGTCTCGGTTGTTGCTGCGGCGCACCACCGCCTTCGCCTTCCCTTACTCTTCCTCGAGCACGTCCCCTACCTCTTTGCTGATCGGCCATTCTTACCTAACCCCAAATAATATCTGCAACAAAATATTAAATTTACTCATTATATAGCACTACGATAACTGAAATTTTTGGTCAACTCTTGCTATGGAATATGAACTGCATGTCTCACCTTATACCATAAATTATAGTTGCCAAAATGACAAATTAATTAATTGTAGGTTTGTGAACTAAACAAAGACACTACTTTGGCACGAGTTGAACAAAAATTTTAAACACCCGATAAAATAAAAAAATTAAGGGATTGATCCAATTAAAAAAGAAGGAGAAAAGGACACAGACGCTCAGCTTTTTTAATCCGGATTATGGGCTTCGGTGCTGTGCTTGCACATAACACAATTAAATACAGATAATTCGAGGCTTTTCACTAGTCCAGGTCACCTTTCGTAGTTGAAATAAAGTTAATGAGTGCCTCTGGAACACTAAACTTTGGCTTTTAAATATGGCTAACTTTTGATTGAATGAAAGAAATAAAAACGTTGTACAACACTTTAGTCTCGTTCACGGCTGCCTGTATTAATACTGACAGATAGATACGTTAGTCGATATTAACACAGGAGGCCGTGGTCCAATTGCACAAAGGATTGTTAAACTCGTTTAAAGTAGGATTTTGACTATTAACAAATCATTATTATACCTAAAATACTTACATTTAATACATTCTTCTTAATTTCTTTCTACAAGGCCAATTTTTTCTTATGTTTAAAAGAAAACAAACTTTACAAAAGATTGTTTATGGTTGCTAAGGTAATTGGACTTTTTCTTGATGTCTAGATCAAAATTCTCCACTTTTAAATTTCCAACAAACATACCTTCCAAAAATAAATTTAGAGTAAATTATTTGTTGATTTACAATCTAAGTTTATTACATGAAAAATCTTTGGTCACAAAAAATTTGAAAAAATCATATTGAAGACATTTTCAAAAAAAAATAAAACAAACTATCCCAACTACCAATGTTGAAAACTGAAATAAATTAACAACCACAAAAAACCTTGAACTGTACCTAGTATACATTTAGGACTTCAAAATAAATTAAAGGACAATTCCCGTTTCCATAAATTTTAGGACAACGAACCCCTGAATTTTCATATACCTACTGATTCTCTATGCAATAGTCATAACGTATACAAAAAACTTGAAACACTAGAATCAAGATATAAGGGTCCTGGTCACCTTTCGTAGTTGAAATAAAGTTAGTGGGTGTCTCTGGAACACTGAATTTTGGCTTTCAAATATGGCTAATTTTTGATTAAATATAAGAAATAAAAACGCTTTACAACACTTACGTTCAGTCGTTTACAACTGCCTGTATTAATATCGACAGAAAGACACGTCAGTCGATATTTACACAAGAGGCTGTGGTCCAATTGCACAAACGATTGTTAAACGTTTTTTAAATAAATGATTTGGATATCAATAAATAATTAGGAGTAAATTATAACATTATCATTATTATGCCTAAAATACTTACAATTAACAGATTCTTCTTGAGTTGTTTCTATAAGGCCGATTTTTCTTATTTTAAAAAGAAAACAAACTTTACAAAAGATTGTTTATGGTTGCTAAGGTAATTGAACTTTTTCTTGAGGTCTAGATCAAAATTATCCACTTTTAAACTTACAACAAACATACCTTCCAAAAATAAATTTAGAGTAAATTATATGTTGATTTACAATCTAATTTTATTCCATCAAAAATAGTTTTGGTCACACGAAATTGGAAAAATTAATTTTCAAAAAAAAAATTAAATCAAACCGTCAGCAAAACAAACACGTTCATGTTTCTTTTTTTAATTACAGTGCCTTACAGTCATTTCATTCTATAACTACATAAACTGTAGCATTCCACCATGACCCATGCACATAATAAACATCAAATTGCTTTACAGAACGAATTTTGTGTTTTCGTTTTTTTTTTTTCGTGTTTTTGCTTTGCAATAAGCCTTTTGGGGCCTTATCGATGTCAAAACTGAGTGCATTGAAATCTGCTCTTTTTTCGAATTTCCCAAGAAAATCAAAAGCAAGTTTTACCGCTCCGTCGCATTATCGATCGTTTTCCCGAAGTTGAATTCCATAACTACAGTGCTCGCTGCAGTGATAATCAGTGTGAAGATATAAATTTTCAGGCTATATTAAATATTAACCTTTTCAATATTGCAATAAATAATGAATTATAGGAAAATATGATCGAGAATAGTTGTCACTATAATGTTCTTATAATTCTCGAGTTATGACAGTATAATATCACAGTATAAACAAAGTAAGGTTAGAATAGCATTGCGTACGGATTTAAAATTTGATGCGCAAACGTCATTTTTTTAGTAACTATGACCTGCTGCGCCATCTCTCCGCCAAACGTTTCGTGACGCCCATATCAAACTCGAGTGACAACACCATACCCTTCCAGTAGTCGTCTTGAATAAATGGATTTACGGTTTTGGCATAGGTAGTGATCACAAACCATTATACTAGGAATAGTGATGTCATTACAAAACGCGCAGAACTAGTGTAAAATTATTATAACATAACCTTGATTTAAAATTATAAAACTATTTAATAAGGTAACAGTAATGAGTTTGTCCTGGATAACTGTAAATGCAAGGTAACCTCACCGTATTTAATTGTGTGTTTTGTTTAAAGATTTTATTTTTTATCAGATTGCAAAATGGTGTGGCCCTAATAAATTCTTTAAGTACTACTAAGTTCGCACTGCTCCTCCAACACATAATTCAGTCAAAGCATGAAAATATCTTTACTCCAGAGGAGTTGGGAAAATTAGAGGAGTCCTTAAGATTAAATCCTAATAACCTACAACTTCTCATTCAGAGTATCCTCTACATTTTCAAACAAAGTTCAAAAATAATATTGAAACCAACTGTACTGCAGAAACAGCTGGTAGAGGATTTAAAATTAGATTCCGATAAAGCAGAAGAGTTTGTAAAAGTATGGACCAGTACAGCAAAGGAACAATTCGAAAATTTAGAGAATAGACTCAAATTAGATAAAATATCATGGGAACTGAATTTACAGACGGCATCTTCTGTTATTAGTAAACAAGTAATTCCAAACGTTAGAGTTAAGTTAGGTTTATCTAGTGTTAATGGACCAGAGCAAGATAATGTTGTTTTTGAATTAAATGAAGAGGAGTTGTTACAAATGTACAATACGCTTGAAAATATTCAGAACAAATTAGATTTTATACAAAATACACCTAAATAATGTTTTACAAATAATTTTTTGTTATTAAAGTATTTACTGTAAGCTTTATTTTTTTTACAATTGTCACGTTAGATTAACAACAAAATTCTTTTGAGCATCTGCACTAGGTAATAAATTATGTGGACTAGTCTTGGATGGAGTAGTTTGTTGATTCGCAATACTGGCTCCTGCTAATAACATATTCATCGATCCCTGTAAAGCTGCCAGTTGATTTGCCAAATCTACTTCTTGCATAAGCAATTTTGATATAGTTTGTAGTACAGTTTTTATCTCAGCTGGCATTGCATGAATATTATCATCATAAACATCTAAGAAAATGTTAAAAACATCTATCAGAACCCGTGTGAAACGATAGTCTGTAATATTTCTTAATAAAAATCTTAAAAATTGTAGTATTGACTTTGAGTCACGATTTCTAAGTGCTTTATCCAAACCTCTTCGTCGAATAAGTTCTTGCATCACACTTACAGTTATTTGAGGGCATTTGTTTGCTACATAGGGTAACAAAGCATTGTCCAAGGCTTTTGAATATTTGAATTTACGTAAGCAATGGTCTACTTTTGATTGCTTCTCCATTGCTTGTTCAGGAACTATCAAATCAACAGTGTTCATATGTGTATGTGAGGAATATTTATACGAAACAACTTTCTTTTTCTCAGGCTTTTTTGATATTTGCTCTTCCTCTCTTCGACTAACACATACAAGCCCATCAATTAAACCTGCCACGACAGTGTCATCATTTTTTGAAACGCCCAAACTCAACACTGCATTTGGATAATCTAAAGTATGAACAACTTTGAATGTGTTTATGTCGTAAATTTTTACATGTCTATCTAAACTTCCAGATAATAGTCTTTTGTTATCTGTTGCCAAACGCAAACATGTTATAGTTTTATGATGTTGCGAGATACTGCCAAGCAATTTTCCTCCAGCAATTATGTCCCATATTTTAATATCTGTGCCTCCAGCTGATAAAAACACTCCACCTGAAGGTAAATAAAGTAGCGACTCTATTGGACTGCCATGATTCACGCTCAAAACTTTTTTGTTAGATCGTGTATCATACATGTTAACGACACTATCGTAACCTCCTGATAAAATAATGTCTGGAACAGCTGGACTTGTTGCGCCAGCTCTTATGTAGTCTGTATGTTCTGCATAACATAAAAATTCTTTTTCGGTTGGAATATCCCATATTTTTACTGATTTATCATCAGAAAAAGAAGCGATTTGAGGTTTATCATGCATAAAAAATGTTCGATGAACAGGAGCTGTATGTCCTTTAAACAGTCGAAGTAGACTTTTGGATGATACGTCAAACAACTTAACATTTGTTTCTTCACCTCCAGCACATAGCAATTTTCCATCAAAGCGGAAAGTACCGCCATATGCATTTTCTCTGAACCTAGACAAATTTTTCGTAACCAACTTTGTGATGGGATGATAAACTTGTATTCGCACGGAACATGTAACAGCAAAATAATGTGGTTCTATAGGTGAAAAGTCTATGTAATCAATAGGTCCAAACTCTTTGACTAAAACTGGAACCTAAAAAGTTACAGAATTATAAAATGCTAGTTATTTTAATGGTTATTATACTAACCCCTAATTGTTTCCAGTAGATATAATCTGGTGTAATTACAGGTCCACTTTTTTGATAAATTTTAGCATTTAATTTCTTAAAAGTAGTCATTTTGAGGTTAGCAAAATAATACAATCGACAGTCACATGGAAATGGCAAAATAGGTTAGTAGGAATATTGGTTAAGATGCATGTTTGGTGGTAGGATAAAAAACTTGTAGGAAAAATAACTATTTATTCAATTCTGACAGTTATGAACTCAGAAAATTGTTTGTGGTTATAATTTTTGTTTATTTTTAAATAAAAATTAATATTATTGGTGCATGTTGCGTTAAATCGTGAATTCATTTAATTACTTTTAAAACAATACTTGTTTAATAGACTAGGGAATACAAAACTTAAGCCAGAAATCAAAATTCATGTACCACTTCTTATTACAAAATTATTTTTAAAAATAGTGTATAATGTCTAAAACACGCATGATAGCTGTGTATGGTAGCACTCCCCCTTGTTCCTTGACCCATAGATTGGAAGAACGAAGAAATCGAACGAAAGCATTACGGTTAGAACATAATCGGAAACCAGACAAACCTGAAGACTTTATAACGTACGATGATAGTGATAGTGATGAAGAGACGCCAACAGCAACCAGAGAAATATTAAATACTTCTTATAATTTTGTAGATTATGTACGGAGTAGGGAATTGTTAAGCAAAGATGTGAGGACTATTAATCAAGATTTTGGATCGCGGCATATATTAACTCATGAAATGTTTAAAGAAACTCCCATTAATTTGGGGAATATGAACAAAGTTTTTTGTTCTCAGTGGCTCAGTGATAGACAGGTTGTTTTTGGTACTAAGTGCAATAAGGTAAACTGTTAATTACAGGCAAAGTGGGCTCTTTTAAAACATGTGTTGGTATCTAGTACCTAATATATGTATTATAATCACATTGTAGATTTAGTGATTATAAAAATACAAAGGGGTGTTAACATTTTTTTATTTTGATAATAACTTTTATTTTAAAAAAAGCATCAAGTATATTACCTGTGTAAATAAGTTTTATTTATGCCATTTGTTAGTAATCAAACTTAATTCATTATTTAATAGAATAAATATTACCAGGCAAGAGTTGCCTGTTCATGTAATGGTTATTTTTAAAGAAAACATATAGTTACGAATATTTATAAAGCTACTGACCTTATTTTATCATTATTATCGAAATACTATCGAAAATATCGAGTTTAAGTTATAATAAAAATGGAACAAAAACCAAAATTATCGATTGTGAATTGGCTTGCATGCAATATAATATTAGTATTCTGAATCAATAAGGTCGTTCTGGGTTTAATTGCTATAAAAAGGTTTTGAAATGAACAATATAACGTGGTGTAAGGTTTTGAAAATCGTATAGAAGTACTAAAGAAAGCTGGTAACAGAATTTGTTTTTTCAGTATTCAATTTGTATGTCTAAAACCTACTCAGTAAACAGGTTGTATTTTTTAAGATGCAGAGTAGTGGTATCTGGAGTATAACTTGCTACGCCGTATACAAAAAAATTGAACATTGTGTTTTCGAGATATTCAGTATCATAACTTTTTTTTTACTTGAACACCCTGGTATGTTTTTGAATATTCTGAAAGAAAATTAATTTCTGAATTTAAAAGCTCCAATGCAGTAGTAACCTAAAGTGAATACTAATAAAAAATTTATTTAAGTCATTTAACAACATATGTCTAGCTATGAAACAATTTGATGCAGAGCAATAAAAGTATAAATAAACTCTGTATAAAGTGACATATATTTATTATCTACACCCTCAAATAACATTTCTGCTCCAGTTTCACTGAAATACTTACTTAAGTCAGTTTACAAAATCTGTATCAAAAAAAATTGAATATACTAATAATATTTTTCTTAAAGTATTAACATTTGGAAACATATTCCTTTTACAGTTAATGGTTTATGATGTAGTTACACATTCGCTAGATCAAATACCATCTTTATTAAGCCGCCGAGATACACCTGGTGCAGATCAGCAACAGTGTGGCATCCATTCGGTACAAATTAATCCTTCACGTACTCTTTTAGCAACAGGGGCACGAAATACTTGTGATATTGCTGTTTATAGGCTACCTACACTTGATCCTGTTTGTGTAGGTGAAAATGCTCATAGAGATTGGGTAAGTAAAATTGCATAAAAGAATTTATGGCTTGTTAAAAAAGATCTTAATTGCACTCCATTTTTTTTTAAATAATGATATTTAAAAATGTTATTATTGATTACATTAAATATATAAATAAAATATTTTTTTATACTAGGTGTTCGATATGTGTTGGTTGGATGATGAATTTTTAGTATCTGGATCAAGGGATACGAAAATGTCTCTATGGAGGGTAACCCCCGATATGTTTGAAGATAAACAAGAAGTGCCAACTTACCAACATATATCAGCAGTAGCAATGAAGGAGTGTCGAAATGCACAAAAGGTACAGTTACTACAATAAATGATGTACCGTTTTTCATTATCTATTAAAAAATTTCAGGTGCGTGCATTAACATTTAATAAAAGTTTTAAAGAAGTAGCTGCACTATCACTTAATGGATACATTCATGTATGGAGTGCAGAAACTTTCAGGCAAAAGTTATCTAGGAAATTACCGTCCTCACAAGAAAATGTATGCCTAGCTGTACAGGACACTGGTTTATATGCCATAGGTTGTCGGTCATATACATTGTTATTGGATTGTAGGACACTTCAAGTACATTTTCATATTTTTTGTTGGAATCTAAAATTTTAATGTGTATTTTTTTAGGCTGTTAAAAAGGTTTCATCCAGGTACTCAGGTTGTGGTATTCGTTCAGCAAGTTTCCAAGGCGATATATTAACGATAGGAACAGGATTAGGCATGTTGATGTTCTATGATCTAAAGGCTGGTAAATATCTTGAATCAAGTATTAATTCTTCCAGAACGGTAGTTCTTAAAGCCAGTAAGGGTTATGTGGTGAGTACATAAAACTACTAAAAATCTGTTTTTAAACTGCTTCAACGCTTCACTGCCAGGCCCTATTTTCATATCAGCGTTATTATTCCAGATTTACCAAAAAAAAGTTGTTTGAATTTGTTTTTTTTACATTTTACCATATCCCAACATCAAAACTGAGTCTAGAGAACTATTCCACCTTAATTTAAGTTAAATAAAATTTGTTATATTTAAATATAGCACCATATCAAGCATGTTGCACTTGTGGCAACATGGTAGTGAAGCGGTTAACGGTAGATAATCATTGAACTGAATGCCAATAAAAGTCTGGCTTTTTTGATAAAATTATACTTTTATAAAATCCAACTTGATGCTCTGGTATGTTCATTGTGTAGTAGGTTTTCAATTTCTATTTTTAGTTTCCCGATGAGGAATATGTAGACAACATTCAAAATGTGAAATATGTCCCTGCTATATATAGCCACTGTTATGACTCAAGTGGTACAAGATTATTTACAGCAGGTGGTCCTTTACCTGCAACTCTCACAGGAAATTATGCAGGTTTATGGCAATAATGAAGAGCTAAGTTCGTTATGTTTTAAATTTATTTTTTATTGAATTTGTATATTAGTTTGAAAGTACAATTTATACTAAGTATAAAAGTCTGTTTTATTTTGTAAAATATTTTTACATTTTATAAAATTGTAGAACTATTTTAAGAAAAGGCAATTTATAAGGGTATAAAGATTTTCAAATGTGGGGTATTGTGAGTGATGAATGCATTATAGAACAAATTTTGCCTGTATTTGTAGTTTTAAAGCAATGAAATGAACATTTTATTTCTGTATACAAATAGAACTGAATCCGCAAATTACACATGTAATTTATATAGTGTGTTGCATTTAAGTTGAAGACAGCCCGATATTTTCGTTATTTTTAGCAGTAGAGATTTGAATTTTTACACAGTTGTAGAACTTCATGAGGTGCATCTTTTGGGGTACTCAACTCAAATGTAAGTAAGCCTACTGCGACCCCGTGAATAGGCCCAATTCTCGATATTTTGCTTCGCGTTGGCGACATTAAAAAAGTTATTAGAAAAAGTTGTTCAGAATCTAATTATTACTCCATGTACCTCGTTTCAACGCAAAATTCGTATTTTGAATGTTTTAGTACTTCCCTCGAGTGCCATGGAAACAAAAGAACTTGTCAGAAACAAATGAAAAACAATAATAAATTATTTACTTAACAAAAATTGGAAAATTTAAGCTACAGTGTAATCGTTTATTTTCTTCAATACACTGAACACTGCCGGTTTAATTAAAAAGTGCATTCACGGCGGCTGCAGTCCATGTTGTATAGGATTTCGCAGTGAATGTCTTCTGTTAAATTCTTCTTCAATCTATCGAAGAAAATAAACAATTAGGCTATTGTTATTGGACTCAAATTATTGTTTATGGCAAGTTCCCTTGTTTCCATGGCGCTCTAGTCAAAACTGAAAATCAAAGCTTGGACTGTGCTGTGCGCAAAATTACTAAAAATTCAAAATGTTAATTTTGCGTTGAAACTCTGTACATGGGTGGAGTCAAAATTGGATTCTAAACAACTTTTTTTAATAACTTTTTTCAATATTGCCAACCAGAAACAAAATATCGAGAGTTGACCCTATTTGCGAGGTCGCAGTAGGCTGGGTTTACAATTTACATTTGGTTGAGTACATCAAAAGATGCACCTCTACGGGCAAAAATTTAAATCTTTTTCCTAAACAAACGAAAGTATCAGGCTGTCTTAATCTTAAATAAGACACACTGTATAAATAATGAACTGTGTGTTTTCTAAAACGATCTCCATGAAACTAGATTTTTTGATATTACAATTGGTAGATTCATTTTGGTTGTTGATAAACATAAATAAATGATGTAATAATTTAATTTGGTCATCTAATTCTCTTTATAATTTTTAAGCTGAAAACGTCGTCGTGTTTAGTCCTGTGCGCTCTTTGTGAAAATGTGAACAAGAAAATTTTTTTTACTTTTTTAACCAGTCTCATTTTTGATGTAGTTATATGAGTAACTTTATTAATATAGTTATGAGAAAACCGTTTGCATGTTATATGGTCAATTTTATAAGACAATTCAAAGATAGAAAGAAAAATACAAAAGCTTCTAAGTGAAATTTCGAACAAATTTGTTAGGTGTTATAGCTCATTCATTTCTACAGATAATAAAAATCACTTTTAAGATTTTTAATAGATTTTTTTGAATAGTCATAGTCGGCTTTGACATCATTTAAAAGAGCTTTTCTAAAACATACAGGCTGAGTCAAGCTATACGCCTTTTTTTTAGTGAGTTTATTATTAAGAATATGTTAAAAATTTTTGGTGTGCATATGTTTTGAAGGGTGCTCTACAACCTGGCGCAGTCAGTTTTTTGATTGGACGTCAAATGTCAAAATAGCGATTTTCAACTGTTTATTTTTAAATGGAACGGTACCACTTTTTTTGGCGTATAGCTTGACTCAGCCTGTATACCATCTGTCTATAAAGTAACTCCCCCCTCCCTAACTAACTTTTGAACGACTTGATATTTTACCACAATATTTGGTGTGCTTTAATGGGAAATTAAATACTATTTTTTAGCCAAAAATTAAATTTTGTATCATTCAAAATGGCGACTGGGCGCCATTTTGAAATTTTTTTTAAATAGAAAGGGGGGTCGAGTGACACCTCATTTGAAAGGTCTTTCAATTCTGCGTCTGATCCTAGAGTTTCAAAACAAAATATTTAGCCATAACAAAATGGCGGATTTTAAACAAATGGACTCGCTCAATTCAAAATTGTTTTGACTTTTTTATCCAGGGTCGAGAGTGACATCTCATTTGAAAGGTCTTTTAGTTCTGTGTCTGATCCTAGAGTTCCAAAGAAAAATATTCAGCCATAACAAAATGGCGGATTTTAAACAAATAGACTCGCTCAATTCAAAATTGTTTTGATTTTTTTTATCCAGTAGTCCACTTTTTCATTTGCAGTACAAAATTTTCCCAGAAATAACTCAGGTGGCTGGAAATAATATTGAAAACGTTATGTTCCAACAAGACGGTGCGCCGCCTCATTATTATAGGCCTGTTTCTGACTTTCTCAACGGACATTTTCTTGGAAGATATTGGTAGGCGGGGGCCTGTAGAATAGCTGGCTCACTCCCCAGATATAACTTTCTTCGATTTTTTTCTATGGGAATATCTGAAATCGAAAGTATACAGAACCCGTCCAGAAACAATTGAAGAACTGGAGCAACGCATTACAGAAGTTTGCAGAAATATCACTCCAGAAGCTTATGAAAATGTAAGGCAGGAATTTCATAACCGACTTTTTATGTGCCAAGAAGTGAATGGTAAACATTTCGAACACTTAATTTAATTAATTTAAGCTTTAATTCTTAGTTTTTTTAAATAGACTTCTTTATCTTCAAACATTGTCATTTTGTTATGGCTAAATATTTTTCTTTGAAACTCTAGGATCAGACGCAGAACTAAAAGACCTTTCCAATGAGGTGTCTCTCGACCCCCCTTTCCATTAAAAAGAAAAATTCAAAATGGCGCCCAGTCGCCATTTTGGATGATTTGGGTTACTTTATAGACACAGTGTAGTTTGCTATACTTCATTTTCAAGATAATTGAGATGTTAGATGCATTGTTCAAATTGATGTAATGTAAAAATAAATAGCGAGGCATGAAACATAAAATTCACAAAAATCAGACGCTAGTGGTAGATTTACATAATATACATTAAATTATTATTTATAAAATTGACTTGTTTAACATTTCTTAATTTTTAATTTTACTTTTTGTTATAAAATTTGTTATGTAAATCTTAATTTGCTACTTAAATTTAACTGTATGTTGTGAAAATCCACCAATGACATTTGTTTTTTGTAAATTTTATGGTATGTTATATTTACCTACATCAGTTTGAACTATTGTATCTAATATCTCAATTTATTTGAAGAATAACTATAAGCAAACTACATATTTTTGAAAACCTCTTAAAAATGCTTTTTAAATGATGTCAAGCCGACTATAATTCCCATTAAAAAAATGCATGTTTGTGTTGTAACTCAAAAATCATTGCAAATATGAAAAATCTGCAGAATAAATGAAATACACTCAATAGAAATGTTAAAAATTTCATTTTTTGACTGTAGCTCAAAAACAAAAAAAGATTTTGTATTTTTGTTACTACCATTGAATTCGTCCTAAAAAATTTGAAGTTTCTCCTTAACTATTATATTAACAAAGTTCCCCATATAACTACATTGAAAATGAGACACCCGGTACATACCTAGTAATTACTATAAGACTGCTTAACTGTATCTTTTCATGAAGACTTCATAAGAATGAACAAATTTCACATTTTAAGTTGGTTTAAAAATAAAAAACGAGAATTGAATGGTCTTTCTAGGTCATGCTAGATTTGGATTTATTGGTTAAATTACGATAACTTGTTGCATAGTAACGAAGAGTGTTAAATATGTATGATTTGAGTTTCTGTGCAAGAAGTTTGAGTAATTTAACCAAAGAAATCCAACGCTGGTACGATATTTGACAGAAACATTGTATGAATACAAAGTACAACCAATAAAAAGTAAGTTTTACTTCCAAAAAGGTACTTGAAAAATTAATGGAATTAACCCGATTTAATATCATGTGAAGTTGAAAATTATTGGATTAGTACCGTAAAACGAGGACAAATCTCTAATTCTGATTGGTTGTTATATGTATGAATAATGTATACTATAAAAATGGCTATACACAATATTTTGTGATTTCACCATCAGTTTTCATTATGCACCATAGTTTCAGCGGCCAAGGTCAAATAATTGATATGTATTTGTATTATAACTGTTAATCTAAGTCATGGTTTATGGAGTGTTTAGCAACTACATATTTTAATAAAGTAATACATCCATACAGTAAGAAAATATAGCTTTAATATTTTAATTTAATTTTATTTAATATTTTAGTTTAATAGTTTTGTTTTTTGTGGTTTCAATTTACTTAAAAGGCAGTAATCGTATGGTATACTGACTACTATATGTAAAGAAAAATTAAAAATCGAAAAAAGCTGCTAATGTAATATTACATTTTTATGACTTTTTTTTCTTGTTTCTGATAATAAAAACGAGATAAATATATATGGTGGAAATGTAGATATACATTTTTTAAAATTATTTTTCAAATACTCAATTTTTCTCTGCATGTAGTGATTTTACTGTTTATAATCAATGTTGTGAGTTATATGAAGATATTATAAATTATAAAATAAAACTTCAAGCCTTTCTTCATAAATTTAATATATAGATCGTGCTATATGTACATTTCGATTACGAAGTAATCATCTACAGTAGCAAATGCTAACTAACTCTAAAATCTAAGGCTGAAGCAAACATAACGGAAATTTTTTAAGAAACATTTACGGACTTGTGATTTATGAGATAACGGTACAAATTACACTTCTAAGGGCAAAAAAAGGACAACTTGTGAAATTTGCAGGTCAGTTATTTGAAGTTTAAATTAAATCTAGTAAACGGTTATTTAATGGTGACAAATCAAAATTTAAAAGGTCCTTTTCGTGTTTTTTCATTTCAATTGCTTCTAACATATTTAAATTATATCCTTTACTTGCCTTTAGAAGTGTAAGGTTATGGGTATTGAATTTATGACCTGTATCTGCAAAATGGGCAGCCAAAGCGGATTTGTCAATATTAATATTTTTGATATGATAGGTGTGCTCTTTGAATCGCGTAATTATTTTTCTCTTAGTTTGGCCAATATATTGTTTGGAGCAATTATTACATTTAATCTGGTAAATGCCTGATTTGTCATTATCATTTTCTTTATCCAAGGTGTTGCCGAGTAAAGTTTTTAAATTGTTTTTGTTATTTGAAAAAGCTAAGTCAATATTAAATTTTTTAAATAAATTTTTGAATTTTCTTTCTATTTTTGGGTGGTAAGTGAATTTGTGTTTTTTGAACGCCTTTTTTGGTTCAGGTGAAAATGTAGTAGAATTTTGCCGAAACAGTTTTCTTTTGTGTTTTGTTAAAATTTTTTTAATAATATTATTGTTGTATCCATTTGATTCAGCAATTTCCCGTATGTGCTGTAATTCTTTATTGAACCTGATTTCTGAAAGTGGTACTGTCAATAATCTGTGGACTAAACTATGGAATACCGCGATTTTGTGCTGGAAGGGGGTGTTTGAATTTTGTTGTATGTAATTATCAGTGTGTGTGGGCTTTCTGTAAATGTCAAAAGCTAATGTATTATTTTCTTTAATGATGAGAATGTCCAAAAAAGGTAACTGATTATTTTGTTCAGTTTCATGAGTAAATCTGATTGAAGAGTATTGAGAATTTATATGAGATAAGAAATTATCTAAATTAAAATTATTGTCAATTATAGCAAAAATGTCATCTACGTACCTAAACCAAAATTTCGGCCCCCCAATTTCCGAAATTTTGGTTTAGGTACGTAGATGACATTTTTGCTATAATTGACAATAATTTTAATTTAGATAATTTCTTATCTCATATAAATTCTCAATACTCTTCAATCAGATTTACTCATGAAACTGAACAAAATAATCAGTTACCTTTTTTGGACATTCTCATCATTAAAGAAAATAATACATTAGCTTTTGACATTTACAGAAAGCCCACACACACTGATAATTACATACAACAAAATTCAAACACCCCCTTCCAGCACAAAATCGCGGTATTCCATAGTTTAGTCCACAGATTATTGACAGTACCACTTTCAGAAATCAGGTTCAATAAAGAATTACAGCACATACGGGAAATTGCTGAATCAAATGGATACAACAATAATATTATTAAAAAAATTTTAACAAAACACAAAAGAAAACTGTTTCGGCAAAATTCTACTACATTTTCACCTGAACCAAAAAAGGCGTTCAAAAAACACAAATTCACTTACCACCCAAAAATAGAAAGAAAATTCAAAAATTTATTTAAAAAATTTAATATTGACTTAGCTTTTTCAAATAACAAAAACAATTTAAAAACTTTACTCGGCAACACCTTGGATAAAGAAAATGATAATGACAAATCAGGCATTTACCAGATTAAATGTAATAATTGCTCCAAACAATATATTGGCCAAACTAAGAGAAAAATAATTACGCGATTCAAAGAGCACACCTATCATATCAAAAATATTAATATTGACAAATCCGCTTTGGCTGCCCATTTTGCAGATACAGGTCATAAATTCAATACCCATAACCTTACACTTCTAAAGGCAAGTAAAGGATATAATTTAAATATGTTAGAAGCAATTGAAATGAAAAAACACGAAAAGGACCTTTTAAATTTTGATTTGTCACCATTAAATAACCGTTTACTAGATTTAATTTAAACTTCAAATAACTGACCTGCAAATTTCACAAGTTGTCCTTTTTTTGCCCTTAGAAGTGTAATTTGTACCGTTATCTCATAAATCACAAGTCCGTAAATGTTTCTTAAAAAATTTCCGTTATGTTTGCTTCAGCCTTAGATTTTAGAGTTAGTTAGCATTTGCTACTGTAGATGATTACTTCGTAATCGAAATGTACATATAGCACGATCTATATATTAAATTTATGAAGAAAGGCTTGAAGTTTTATTTTATAATTTACTGTTTATGTTTGAAGAGCGGAAGAAATTCCATTTATTGTATAAATTTAATTTAAAAAAAATCTGCACTTTGAATAAATCAACATGTTTATTATTGCTTGCTTCATAAGGGATATTTAAGGTTAATTATCTACAATTGCCACTGATAATGCTTATTGCTGACTGCTGATAAATAGCAAAGTTATTGACAATAAAACATGTCTTTGCCAATGGTGATAAAAAGTACTTTTCCTTTATGATTTTAATGTTAACGAAATTTAAACGAATTTACCTATGCATGAAGTTTTTGCATTTTAAATTAAGTTCTCAGTTTTTGTGGTCCTTTCCCTAATCCAAATCGCACATGATAATTCAGCTTCTTTGCTATTGCAGTACAGTGGTAATAAGCTATTATCTATTACTGAAAGCGTTCCATTTTTTCCTACCAATCTACTCGTTGATCTTGCAATTTTAAATCTGCTTTTCCATACTACTTTTTTTGAAACTA